>JAVSCE010004969.1:0-416131 GCA_032199065.1 Smutsia gigantea | reverse complement strand
TCATAACTCATGAACTGCTATCAGTAGTTTTAACACCTGTCTGTATGGAAAAAAAATATTTTTTAAAGATGAACTATGTAAAATCTCTACTTGCAATGGATTTTGGTGATAGAGAACACTAATTGAAACAAAATTAAGTAAAATATTATCCTAAACTATAATTCCATTCTTACCATTAGTAGATCTGAATTACAAAAAGTGTACTCAATTATTATTATATTTTTAATGGGTCAGTAAAAATGTGGAAGCTTGTTTTCTTTCTTGTTTATATGTACCTACATAATAGCTTCAAGTTTACCTCTTGGCCCTCAAAGCCAAGGTATTTATTATCTGATCTTTTACAGAAAAAGCTTACCAACTTGTCCTCTGGAGTATTTAATACCTTTGCCCTCCTAACTAGAGCTGTTACTACCCTCCAGGGACCAGAAGAGAATATAATTCTTCTTTCTGGATGGGAGTTAAGTTGGGATAGAATGGATTTCTTTCCTCAATGCCATATATTCTAATATCAAAATCAAAATTTGGAATATATTTTCCCATAAAATAACTGGGATTAGTTTGTATGAAATAGATGTATTACCATCTATAGTTCCAATACATTAAACAGCAAATATGCTTTGATGGATCTGAGTACCTAAACAGCATTTTAAGTAGATTTCCCAAGAAAATGAATACTAGGTTCCTTAAAAGAGACCAGTCATACTTTTAGACAGAACTCTGTTGCAATTCAAAAACTACCTATAATATTTATGTTTGCTTTAAATAAGACAACATCGTGGAAGGTCTACACTAGTCCAGTTTCTAATTCCAGTGAGATCTTCTAACTTACCTAGCTTTTATAGTCAAAAGAACCTTTTTCCAAATCACATTAGTAACTGGATACTCAGATCAGCAAATAAAATTATTAAATATAAATCAGTTAATTTTGGTAAAATATGCTGAGAATTATGAGCATGATATTATGTCATTTATATTATTATCTCCATGTAGCATTGAACCACTGGGATGAAATAATGCTGCTTTTCATTCTAGTAGCCAGATTGACTCCCAGGCAGAAAACCACCTCAGTCCCTTAAGGTGGGTAATTACACACTGAAACCCACATGAGTCTCATTAATGAGTAAGCAAAGGCAATGAACAGATCCCACAACATTCTTATTAGGCTAATACAACTGCACTTGGGATAAAAAATAATTCCACATTGAGTAAACCTGATAATCAGGAGTCTTAACTTAAACAAAGTGTTAGGTTGGGTGTATGGAAAAAAACATAAAAGCAAAGGCAGAAAAATAAGCATACATGTAACAAAAATGAATCATCTAACCATCCACATGTCTAATTATTTCACAAGTTTTCCTTATTTTTTATAGATATAGTTCAATATCTGTTTTTAAAATTTTATTTTCCATTTTATAATCACTTGCTTAATCAGTGGACAAATACTTATTTTTTATTAAGTTCTAGGCAAGTTGTTAAGAAATATAACTATATCCTCAGTATCCAATAGGGGAAACAGGTAATAAATATCTAATTATGGAGACATATAAATGGATGGTAATTCATTTCTTACACTGAAGAATGTATCATTCTTGATAGTGGATTAAAGATGGCGGCATGAGAGGTGAGACAGAGGCTTCCTCCTAAAACAGCATATAATACGAAAATATAATTAATACAACTAATCCTGAAAGAGCAACAGGAAAGAGGACTGCACCAAACTGCATATGCCTGGAGAAAAGAATAAACCTCACGGAACAGGGTAACGTACCAAAGCCATGGCCCAGTAGGACCCAAACCCTTCCCCCACCCCAGCTCACCAGCAGGAGGAAGAGAAACAGAGTGGAGCCCTCGGACTGCTGAATACCTAACTCTGGAGATCTGATCTGGGAGCACAAACTTACATTTCATGATGTTTTCATGGTACTCTGTGATTAGGGTGTTGGAAAGCTAAGACAGGCAGGATACCTGGAGAGACCGAGATTCCAGCCACTTGTGGAAAGCAGGGATCCATACCAGTTGCTCTGGGACAAAAGAAAGGTGGGCAGTCTGAGATTCTTCCTAACAGCAAGAGGGCTGCTAAAGGGGCAGGGATTGCACAGAGCTTACTGCTCAGGAGAAAGGACAGGTAGACAAAATTTTCCAGGTGCACTCTGCTCAGCAGGTTGGGAACTTTCACAATCTTCAGGAGCTCCAGCTCTGTGGCTGGCTACAGAGCTCCAAGGACCCCCACTCTGTGATACGCAGCCTACTGAGCCTTTCTCCCAGCCAGCCCCACCTGGCCCGCAAACCGGCAAAACCTACCCTGGCATTAGGCCAGCCAGAGGGAAGCCCCATCTACAGCAACTGCAAACACAAAGCACAGAGGCTTATATCTGTGTGCTCGGCCCACTGGTTCTGGCAGTGGAGACAGGCATAGCATCCGGGAAGCAGAAAACAGCTCTTTCCTCCCCCCAGGCACCAATACCACTCCCCTGTGACCACCGACATTGCTTCAGGGGCTGAGCAGCTCCAGGTAGTAGTGCTTCTGGGCACTAGAGTTCGCCATATACAAATATGAAATGCCAAAGGAACCTGGTTCAAAGTAAAATTATGAATACAACCTCTGAGAAAAATTCAAATGAAATCAACCTCATGAATCTGCCTGAAAGGGATTTCAAAATAAAAATCATTAACATGCTCATGGAGGTACAGAAAAATATTCAACAAGTCAGGGATGAATTCCAGTCGGAGATCCAATCATTAAGGAACATAGTATCAGAAATGAAACATACAATGGAAAGTTTTAAAAGCAAATTAGATATGATGGAGGAGACGATAAATGATATAGAAATTACAGAAGAGGAATACAAAGGAGCTGAGGCACAGAGAGAAAAAAGAATCTCTAAGAATGAAAGAATATTGAGAGAACTGTGAGACCAATCCAAATGGAATAATATTCACATTATAGGGATACCAGAAGAAAAACAGAGAAAAAAGAGGATAGTGAGTGTCTTTGAGGAGGTAATTGCTGAAAACTTACCCCATCTGGGGGAGAAGATAGTCTCTCAGGCCATGGAGGTACACAGATCTCCCAACACAAGGGACCCAAGGAAGAAAACATCAAGACATATAGTAATTAAAATGGCAAAGATCAAGGATAAGGACAGACTATTAAAAGCAGCCAGAGAGAGAAATAAGATCATATTCAAAGGAAAGCCCATCAGGCTATCATCATACTTCTCAGCAGAAACCTTACAGGCCAGAAAGGAGTGGCACAATATATTTAATACAATGAAGCAGAAGGGCCTCGAAGCAAGAATACTTTATTCGGAAAGGTTATCATTTAAATTTGAAGGAGGGATTAAACAATTACCAGATAAGCAAAAGCTGAGAGAATTTACATCCCACAAACCATCTCTGTAGTGTATTTTGGAGGGACTGCTATAGATGGAAGTGTTCCTAAGGTTTAATAGCTGTCACCAGAGGTAATAAAAGCACAATAAGAAGATAGAACAGTTAATTACTAAGCAAATACAAAATTAAATCAACTATCCCCAAAGTCAATCAAGGGATAGACAAAGAGTACAGAATATGATACCTAATATATAAAGAATGGAGGAGAAAGAATGAGGAGAAAAAAAAGAACCTTTAGACTGTGTGTGTAATAGCATATTAAGTGAGTTAAGTTAGACTCTTAGATAGTAAGGAAGTTAACCTTTAACCATTGGTAACCACGAATCTAAAGCCTGTAATGGCAATAAGTATACACCTATCGATAATCACCCTAAATGTAAATGGACTGAATGCACCAATCAAAAGACATAGAGTCACTGAATGGATAAAAAAACAAGACCCATCTATATGCTGCCTACAAGAGACTCACTTTAAACCCAAAGACATATACAGACTAAAAGTGAAGGGATGGAAAAAGATATTTCATGCAACTAATAGGGAGAAAAAAGCAGGAGTTGCAGTACTTGTATCAGACAAAATAGATGTCAAAAGAAAGAAAGTGAACAAGAGAAAAGGACATTACATAATGATAAAGGGGTCAATCCAACAAGAAGATATAACCATTATAAATATCTATGTGCCTAACACAGGAGCACTTGCATATGTGAAACAAATACTAACAGAATTAAAAGGAGAAATAAAATGCAATGCATTCATTCTAGGAGGCGTCAGCACTCCATTCACTCCAAAGGACAGATCAACCAGCAGAAAACAAGGAGAGAGAAGCACTGTACAACACATTAGAACAGGAGGACCTAACAGACATCTACAGAAATCTACACCCAAAAGCAGCAGAATACACATTCTTCCCAAGTGCACATGGAACATTTTCAAGAATAGATTATATCCCAAGCCACAAAAAGAGCCTCAGTAAATTCAAAAAGATTGAAATTGTACCAACCAGTTTCTCAGACCACAAAGGTATGAAACAAGAAATAAATTATGCAAAGAAAATGAAAAATCCCACAAACACATGGAGGCTTCACAACATGCTCCTAAATAACCAATGGATTAATGACCAAATAAAAACAGAGATCAAGCAACATATGGAGACAAATGACAACAATAATTCAACACCTCAAAATCTGTGGGATGCAGTGAAGGCTGTGCTAAGAGGAAAGTATATTGTAATACCTCCAGCCTACCTCAGGAAAGAGGAACAATCACATATGAACAGTCTAAACTCACAATTAACGAAACTGTCCCTGTTTGCAGATGACATGATATTGTACATAAAAAAGCCTAAAGAATCCACTCCAAAACTACTAAATGTAATATCTGAATTCAGCAAAGTTGCAGGATACAAAACTAATACGCAGAAATCTGTGGCATTCCTATATACTAACAATGAACTAGCAGAAAGAGAAATCAGGAAAACAATTCCGTTCACAATTGCATCAAAAAGAATAAAACCCCTAGGAATAAACCTAACCAAGGAAGTGAAAGACCTATACTCTGAAAACTACAGACACTCATGAAAGAAATTAAAGAAGATAACAATAAATGGAAACACATCCTGTGCTCAAGGATAGGAAGAATTAATAGTCAAAATGGCCATCCTGCCTAAAGAAATCTACAGATTTAATGCCATTCCTATCAAAATGCCAACAGTATTCTTCAATGAACTAGAGCAAATCATTCTAAAATTCATATAGAACCACAAAAGACTCAGAATAACCAAAGCAATCCTAAGATGGAAGAATAAGGCTGGGGGGATTATGCTCCCCAACTTCAAGCTCTACTACAAAGCCACAGTAATCAAGACAATTTGGTACTGGCACAAGAACAGACCCATAGACCAATGGAACAGACTAGAGAGCCCTGGTATAAACCCAAGCATATATGGTCAATTAATATGTGATAAAGGATCCATGGACATACAATGGGGAAATGACAACCTCTTCAACAACTGGTGTTGGCAAAACTGGACAGCTACATGCAAGAGAATGAAACTGGATTATTGTTTAACCCATACAGAAAAGTAAACTTGAAATGGATCAAAGACCTGAATGTACAAAGACCTGAATGTAAGTCATGAAACCATAAAACTCTTAAAGACAACATAGGCAAAAATCTCCTGAATATAACCATGAACAACTTTTTCCTGAATGCATCTTCTTGAGCAAGGGAAACAAAAGCAAAAATGAACACATGGGATTAGATTAAACTAAAAATCTTCTGTATGGCAAAGGACACCATCACCAGAACAAAAAGGCATCCTACAGTATGGGAGAATATATTTGTAAATGACATATCTGACAAAGGGTTAACATCCAAAATATATAAAAAATTCACACACCTCAACACCCAAAAAGCAAATTACCCAATTAAAAAATGGGCAGAGGATATGAGGAGACAATTCTCCAAAGAAGAAATTCAGATGGCCAGATGGCCAACAGACACATGAAAAGATGCTCCACATCACTAATCATCAGGGAAATGCAAATTAAAAGCACAATGAGATATCACCTCACACCAGTAAGGATGGCCACCAGGCACAAGACTAAGAACAACAAATGCTGGCGAGGATGCAGAGAAAGGGAAACCCTCCTACACTGCTGGTGGGAATGTAAGCTAGTTCAACCATTGTGGAAAGCAGTATGGAGGTCCCTCAAAAAACTAAAAATAGAAATACCATTTGACGCAGGAATTCCACACCTTGGAATTTACCTAAAGAATACAATTTCTCAGATTCAAAAAGACATATGCACCCCTATGTTTATCGCAGCACTATTTACAATAGCCGAGATATGGAAGCAACCTAAGTGTCCATCAGTAGATGAATGGATAAAGAAGAGGTGGTACATATACACAATGGAATACTATTCAGCCATAAGAAAAAAAACAAATCCTACCATTTGCAACGACATGGATGGAGCTGGAGGATATTATGCTCAATGAAATAAGCCAGGTGGAGAAAGATAAGTGCCAAATAATTTCCCTCATTTGTGGAGTATAACAACACAGAAAAATTGAAGGGACGAAATAACAGCAGACTCACAGACTCCATGAAGGGACTAGTGGTTACCAAAGGGGAGGGGTGTGGGAAGGTGGGTAGGGAGGGAGGAAGAAGGGGATTGTGGGGTATTATGTTTAGTGCACATGTTGTGGGTGGTCACGGGGAAAACAGTGTAGCACAGAGAAGGCAAACAGTGAATCTGTGGCATCTGACTACACTGGTGGACAGTGACTGCGTTGGGGTGTGGTTGTGGACCTGATAATATGGGTGAAAGTAGTCACCACATTGTTTTTTCATGTGAAACCTTCATTAAGAGTGTATATGAATAATACCTTAATAAAAAATTTTTTAAAGGAATATCATTCTTATATCATTTGTGACCCACAGCAACTGTAGATGAGAAATAATTATTTTCTTCATTTTACACTTGAGAAAACTGGTACTCAAGTTCAATCACTTGTGATGGGTTCTGCATAAATGCAAATTTTCTGATTCATGGTCTAGAACTTTGTACACTACATCAAATCTACCTTACTCTTTTTCATAATACTGATTTTGAATAGCCTACAGTCTCTTCCATATAAACTCTTGAATAACAACTTTATCAAAGTTTTCTCACTATTTGAAGAACACTACAGTTTCCTTATGTTAGTACCTCCATAGCACCTTTGAATTCCTCTTCACTTAGTTTCTCCTCAGATCAATCAAATGTAGCAAATGCTACTTTTATTATTATCTTATATTTATCTTCTTCTCTATACCTTTGAAGAATTACTTCTCCACGTTTGTACTATTAACTTTTCTACTGTTTCATAACACTCTCTTTTACTACAATTCAGCTCAAAAGACTGTGGACTAAACACATTTTCCCCTGCCAGTCATCACTGTTATAGTGGAAAAAACATTGGCCTAGGAATAAAATACTCGATCTTCAACAACTATGAGTTTCTCTTTTTGTTAGGTCTCCATATCCTTACAATTTGAAGAAGTAGCAATGATTGTAGACAGGTTTGGGGCCATCACATGGATTTTTAATAGTGACACTTTAGTAAAAAGTACAAATAAAACAGTAATGTCTAATATTTAAAAAGTGTATACTGTGTGCTAAAGTATTGGTATTGTGTCAATTACTTTATGCATATTACCACTCATAATCCTCACGAAACCCCTTTTAGGTAGATATTTACACTCTCGAGGTACAGAAGTGACCCTAAATTATGGTGGTTAATAGCATGTATCCCATAGCCAGAGTATAGGGGTGTGAATCCTACTTCCATCACCTGTCTAGCTTTCATCTATGAAAATCTGATTTTAGTCCTTTTGAACTTTTTCCAGATATTCTTCCAAAAGAGGTAAGTATGTGTGTGTATGTGTATTCTTATATGTGCATATGCAAACACATGAAAGCATATGTGTTTGCAAGTGGACATGCATATGTGTCTGTGAGTGGTATATGTTTTATGTGCATGCATGTATGTTTATGTGTGATTACATGAGTGCTCAAGAATAAATGTCACCCTCTTCCCACAAAGTATATGTACAGATGATGACTTGTGTGCTGATAATTTAGAGACGCCCATGCATTAGCTAAATTGTGGCTTCAGAATCTAGTTCAAAATATGAATCATACAAATGCACTGCAATTTGAAATGGATGAGACAACAAGTGGAGCTCCCAGCTTCTAATATTTCCACCTGCAGACTCTGTCACTTTCCATGTATACCATGATATTTAGCTGTTTATAGATGTTTTGTTATTTTATCATTTTACTGTCTTGGATAGTTTTTGGTTGATTTTCTTGTGTTTAGGTATATAATAATTTTATTTCCAGAAAGGCTTTTCTATTTTGTAAACTTTCCTATATTTGTATCTTATTTTCCTTTTTGAATAGCTATGGCTCAGTATGTTCTAATATGTTACTAAGTAAGAGTTTGTACAAAGTACATCTTTACTTTATTCTTCTTTTTTAACAGGAATAACCATGTCTCTCCATTAAGTATAATGTTAGCTCCAGGTTTTAAATATATACTCTTTGTCATGCTAAGAAAAAGATACTCCAAACATAATTTTCAGTTTTAATCAGGAATAGTTGTAGAATTGGAGCATTTCTTCTCATCTATTGAGATAATTATATGATATTTTACTATCTTTGCTACTAATGTGATGAATTATATTAATAATCTCTCTATATTATACCAGAATTTCTTGGCTGTGCTGAATCCTACTCAGTCATAATGGAAATACATGTTTTAATTTTATTTTACTCTGTGATGAGCTAAAATGTTATTTATAAGTTCAATATCTCTATTTACAAGTGAAGTTACTTGCCACTTTCTTTCTTTTAGTCTTATGTGATTAATGTTTGTATTCTAAATGTGACAAAGAAAAGTTATATATCCTTTTTATGTGTTAGAGTCATTTTCTATGAATGACAATGTTCTTAATAAAAGGATAATTTTTCCTTTGGAATATAACAATTCTTCAATAAATCTACTTGAGCCAGGACTAAAGCAGAAAAATCTAATGCAGTTTTATTTCAAATGTGGTCTGAAGGGCCACCTTCTTCAAAACCATTTGAGAAGGATTTTAAAAATGTCCAACCCAAACTTACTGACCGGACCCCTTTATGACCTTTATGGGCCTGTGCACTTTTGCCTTTATGGGCCCTTTCTCTATAGGAAAATATTTAAAATAGTATGTTACATATGTGTTAGTATGAAGACAAGTATATTAATATTACATATTTTAAATTTTGTCTTTGACCTAAAAGTTTAGGTATTTTTTCTGCTGATTAAAAAAAAACATTTTCATAGACCCATTAAAATATGTAGGCTCTAGGTCCTGTGCTTACTGTGGTTAATAGGTACACTGGCCCTGCATACTGAATCAGACTTTCAGGTGTAGGAACCAGAAATGTGCATTTGAAAAAGTAGCTTTGGTGATTCATGAGCCCAGTGGTCTAGGGGCTTAGAGAACTAGATTCACTGAGGACCAGTCCAACCTTGGCCACTGAGTGATAAGTTACAGTAGCAAGGAGCTATCTCTTAATTTCTTCAGTTTTTAATGGTTCTGTCGATAATTTCTCTAAATTCCTCTTGCCACCATTTTTTATGAGGAGGTAGTTTACTGAGAACTGAAGACTTCCTTATCTTTTTATGTTTTCCTTCATGCAATAGCTAGACAAATGAATACACGAAAACTGTGCCAAGGAGTATATGAGGCACTAGGTGTTTCAGTCTCCTGAGTGAGGTATATTGGTGTCCAACCCTTTGAGCTTTCACTATAGCAGAAAATAGACAGTAAGTAAATACAGTTGTGAGGATGTGAAAATAAAAAAGTATGGGGTGATAAGAAGGAGCCTTAACCTAATCTGGGAAGCTAGACAATGTCTGTTTGAGAATAAGTAAGACTTAGCAGATCAGGAATGCTGTTAATGGTTATAGATGGAGGTAATATTGTCCTTGAATGCAATAAGGCAAGGGAGTATGATGCGTTCAAAGATTTAAAAGAAAAGCAAGATGGTAGGAACCGAAAAGTAAAGGGGAAGAATACCATTTCATGTGGATGAAGTTCATTTTCCATTGTTTGTTTTATTTCATTCCAAAAAGAATCGAGAAGACTTGTTTATTCATATTGTGCCCAAACCTGTTTACTTAAGTGATATTTATTCAGAGCTTATCATATTGCACACACTGCTGTAATATATGTCCTAATGGACCTCACAACCTATGAGTGAGACAGACATTAAACAAATAATTGACAAATAATTATGTAATTGAGCTTTTATTAAGTGCTGTAGAAGAAAAACATAATGTATTATAAGAACACATAAGAAAAGAAGCTGACTGAGTCCACTTGAAAGCTGAAACCTGAAAGGCTAGTAGAAACGAGTATGGAGATTGGGTGCTAGAGGAAGGTTGTGAAAAGGGCCCTCTAGGAGAAAGAATTACATGTGGTAAGAATCTGAAGTACAAAGAGATTTGCAAGTTCTGGTTGTATTTTTAAGTTTTCAATAATTTTGTCTTTCTACATTAATATATAGCTAAGACATTTTATATTGTGGGATAACATCTGATCAGCAATCATAGAATTAATTTTGATGATGCAAATAATTAGTATTGAATTAAAATCTCTCAGTCTGTAAACTGTGTATATTAGACTAGGTACTTCCAAGACTGTTATAAATTTAGCTATTATAAAGCACTTTCTATGTGCCAAACACTGTATTAAATTATTTCATTTAGGTATCATAAAATGTGTTGCAATTTTTATTCTATATTATCTCATAAAACATACCACCTTTTCTTTCAAAGCCATCTCCAAAGATAAAAGAATAGGTAGTTTTATCACAGTTACAAATAAGAAAACTAATCCATGTACAGCAAGTTTATTCAGCTAGTATGTCAACTTCCAATAGGATGCTGATTTTTTTATTGGAGTTATCTGCCTCCCATCTTAATAAAGTATATAATTGCTGCTCTTATTCTAACAAGGTTTTACAGGTCAGGTCAACTATATAGGACATAATATATAACTACAATAATGTCATAGTTGCATATGAACAATGTAAATTTGTTGTATGTTCTCATCGTAAATGCCAAGAATACAATGTTTAAAAAAGGAACAATAGAAAATCATAAAACCAAGTATGTGATGGATAGATCTCTAGAATGTGTTAGGCAGTGCCTTTTTTTATAAAACCTTAAGCTTAAATATATCTTAGGTTCTATTTTTGTCCCCCCAAAAATGTTGCTATGAAAACTCAGAACTAAGTTACTTAGATTCTCAAAGCTTTAAATTTTGTAAAATGTCATTACATTTACCTCCTGGGCCCTTTGAGAGGATTCTCAGAAAATTTAATTGTGTTTTTAAGTTGTATGTGTTGAAATAAATTTGAAGTCAAAATTACAAGTGGGATCATGAACAAAATCTGATCTGTTTTTTGGGGGATAAAATTTGAAATCATTTTTCACAATCATAAAACAGAAAATGAAAATTATGATTCTCATTTAGGACTAAAGTATAATTAGGCTGGATCCCCACTCAGATGCTTGAAGGTAATGAAATGGTTAGGAGGAATCATTTATTTATCTTTGAGTTAAACTCCCTTTAATGGGATAATAAAGACAACTGCAAATATTCGTGCACATAATCCCAAGTTTTGGACCACTTCAGCATGTGTATGTATCATGGAACAGTCATTCAGGACCTAAGAAACAACAGGCACATTATTTATTTTTCAGAAAAAAAGGAGAGATGCACATAAATTATTAAAAATATAAAATAATTACTCTGATGTTTATGTATTGTCTTTTTATTGGCACTTCTTTAAATAAGGAGTGTTAGTGGTGGTGGTTAGAAAGCAAATGTATTGATCACCACTGAAAATTTTGTTCTGCCCTGTGGGATTTGAGGGTGTTTGAAAGAAATGAAAGCAAATCCACACATAGGAACTCAGCAGAATAATCTTTATCTCCCTGCCATAGTATGTATGACATATGGATAGGAGATGAACATGGTGTATATGATTTGGATCTAAAATGCTTGCCTACTATTCACAAGCATTTTTAAAAACCTTTTGCCTATTAGAGATTATAGAAATTAATAATAATCAGTCATTATTACTTAAGTTATAGACTTTTATTCACTTATTCTATTTTTTCCCACAAGAATATATACAGAAGTTGTCAAAACTATTCTCTTTAAAGGCATTTTGGTTCTTTTTTATTCCTCATTTATATATGTCAGTTATGCCAAATTCTGATCTTACCATCCATTTCCTGTTGCCATTTATGTAAATGCTCTTGTAGTCACATTTCCTTAGTTCAGCCATAATACCCTGAATGACTTTTATTTAGCACTTAATTGCACCTTACAACTCTATTTTGGCCATTTTTTCTTGCAGACTATGTGCTTCATGAGGGCAGGGACAGTACCTAGAATAGTATCTGGTATTAGCAATAAATACTATTATTTTGAACCAAAATAAGTATTTCTTGAATTAGTGAATTAATCAAATATTAACTTCCCTCTTGATTATAACAAGCATAGTTAACATATATCAAGTGACCAGAGGTACTAGACACATTCAATGACTAATCCAGTTTGTGAGTTAGGTACCACTACCACAAATGTACAGATAAGAAAAGTGAAGCAGGAAGACCTTAAGAAACATTCTCAAGGCCAAACAGGTAGTAAATGAGGGCCAAGAAATGAAGCCACCCTGCCTAACCCCACTTAATCACTGCCCTGGGCCATGTTTTAGGATACCTGTCTCACCTAGGCCTTCTCTACACAGATAAAACAAAATGTTGAATGGAGGTAACTCTGAATCATTTCCTTTCATCCTGGGGAAAGGAGACATTTAAATACCTTGACATATGAGTTTATTTACATGTACCCTATTCATGTCTACAAAATAGCAATAGTTAGAGTGTTCTTAAATGTTACAAGAGTGATGGTTGGAGAGGAATGGGCCCTAGGAACATTTAAAAATTAGGAAATGTAATACCTGAAATCAAAGCTCCTAAAAATAGTTCCACTATGTCATCAATTTATAATGTGTGTTTAGCATAATATCACAAAGAATAACATCAGTTTTGTTAACCTATAAATACCTCACTTCTAAGGATCATCAGAAATATAAAATATTTTTGTTACATCAATGTAAAAATAATCCAAGTTGCTAGAAATCATTCTATTGGAAAAATAATGATTTGTTTCTGTCACAGGAAGGGTACAGGGAATTTTATTTTAATATCTTAATCAGTGACATATAAGTGACTCTAGGAACTATTCCAAATAAAGTATGGAATAATTGCAATGCTCATACTCACTAGTAAATACAAGAGTAACTTTGCAGAAATCAGTTCTTCTTTTTGATTTATCTGTTTAATATTAAATTGTTTCATCATTCATTCTTAATACATACCAGGTCATTTGGCATTTCTCTCATGGAGCTTATAGGACTTTGCAAGGCACCTTCTGTAGAACATGTACCTTCTTTAGAACCTTGTGTTAAAAAATACAGTTATAAAAGCATCTTCACACACTTTGAAGATATGTATTCCTGTCAGTATGACACTAATATTAATGCCCTGAAGATTTATTACTATACCCATTTCAACCAGAAATGCAAAATCTTTTCATTTTGTTAGATCCTTTCTTATCTCATCATTTTCTTTCAAGCCTGTAATAAACTTTGATGATTGTTCTCTAATGGGCACTTCCCATTGCCTCACTGATACTATAGCTGTACTGGCAACTCCACATTTCTTAATCATTTATTGACTTAAAGGTATCAGTCACCAAAACTCTTTATATTTTTAAATTAAAGCTTGTGATACTGCACTCACCTAGAAAATAGTGTCTCCATCCATATGGTGTTCTAGACAGAGTGCAGATGCAGCCCATACCTTTCCAGTCAGTGTTAATCAGTTAGTTAAGAATATATTTGGGGATTTTTTTCTTTAACTTGGAAAAATTGGATAACACAATCAATTAACTGCATATTTATAACCAAGATTTTTTAATGTGGGGGAAGGGGGGTAAAAGGTGTCAGTGTACTTTTGACAGCATTCCCAGTGGTAAAAGAGTAAAGAACGAATAGTCAGAGCACCATATTTGGAGGAGTATGTAGAATATGGGCATTGAGTGGAAATGGAGAGAGAGGGAAAACAAATTCAGTTTTTGTAATATAAATAGTAAGAAGTTCATGTGTAGCAAACTGAGTATTTATATATTCTACATATTTATATTAAATGTCTGTATAGGAGATGAGAAGCACTATGCCAGATGCTTTGGAGAGATGTAGGCTTAGTTAAGAAAATTCTTTTTCTAAACTCTGTGAATCACTGGTCCAGGGGCTGAGCTCTGAATACAAATAGCCAAAATGCCAGTAGAATTCAGCAGTGAATCTGATGAATTCACATAACCGTTGAAATTGGCCCATTGTGCATAGGTCACAAACAAGAGCAAAGAAAACACTGAGTGGTCAAAGGAAGGGTGTATCCTGTCCAGCTCAGGAAGAATTCAAGGTAGGAGCTTACCCTTGAGCTTACCCATGAAGAGTCAGGAGAACTGAAGTGTGGAAGACGCAGGAGCAAATGGAAAGTAAAGAACAAGACTTCTTAAGGAAAGGCAAAATCGTTAAATTTAATTAAGAATATCTAAATACATGAAGGCATTACTGTGAAATGTGAATAGCATTCAAGCTATAGGCAGCTAATAGAAGGCATTAAATGCTTTAATGAATTAAAAGTTTTTAAGCAGATATGTAATACATTTAGCAAGTAGCTGGAGATACTCATCTGCCATGTAGACCTGGAGGTAGTGATTTGCAGATCATACACACAGAAATGATAGACATACATAGAAATAATATATAGAGAACATACATCGAGAAGGAAGAAAGCAGTGAAAGAAAAGAGATGGGCTGAGAACAGATTGATGGTAAATACCTACTTTAAAGGACATTAACAGAAAAGGATACAAAAAAGAAGACATAAAAATAATTTTCAGAGAGGTTGAAGGAGATGGTATCAGACAACCAAGGAAAAACACAGGATGGAGAAAGACACGTTGGCAAACAATTAAGTACTCCAGAGAGCTCATTAATCACTTTCAGGAAAGCCAAGTCTAAAGAATGGTGTGAAAAGAAAGATAGTTTTGTGTGGAAAAGATTAAGCTACAAATGGAAAGTAGTCTTACTACCATTTTCATAGTGAGAAAAGAAGGGAAATAGAAGAAATGGTATTTTAAAAATAGATGAATCCTTAGTTTCTTTTTAGACACAAGGAGATGATCCCATGGAGAGGGACTGATGATATAATCAAAGGTAATCATTCACAGGAAGATAAGGGAGATGCAGCAAGAGCACAGGGAGATGTTCAAGTTCATGAAAGAGAAGGAAGACCATTTCTTTTGAGAAAGAATGTGACATAGGAATCATAGTTAAGTACACAGATATATCTTAATAAATATAGCGTAGAATAAGGCAGAGTATGCTTTGGTTTTAAAAATAGGAGACGAGATGCTTTGTTATCTGTGTATGATGAGAGTAAATATTAAGTTTGAGATTTTTAAGGCAATGCAAATTTCTGAACTCACTGTGGTGGAAAATTTAGTGGGGAATTAAAAGCTCTGAATAATACAAATATAATTGTTCTGATGTAGCTCAAGATGAAATTCGCTAATAAGCATTTGTAATGGACTTTATACAAATAGTTAATAGTATTCTTAAACACAACTATCCAGCTTGAGCACAGAGTATAACACAGGGAAGGTGGAGATTATTTGAGATAATGTTGGTAATAATAATAGGTCTGGAGATACAAAGTAGATTAAACAGATAATAGATTCAATAAGGCTGTTTTATTGAATAGCTGATTATGATAAAGATTCCAGTTAAGCAAAAATAGAGCAATAGATTACAAAATGGAGGGGCTAAAGACCATAGTGAGGAATAAAGGTAAAGGTAGGTTCTCCAAAAGGCAAAGAAATGAAGGAATTGGGGTAACAAGTATTAAAATAGAAAATGTAAATCCATATCTCCTGTGCACTGCTAGTTTAAAAATAAGTGAAGGGTCAAATTAATGGGATAAAAAATTAATCACATTAAACTGAAAAATAAAGAAACCACTTAATGACTTACAGTGTCCCTGATGATGAAACTGGCTGGGGTGTAGTCATTTAAAGGATGTATGAAATTAGGACTGATTCACCTCCTCCCAGGTACAAAGTATCCTTAGAAAATGGTTCAGTTATGGTGTATGTATCAATTCATTGGCTAAATGATTATGTGGAAGTTTGACTGCAAGTAGATATCCTCAGGTATCACAACAGAGACCATGTAAAAATAAAGAGATTATTCAATTTAAAATTTATTCCTAAACCAAAGTCCATTTAAGGGAGTATAAAATTGCCTTCAATGCTTCCTTCCTTTATCCAAAAAATAACCCGGTAACTGAATCCCAGCTTAGGTCTTTGTATACCTGGGGGAGGAAAGGGGGGCAAAACTGTCCTGCAAGAAAAATAGAAAAAGTTGTTCTGTGTTTGAAATAATAGATACAGCCTTATAATTTTGTGATACTGCATTGCATTGAAACATTTTGTTTTCGAATGTTTTTATTTCAACCATAGGGGAAAACAGTAGCATTTTGGAAAGAGTGTCAAAGCAATGAAAGCTTCTTAATAACAGAAACTGGAAACTGCCTGACAAAGTGAAACATTTTAATGATGTCAACTTCTTCCTAAGCAGAACCCAGTCATTGTTAAAACAGAGACAATTTATCCTTTAATTTGGCAAAAATCTAGTCCATCTAAAACTATAATCTTTCATAATTCTAATAATAAAAGGTATTTTGCTAAATTAATATTACTTACAAGAATATCTTTTTTCTATTGCATTTTTACAGCAAAGAACATTTAACACAGTTATCTCTGGTGAATTATACAAAATTAGTATTTTACCATTCCAGAAGTCACACACATTTTGGTCTCCATTCAAGATACTTGAGAGCAGCATGAAATTAAATTCTTAGTAATATAAGACTACTTCAAAATGGTGGGGAATCCAGAAAAAAAAGATAGGCTTGAACAAATTGCATGAAATAACAGCTTAGAACAAATTACATAAAATAATTTAATAAACAACCAGCATGATATTTTGGTGATGTAATCTTTTTTTATTTTTATTTTTTATTTTTTTTTCTTTTTAGTTTATTTTGATATCATTAATCTACAATTAAATGAGTAATATTCTGGTGATTACACTACCCCCTTCATCAGGTTCCCCCCCGCTCCAACCCCATTGCAGTCACTGTCCATCAGCGTAGTGAGATGCCATAGAGTCACTACTTGTCCTCTCTGGGTTGTACATCTTAGAAAAAGTAATTTTGGTAGGGAAAAGATGCACACAGCAAAGCTTAGGTCTAGTAAACGTACTAAGAATTTAGATTAAAAATTTCACTTATGAAAATTGGATTCTATCTTTAACATTGAGCAGATGAATGTAGATATGCAAACAAAACATTAAGCAGAAGAATACAAAAGTTAATAATTAGCTCTCAAAATCAAGAATCTATATTCATTTAATAACATAATAGGTATTTGTTTAGTATCTGCTATACATTAGACACCATGGTGGCCTGGAAGCTACAGTGTTCAGTAATCCAGGAATTCTACCTTTCACTTGTTTGTAGTTTAGTAAGGGAGAAAAGACAAAGAAAAAATAAGTTTAATTCAAACTTCTGTTTAGATTCCTGTTTATTTTTGTTTGTTATATTTATAATTGTGTGTATACAAAAAATATACTGTGAAAGTAAAGTACTAGATACACATGAAACAACACAGTGTAGAAATTACATCCATAGGCTTTAACCACTAACAGTCTGGGCTCGACTCCCAGTTCCATTGGTAACCAGTTGTGAGTTACTTTATGTTTTGTATCCTTAAAATAGCATAACAGTATCTACCTCACAGAGTTCTAAAGAGGATTAAATGGGATAATGCATTCAACATGCATGTTAAAGTACTTTGGGCATTTAATAATCACTTGATCAATGTTGGTTAAATAAAGGTCATCATTTAAAGTAGAGATAGGAATAGAGATGGAATTCTTATGGTATAAATGTTGAAGAGGAGTTTGCCAAACAAATTATGGAGGTGTTACTATGCAAGAAAGAGATTTTTTAAAAATATGACAAATATGGTGACATTTTTCATAGTACCTTGCTATCAAGCTTTAAAAACCTCCCACTCCTTTCTCAATACTTTCTTTCTAAGATACCTCAATTATTCCTTTGGTCATAAATGCCATGTAACTGTTGATTATTTTTCAATTTTATATCTCAAACACAAATCTCTCTTTTGAACTCTAGAGTCAAGTATGTAACTTTTCACCACCCAGACCATTAACTGGCATCATTATCTATCCAGTAACTCAAGCCAGAGACCCAGCAGCCACCCTTGTTTCCTTTCTCCATTCTCCATGGCCATACATCAGATACACACGGCAAGTCGTCTTGATACCTGATTTTATCTCTAAAATGTATCTCCGCTGCAACCATCCTCTCCCCTGGCCTACTTCAGTAATATCGCTGTTTTCACTCATTTCCTACCAAGACTTCCACACAGAGGCCAGTCCTTATCTTTTATAAACATATATTAGATTGTATAATACCCCTGCTTAAAACCATCTAGTGTTCTCATTGTAGCAAAGGAAAAATCACCAATACCAGACTAAGGCTCAGCAAGATCTGTCCCTTCCTAATTTCCAAACTTATTTCTCTTCCTTACAATGTCCAGGCACATTGGCCATCTAAGTTTTGTGCAACAAGCAAGAACTTTCCTCTCCCAGAGATCCTGTGCTTGGAATTCTTTGCATATAATGGTCTAAGCATTTTGTTTATATAATCTTCACCATAGTTCTCCTTCTTATTCTAACAGTGTCTATTTAAAATATACCTACTCAGACTAAACTCAGATACTTTCCATAGACATCTTATTTTAAGTATATCTACCCCTTTCTACTTATTCTCTCATAACACTGTTCTTTTGATTCACAATAAGTCCTTAAACTTAATACAATATCTGCTTTTTTAAAAAATCACTGAGAGTCTATGCCAATTAATAACATTAGTAACCCAATTAATAACACATTCATTCATTGAACAAATATTTATTAAATGTTAACCATGTGCTCAGCAAAAAGTTACATGATATAATTTATGTTTCAAAGGGATTATTAGAGCAGATATACAGAGATGAATTGCAAAAGGGCAAGAGTAAAAGCAGGAGGACTTGCTAGTGCCTAACACCACGTAAGAAGAGAAAGTTGCTTTGAGCTGATTGCAGTGGAGATTCAGAGAAACAGGTGGGTTTAAGCTATGTACTAGGGTGGAACAAACAGGACTTGCTGAAGGAATGAATGTGGAAGAGAAAGTAAAGAACAAAGAATTATTCCAAGATTTTCTACTTGAACAATCTAGTTGATCGTAATGTCAAAACAAGGAGTGAAATTGGTTTGAAAGAGTCTTAAGATTTCCACTTTGTACATGTAAAGTTTGATGTGCCTTTTAGACATACAGTGGAAATATCAAATTTGCAGTTAAAATATTTGTTGGAAATCCATGTTCAATGTTCAGAATAAGTATAAATTTGGTTGTTATCAGCAAGGAGATAGTATAAAGCCATGGCATTAGAGACAATATTCTAAGAAGAAAGTATGATAATAAAGCATCACTAACACGATACATTTAAAAAGTACCAGACACTGTTCTGAGCATTTTGTTTATGATAATAATCCTATGAAGTAGGTACTATTATTACCCCCATTTTACAGATAGTAAAAACTGAAATACACAAAAAAGATAAGAAACTTACCCAAGGAACTGGTAAATCTAGGATTTGAACACAGGATGTCTGTCTCATGAATACATAAGCAGAATCCAAAGATGAAGCTATCAGATGGTTGAGAAGTATTAAGTCACCAAAACTTGAAAAAGAGGTAGAGGATCTAGTAAATAAAAGTGAGAAGAAGTGGACAAAAGAAAAACCAGGATATAGTGTCATTACAGTGGGGATGAATTTTTTCAAAAAAGAGAGGAGTTAATCACATTGAATTCTGCCGAGAGGTAAGATACGATATAGACTGGGAAGTGTCCCCCTGAATTTGGCAACAAGGAGATGTTGAACTGAAGTTTCAGTGGAGTAGTGGGAATGGAGAATGCTGGGGTGGTAAATATTTGAAGACAAGGTGGTTGCGTAGATGGTTCCTTTGTGATGTTAAATGGTAATTTAGAAAGAATAAAAAATGTAAGAATGTACTTTGGTAATATGGGAGCCCACAGAGAAAACATGAAAAATGGAGTTAGAGAAGTATTAAGTACCACATCACAAAGGTCCGTGTATTCCTGTATCTCTCCATGAAAATAATTGCATTAATTTCTATTTTGTAAGCATATGTCTCAATTTATTATTTCAGATTGGCATATGCTACAAGGAAATCAGACTATCATTTGTAAAGTATTTAATGGTAATAGGTAATGATAATATTAAGAAATTTTAATCCCTCGTTTTCCCATGTCAAAATTTTAGTAAGAACAGAGAACTGGTAAAACTTCACATATAGATTTTTTAAAATTAAAGTTAGATTTACATATAGTGAAATGCACAATGTTAAGAGTACCATCTGTAGCTTTTATTATTTATCTTATTGTGTCAGAAATGTTAAGTAATTTAGACTGTGCTCAATCTCATTTCTATTCAAAATTATTTCTCAACTATGAATCTCTCAGACCTCTCCACAAAAGGAAAAGAAAAAAATATCAAATTTGAGAATATAGTGATTAGCACTTTGAAATCTCTAAGTGCTACACAAATGTAAAATACTAATATAAAACATACAAGAGTCACTTTTTTAATAAACGCTACTACTATGAAATTATGGAAAGACTGTGTTAATAAACTGTGTACATATATGCACAATTTTTATGAAAGCATCTAAAAGTGTTAGTATCTCAGTAGAAAAAAATAGCTACAAATACTAAGGAAGAAAGAAAACAGTTATTCATTGTACATTCTACTGAAAATTTTGGGCTTCTTACTATTGAACCATTTTTAAAGGTCTTCTTGCTAAGCCGTTACCCTGCTCTTACTCCTCTCCTGGAACTACAGGGGTGGACATGTTTCCAGTGACCTTACCCCTGTCAGGCAATGATTAATCATCATAGATACAAGTTAAGATCAAGCCATGGGAAACTTGTCTTCTCCCATCTAATTTGATTAATGAGTTTTATGGCTGAGATGCATTGTGAAGAAAAAGTTTAAAATATCTGTGGAAAAGTACAATTTTGGTACATCTCACATGAATTTTTAGGAAGATAGAAACAATCCTGAACATGAAAAGTCCATGATTACACAATGACAAGATCATCTATCCAAGGCTGTATAATATGATCAGAAAAGATTCTCTATAATCTGAAAATAAAAAAATAATAAATCCTCTACTATTTCTTTCATGCTGAAAGCTACTAACCTACCTAGTAACCAGTGAGAGAATGATGCTTCTTTAGATTGATTTCTTTACAAGCACAATTACATCAATCTTTCAGCTGTAATAAGGGTCATTCAAATATTGACATTGTCAGTCATAAGACAATGCAGCTCGTTACTTAAGTAACAGTAGAATTCTTATGACATTTAATTAAAGAATGGCCCATGGCAGTTTTTATGGACCTCAATGATTAAGTGAAAAACATAACAATCTCTTAAAACAGTCAATTGAAAGTAAAGAGAAGCTTCAGTGGTTTTTTAAAAATGTCAATACAGAGCTACAAGTAATGGACAAATAAGGTTAGTTATTTTTGTCATGTTGCAGACAAAATCTTTATTAGCATTAGGACTTACTTTACCCACTTTAAAAAAATATGACAATTAACCTTCATTTCTAGATATCAGATGCTTTCCTAACCTAAATTTACATATTTTACCTAACATATTCTTTATAATTTGAATATTGAAGCTCTTTTGACATTTACTCCTGGAATAAATTTTCATCTTCAAACTTCCTTGCTCTCAAATTCCAGTCTAACTGACATTTGTGTGTTTCAGAATTCAACATTTTAGTCTCATTATTCACAAGCACACATTCTGTGATCTTATGTAGAAATACAATGGAGAACACAAAATATTACTGCTCCCTGGTGTGTTGTCTCTTAGGCACTGGACTATAATATAATCCTGTCAAGAAATAATGACCACTGTAGTAGTTTCCTAGGACTGCCATAAGAAATTACCACAAACTTAGATGGCTCAAAGCAATAAATATTTATTGTCTCACAATTCTAGAAGCTAGAAGTCTAAAATCAAGATGCTGAGGAAGATCCTACCTTGCCTCTTCTTGGCTTCTGGTGGTTGCCATCCTTGGCGTTCCACAGCTTGTGGAAGTATCACTCCTATATCTGCCTCTGTAGTCACATGGCATTCTCCCTGTATCTGTGTCCAAATTTTCCTCTTCTTATAAGGACTCCAGTCATTGGATTAGGCCAACTCCAATCCATTATAACCTCATCCTGACTTAATTACATCTACAATTACTCTATTTTCAAATAAAGTCATATTCCCAAGTACTGGGGTTCAGGAATTGGACATATCTTTTAGGGGAACACAACTCAATCCACAATAATCACTCTCTGTAAGTAGTCTTAGAATCTAATATTTTCTACAACTGCAAATCATTATTTTAAATGTTAATAATTTGATTTTCATACTTTTACTAATAAAACACTAATTTTTCTTTAAAATAATAATTGGGCCAATGTGTTTATGAAAGACAGTGGCTCCATGAAGAAATGATTTTTTAGTCATGCTTTATAATATCAATGAGCACAAATCTTTGACATTTTTTAGTGATTTGTTAACATATTATTAAAAGGCAAATTATACTAGGTACACTTTTTAAAAGTAAGGAAGGGAATTAAGTCATAGGGAAAATAAATGTAAAAAATTAAGTATACAGAATTTTATAAAATTAGTGTGTTTGAAAATTGCTTTGAACCTATCTTCTGATGGGTTATAAATTTTGCTCTTAGCTTTATGGCAGCCAATGTAAACAAGGAAAAAACTATACAGTGGGTACTTTTTAAAAAGCAGTTGTTCGGAAAATGTGTACTTCTGATAATAAGATTTGAGAAATAGTTCCTCCTATTGGTGATCATAAACTTGAAAGAGTCTGACTGAATGAACAACAACTATAATTCTACAGGTATTATAATTATGACATTAAGGTAATACCTTTTATAGGACTTTTTTTCAAATAATTGCCTTTAATTCATGTCATAGTAGCCAAAAGACTGCAACTCACATAGAAATCTTTCTAAAGGACTGGCATAATCCAAAGATAAAATTTAGAGTGTCTATCAATGATGGAATGGGTTAAATATTCAACACTGTTTCCAAAAATATTTTATCACAAAACCAAGCTTTAGATAAGTTTTGAAATGCAAAAAATTCAGTTCTACCTCACAGATTAAAGGATGCAGAGAAATGGGAAACCTCCTACACTGTAGATGGAAATGTAAATTGTTGCAGTCGCTGTAGAAAGCAGTATGGAGGTTCCTCTAAAAACTAAAAATAGAAATACCGCTCAGTCCAGTAATTCCACTTCTAGGAATTTACCCGAAGTAAATAAAATCCCTGATTTGAAAAGATACATGCACTCCGATGTTCATCACCACACTATGTGCAATAGCCAAGACATGGAAGCGACCTAAGTGTCCATCAGTAGATGAATGGATAAATAAGAATTGGTACATATACACTCTGGAATATTATTCAGCCATAAAAAGAAATCCTGCCATTTGCAACAACGTGGATAGTTCTAGAAGGTATGCTCAGTGAAATAAGCCAGGTGAAGAAAGACAAATACCATATCATTTCACTTATTTGTGGGATATAAAAACAAAGCAAAACAGAAGGAACAAAACAGCAGTAGACTCATAGACCCTGAGAAGTGACTGGTGGTTACCAAGGGGGAGAAGTTGGGGTAAAGGGGTACAGTAATTCCCAATCACAGTATGTCAGTCACAGGATGGTGGTACAGCATGGAGAATATGGTCAGTGATTCTGTGACATTTTTCTACATTGACAGATAGTCACCACACTAGAGGGGGAGAGGCTTTCATAATATGGGTAACTGTTGAACCACTGTGTTGTACATTTGAAACAAATATAAGATTATATATCAATGATACTTCAATAAAAAAATTAAAGGCAGTCTGTATGGTTTAACAGGATACCAATTTTTCATCAAAGCTGAAGAGACATAATCAAATAATAAAGATATAAATTGAATAACAGGCCATCACACAAATGGACAAGGAAAAAATAACAGAAAAATATATAAATGACATGAACAGGAAATTTACAAAAGAGTAAACACAAACGTCAAATGAATATATGAAAGATGATCAGATTAATGGTAAATGTAAGTTAAAACCATAAGAGAATATATTTTCTATCATCAGGTTGGCAAGAATTTAAAAGTTGATGATATCCAACATGTCTAATACATGGCAAAATTAATCCTACGTTGCACCCAATATGAAAGTATAAATTGAAAGGTCACTCTGGCAAAATCTAATCAACTAGTAAACTTTTTTTAGACCCTGACTAAAAAGTCACACATTTACAGAAGAGGACACGCCTGAAGATGGCCATTGCAACATTGTTTGTAGTGCAAAGCTGCAAATAATCTAAATGTCTATCAGAAGTATGGCAAACAAGTTATTGCCTATCACACTATGAAATACTGTACAGCAACCAAAATGAGTGAAGTAGAATTATGTACACTAATAAAAGATTTCCAAAATATGTTTTTGAGTAAAAATAGCAGGTTGGTGGCACCCTGTTCCTTATTACTTTTTTTTCTGGAAATAAATACAGAGCAAGATGAGTTCATAAGTCAAAGCTGTGCAAATTTGTGCTAATTAAGATCTTATGGACATCATATAGAAGAATTATCATTCCTTCATAGTAGAGAATCATTTATCCAACTCATACAAAAATGGTATTAAGTTCTATGACATTAATTTAAAAAGATCTCAGAACACAAATCTGACTTGCCTCACTAGGACATCTGCTGTTAAACTTTTTGCCAGCACTTCCACGGTAATAAAATGTTTTATATAAGCATTAATAGCTAAGGGCTTATGTCACATTCTTGCAGGTTATCCCAGAAGCACTCCCAGTTCAGGGGCTCAAAGAAGAAGTGTGAGCAAACTTGTAAGGTTCCAGGAGATTTGTCCACAAGATGATAAAATGTAAAAGCATCAGTAATGGGATAACTGTGCCAAAAGCCTGCCTCTGACTGGTTATAAGATATTAATACCGAGGGAACCCAGGCTCTAAGTGACAGACTTTTAAGATGAAAAATCTAAAAAGCTACAGTAAGGGGAATGTAATCTTTCTCTACTGAATGAATTTGCTAAAGAGAGAGGAAGACAGCCAGCAAAAAAATCACATTATTCCTCAGTGGATCCATGCCAATGAGAGAAAGAAGGATGTAGAACCTAAAATCAAGGATGTCACTAACACCTTTGATATTTCCTTGAGGAACTTTGGGCTGTAGTAATGAAATTTACATGGCCTCCATCTGATATGAAGTAAGGAAAATGCTCTCATGTCATTTTTATACATGGAGGATTTGGGGGAGAGTTATTATAATGAATAGATGTGATATCATAAACACAAAGCACAGCTCTAACTAAAACTACATATATAAACACAGACTTTCCAATCAAGAGTTAAAGGCATAACAAAGTAAAATAAACTCTATGAGTAAAAGACAAATTTTTAAACATAAAATAGTGTAGCTATTTAATAAGCTATATTTCACAAAATTCATAAAATTAGAAGCCTTAAATTTACCTGTAAAATTTTCAGAGAACCAATATTTGTTTCCATACTTATCACAGGAGACCTTCCAATTAAGGAGGTCTCCTCAAGTAGAAATAACTCAAATGTAAATACCTGTGGTCTAAAAGCATTCCTCTGGCATATCTTTGTGACAAAATCTTCCAGGTAAGTAAGTAATGGATGCACTTTTTGAGAAGGGAAAGAATTTCGCTAAGTGCAAGCCTATTAATCAATTAATTCATGCTGTATAGCATCTTCTGCTGACCAGTGGATCCAAAGACGTCCAGATGCTCTAATATCTAATCTTAGAAAACATCCAACAAGGGGTACATTCCAAAGTACAAATTGGAAGCTTTGCCTTATTGTCATTCAAAATACTCCCTAGTAGGTTTTATTATTATGTCTACATTTTCTTTGAACATGTTGAATGAAGTATGTTATCAAAGAAGAAAAATAATTGCTTCAGTAAAATAAAATAAAAACGTTAAAATTGGGGGATATGGTTTTCTCTCTAACCATATGTATGTAATTCCCCTCAATGAGTGGAGTTAATGTAAATGATTTTCTCAGAAATTGTCCAAATCAAGAAGGAAACTGAGGACCTTTTAAAGAACTAAAATAAATCTATTGATACAGCAAACAATAATAATACAGATAATGATGGAGGTGTAATGATAATATGATACACAAAAGCTATAATTTATCAAAGGCTAAGTGCCTGACATGATGCAAAAGCACTTTATATATATTTACTCTTCATAACAACCTTGAGAACTAGATGTTATCTTCTTCATTTTGTATAGTAGGAAACAAGCTTAGCAAAGTTAAAGGGCTGGCTTAAGTCTACAAGGCTAAAATGTTGATACCAGGACTCAAGCCCAACCAACTTGGCTGTAAAGCTTTAACAAATACAAAGTTGCTATGAGTGTTTAAATCAAGTATCTCTAAAAAACAATTCCATTCAAGTTTGGTCTCCCTTATACAAGCCTTCAGAAATTCGTAATACAAATATTGGTTACATAACTCTCTGCCAGTCTGTTCTAGGCATTAGGATACAACAATAACTATACTTTAAAAAAAATAGTTTAAACATCCAGTCAGGTCATAGAACAATTTTAACTCAGCCCAACTAGTCCCATATGAATACTTGTCATACAGGAAAAGATATTGCTGACTTTTATTTTTAAAAAACTGAAAAATATTAGTCATCCTAAACAGATATACAGAACAACATGATAGCTTTGTAACCTTGCACTGGCACCATGATTAATATTTAGTGTTTTAAAAATATATACCCATTTAAAATGATACAGCATTCCAATCAAGTAGCAGAATTAAGTTAAAAAAGGGAATGCATAATAAATATTGTCATTTCCTGAAGTTCCATAGAACTTTCCTATTTTTTTCAGTTTCACTTTTTAATCCTGAAGGCATTACTTCAGTGTGTATACATTTATGCTAATCATATACCACAGCCATGGGTTCTTCTATCAATATGAAATGTTTTGTACTTGCTGTTTTTGTGCATCTTGTATTGTTATGTGCAATATACAAAATAATGTGTCTAACTATGCCATTTATGCTTTTGAAAGAAAAAGCAAATTACTTACTGAAGAGAATGGCATTTGCATGCATGTGTGTCAGCTTTCAAGCCATTTCCTTCTACAAAATATTGCTTTCTACACTTAGAAAATGCATCCATCCATCAGTTCAAACCATTTCAAAGCACTTTATGAATCTACAGAGCAAAATGTACTTATCTTACATTGGCAGTGTCCCAGCTGTTACAAAATTGCTATTGTCCTAATACTTACAAGGCAATTTTAGCATCAGTTAATAATTTTACAGGATAGATAACTTCTAAAGCATTATAAAATGACAGACATTAAACAATAGCAACTTAGCATTTTTTGAAACAGTTCGTGACAGCTTAAAAACTAAAGTGATTTTAATGTATAGTCTATGCAGTTTTAGATTCTCATTGACAATTCCTTTAGAAGATAAAAATGTGAAAATCCTTTTAAATAGTGGGTGAAAGGATAAAACAAATTTATCTTTAAAAGATATTCAGTAAAAATCTCAATTAGGAATAATGTCTCAAATCTTCCTGTAGTAGATGACAAGAATTTGAATTTATTTAGGCAGAAAAAAAATGATGGTATCATTTAATGGTAGGGTACCACAAAATAAAAAGGCGTATCTATTCATTAAAGCTAATACAAAAAAATACAGCGAACAGCATTTTATATAAATCAGTATGCATTATTTCTTCCTAAACACTGTTTTCTATCCATCTTAGTTTAAATGCTTCACTTAAAGGACAAATCTGGGTAAATGTAACACGTGTTTCTCTTACTCCCTTTGTTTAAGTTGTTGGGATAGCCTACAACCCACTTCTGGCTGGATATTTTACCATCACCATTGATAAGTAATGCCTTGATGGTACAGGAAGAAAAATAGCTCTAAACAAATTACATTAATTGGCAGTTTGGTGTTTTACGTGTTGCAATCTCTACAAGGAAAAAATGCTTTTGATAAGCACCAGTATGCAACAGTGACTATTTTCATAAGTGGACTTATTAAATAAAACCAATTATTCCATGAATGTTCACAAAGGCTAAGTAATTGACCATATCATCAAAAAAACAACCCAAATTCCTTTGGTACACAGTTACCATTTTCTCTATCGTCAACCACATTGATATTGCATCAGTTCATGGTACACCAAGTCCTTCAGAAAATCAAGTACAAGTTGAATTTTAAAATGGTATAAATTATGTTCACACAGTTAATTTTCTATAGAATGTTACATTTATATTTAAATACTGCCATTGTCTCAGAATTACAAAATGAGAAATTTGAATGATTTCAGTCCTTTTCATGGCACCAATATAACTAAAGAAAAGTGAAATTCAAAGTCTCAAATACTTTTTTTCAGTATGCAATTCGTGCAATTTGTTAAACAGTTGTGTATTACAAGACATACAAACCCTATTTTGCTCCTTCTAGAAGTAATACATCTGGTAAAATAGATCAAAAAGCCATACGGTCTATATTGCCAGCTCCACAGAGGTAGGAGCCATGCCTCTCGCAGATTGCTCCAGGTCCTCTCGTCACACCCAGTGCTTGGAACATGGTGCGTCCACTGCAGGCGTTTGTTGACGTGACCAATTGATTGAATTGGTCTGATTCAGTTGAGGTTAACTATTTCAATACTACTTTAGCTACTTTTTATGTACATTTTAAATTTCAAGCGTTTTTCTCAGCATGTATATAGAGCATAGTTCTCAAAAAAGAATTCTTTAGCTCTGATTCATAAAAGCAAACAGCCACTTCTTGAAAACATTAACAAATATAAATATTTCTATTAGAATCTATCTTTTCTTTTTCTTCACTGATTTTTTTGCTATTATTAACGTACAATTACATGAGCAACATTATGGTCACTAGACTCCCCCTATTATCAAGTCCCCCCCACCAACCCCATCACAGTCACTGTCCATCAACGTAGTAAGATCCTATAGAATCACTACTTGTCTTCTCTGTGTTACACAGCCCTCCCCGTGCCGCCCCCCCGCTACATTATGTGTGCTAATTGCAATGTCCCCTTTTCCCCTTTATCCCTTCCTTCCCACCCATCTTCCCCAGTTCCTTTCCCTTTAGTAACTGTTAGTCCGTTCTTGGGTTCTGTGAGTCTGCTGCTGTTTTGTTCCTTCAGTTTTTTCTTGGTTCTTATACTCCACAGATGAGTGAAATCATTTGATACTTGTCTTTCTCCGCCTGGCTAATTTCACTGAGCATAATACCCTCTAGCTCCATCCATGTTGGTGCAAATGGTAGGATTTGTTTTCTTCTTATGGCTGAATAATATTCCATTGTGTATATGTACCACCTCTTCTTTATCCATTCATCTACTGATGGACACTTAGGTTGCTTCCATTTCTTGGCTATTGTAAATAGTGCTGCGATAAACATAGGGGTGCATCTGTCTTTTTCAAACTGGGCTTCTGCATTCTTAGGGTAAATTCCTAGGAGTGGAATTCCTGGGTCAAATGGTATTTCTATTTTGAGTTTTTTGAGGAACCTCCATACTGCTTTCCACAATGGTTGAACTAATTTGCATTCCCACCAGCAGTGTAGGAGGGTTCCCCTTTCTCCACATCCTTGCCAACATTGTTATGGCTTGTGTTTTGGACAGAGGCCATCCTAACTGGTGTGAGGTGATAGCTTATTGTGGTTTTAATTTGCATTTCTCTGATGATTAGCGATGTAGAGCATCTTTTCATGTGCCTGTTGGCCATCTGAATTTCTTCTTTGGAGAAGCACCTTTTCAGCTCCTCTGCCCATTTTTAATTGGCTTATTTGCTTTTTGTTTGTTGAAGTGCATGAGTTCTCTATATATTTTGGATGTCAACCCGTTATCGGATACGTAATTTATGAATATATTCTCCCATACTGTACAATGTCTTTTTGTTCTACTGATGGTGTCCTTTGCTGTACAGAAGCTTTTCAGCTTGATATGGTCCCACTTGTTCATTTTTGCTTTTGTTTCCCTTGCCTGGGGAGATATGTTCATGAAGAAGTCACTCAAGTTTATGTCCAAGAGATTTTTGCCTATGTTTCTTTCTAAGAGTTTTATGGTTTCATGACTTACATTCAGGTCTTTGATCCATTTTGAGTTTACTTTTGTGTGTGGGGTTAGCCAATAATCCAGTCTCATTCTCTTACATGTAGCTGTCCAGTTTTGCCAACACAAGCTATTGAAGAGGCTGTCATTTCCCCATTGTATATCCATGGCTCCTTTATTGTATATTAATTGACCATATATGCTTGGGTTTATATCAGGGCTCTCTAGTCTGTTCCACTGGTCTATGTGTCTGTTCTTGTGCCAGTTGCCAGTACCAAATTGTCTTGATTACTGTGGTTTGTAGTAGAGCTTGAAGTTCGGGAACATAATCCCCCCAGCTTTATTCTTCCGTCTCAGGATTGCTTTGGCTATTCAGGGTCTTTTGTGGTTCCATATGAGTTTTAGAACTATTTGCTCTACTTCATTGCAGAATGCTGTTGGTATTTTTTTTTCATCACAAACATATTTAAATGTCAGTGCACATAGACTTAATCCAAAAAGGCAGACTTACAATATAAACATTATTTGTGAAATATCTTCAAAACATTTTATATGATAAACTTACATTTTTTAAATCTTTTTTTAAGTTTATTTTGATATCATTAATCTACAATTAAATGAGTAATATTATGGTGATTACACTACCCCCTTCATCAGGTTCCCCTCCCCAACCCCATTGCAGTCACTGTCCATCAGCTTAGTGAGATGCCATAGAGTCACTACTTGTCCTCTCTGGGTTGTACAGCCCTCCCCGTGCCCCCCGAACATTACATCTGCTAATCGTAATGTCCCTTCTTCCCTTTTACCCCTCCCTTCCCACCCATCCTCCCCAGTCCTTTTCCCTTTGGTAACTATTTGTCCGTTCTCGTGTTCTGTGAGTCTCCTGCTGTTTTGTTCCTTCAGTTTTTTTTTTCCTTAGTTCTTATACTCCACATATGAGTGAAATCATTTGGTATTGGTCTTTTTCAGCTTGACTTATTTCACTGAGCATAATACCCTCTAGCTCCATCCATGTTGTTGCAAATGGTAGGATTTGTTTTCTTCTTATGGCTGAATAATATTCCATTGTGTATATGTACCACTCTTCTTTATCCATTCATCTACTGATGGACACTTAGGTTGCTTCCATTTCTTGGCTATTGTAAATAGTGCTGCGATAAACATAGGGGTGCATCTGTCTTTTTCAAACTGGGCTGCTGCATTCTTAGGGTAAATTCCTAGGAGTGGAATTCCTGGGTCAAATGGTATTTCTATTTTGAGTTTTTTGAGGAACCTCCATACTGCTTTCCACAATGGTTGAACTAATTTGCATTCCCACCAGCAGTGTAGGAGGGTTCCCTTTTCTCCACATCCTCGCCAACATTTGTTGTTGTTTGTGTTTTGGATGTTGGCCATCCTCACTGGTGTGAGGTGATATCTCATTGTGGTTTTAATCTGCATTTTGCTATTGGTATTTTGATAGGGATTGCATTGAATCTGTAGATTGCTTTAGGCAGAATATCCATTTTGAAAATATTAATTCTTCTTAGCCATGAGCACAGGATGTGTTTCCATTTATTCATATCTTCTTTAATTTCTCTCATGAGTGTCTTGTAGTTTTCAGAGTATAAGTCTTTCACTCCTTGGTTAGGTTTATACCTAGGGATTTTATTCTTTTTGATGCAATTGTGAATGGAATCATTTTCCTGATTTCTCTTTCTGCTAGTTCATTGTTAGTGTATAGGAATGCAACAGATTTCTGTGTATTAATTTTGTATACTGCAACTTTGCTGAATTCAGATATTAGATCTAGTAGTTTTGGAGTGGATTCTTTAGGTTTTTTTTTTATGTACAATATCATGTTATCTGCAAACAGGGACAGTTTGAGTTCTTCCTTGCCAATCTGGATGCCTTTTATTTCTTTGTGTTGTCTGATTGCCGTGGCTAGGACTGCCAGAACTATGTTGAATAAAAGTGGGGAGAGTGGGCATCCTTGTCTTGTTCCTGATCTTAAAGGAAAAGCTTTCAGCTTCCTGCTGTTATGTATAATGTTGGCTGTGGGTTTGTCACATATTGGCCTTTATTATGTTGAGGTACTTGCCCTCTATACCCATTTTGTTGAGAGTTTTTATCATAAATGGATGTGGAATTTTGTCGAATGCTTTTTCAGCATCTATGGAAATGATCATGTGGTTTTTGTCCTTCTTTTTGTTGATGTGGTGGATGATGTTGATGGATTTTCGAATGTTGTACCATCCTTGCATCCCTGGGTTGAATCCCACTTGATCATGATATGGATGATCTTTTTGATGTATTTTTGAATTCTGTTTGCTAATATTTTGTTAAGTATTTTTACATCTATGTTCATCAAGGATATTGGTCTGTAGGTTTCTTTTTTTGTGGTGTCTTTGCCTGTTTTTTTTATTAGAGTGATTTTGGCCTCATAGAATGAGTTTGGGAGTATTCCCTCCTCTTCCACTTTTTGGAAAACTTTAAGGAGGATGGGTATTAGGTCTTCACTAAATGTTTGATAAGATCCATCAGTGAAACCATCTCATCCAGAGGTTTTTGTTCTGAGGTAGTTTTTTGATTAGCAATTCAATTTCTTTGCTGGTAATTGGTCTACTCAGATTTTCTGTTTCTTCCTGGGTCAGCCTTGGAAGGTTGTATTTTTCTAGAAACCTGTCCATTTCTTCTAGTTTATCCAGTTTGTTGCCATATAATTTTTCATGGTATTCTTTCATAATTCTTTGTATTTCTGTGCTGTCTGTAGTGATGTTTCCTTTCTCATGTCTGATTCTGTTTATGTGTGTAGACTCTTTTTTTTCTTGATAAGTCTGGCTAGTGGTTTTATCTATTTTGTTTTTTTTCTAGAAGAACCAGCTCCTGCTTTCACTGATTCTTTCTATTGTTTTATTGTTCTCAATTTTATTTCTGCTTTAATCTTTATTATGTCCCTCCTTCTACTGACTTTGGGCCTCATTTGTTCTTCCTTTTCTAGTTTCATTAATTGTGGGTTTAGACTGTTCATTTGGGATTGTTCTTCTTTCCTGATGTAGGCCTCTATTGCAATATATTTCCCTCTTAGCACAGCCTTTGCTGCTTCCCACAGATATTGCAATGTTGAATTATTGTTGTCATTTGTCTCTATATATTACTTGATCTCTGTTTTTATTTGGTCACTGATCCATTGATTATTTGGGAGCATGTTGTGAAGCCTCCATGTGTTTGTGGGCTTTTTCATTTTCTTTGAGTAATTTATTTCTAGTTTCATACCTTTGTGATCTGAGAAGCTGGTTGGTACAATTTAAATCTTTTTTTAATTTAATGAGGTTCTTTTTGTGGCCTAATGTATGATCTATTCTTGAAAATGTTCCATGTGGTCTTAAGAAGAATGTGTATCCTGTTGCTTTTGAATGGAGTGTTTTGTAGATGTCCGTTAGGTCTATCTGTTCTAATACATTGTTCAGTGCCTCTTGTCTCTTTATTTATTTTCTGTGTGGTTGATCTGTCCTTCAGAGTAAGTGGTGTGTTGAAGTCTCCCAAAATGAATGCATTGCATTCTATTTCCCCCTTTAATTCTGTTAGTATTTCTTTCACATATATAGGTGATCCTGTGTTGGGTGCATAGATATTTATAATAGTTATATCCTTTTGTTGGACTGACACCTTTTTCATTATATAATGTCTTTCATTGTCTCTTGTTACTTTCTTTGTTTTGAAGTCTATTTTGTCTGATACAAGTACTGCAACTCCTGCTTTTTCTCCCTATTAGTTGCATGAAATATCTTTTTCCATCCCTTTATTTTCAGTCTTTGTATGTCTTTGGGTTTGAAGTGAGTCTCTTGTAGGCAGCAAATAGATGGGTCTTGTTTTTTTATCCATTCAGTTACTCTATGTCTTTTGATTGGTGAATTCAGATCATTTAGATTTAGGGTGATTATCGATAGGTATGTACTTATTGCCATTACAGGCTTTAGATTCGTGGCTACCAAAGGTTCAAAGGTATTTCCCTTACTGTCTAACAGTCTAATTTAACTCACTTTGTATGCTATTACAAACACAACCTAAAGATTCTTTTTTTTCTTTTTTCTTCTCCTCCATTCTTTGTATGTTATGAATCATATTCTGTACTCTTTGACTATCCCTTGGGTGACATCTGTTTAGTCTTAGGAATACTTCCATCTATAGGAGTCCCTCCAAAATACACTGTAGAGGTGGTTTGTGGGAGGTAAATTCTCTCAGCTTTTGCTTATCTGAAAGTTGTTTAATCCCTCCTTCAAATTTAAATGAATACCTTGCTGGGTAGTGTATTCTTGCTTTGAGGCCCTTCTGCTTCATTACATTAAATATATCATGCCACTCCCTTCTGGCCTGTAAGGTTTCTGTTGAGAAATATGATGTTAGCCTGATGGGTTTTCCTTTGTATGTGATCTTTTTTCTCTCTCTAGCTTCTTTTAAAAGTCTGTCTTTATCCTTGATCTTTGCTATTTTAATTATTATATGTCTTGATGTTGTCTTCCTTGCATCTCTTGTGTTGGGAGATCTGTGCACCTCCATGGCCTGATAGACTATCTCCTTCCCCAGATTGGGAAAGTTTTCAGCAATTACCTCCTCAGTGACACTTTCTATCCCTTTTTCTCTCTCTTATTCTTCTGGTACCTCTATTATGCAAATATTATTTCATTTGTATTGGTCACACAGTTCTCTCAATATTCTTTCATTCTTAGAGATTCTTTTTTCTCTCTGTGCCTTAGCTTCTTTGTATTCCTCTTCTCTTATTTTTATTCCATTTACTGTCTCTTATACTACATCTAATCTGCTTTTAAATCCCTCCATTGTATGTTTCATTTCAGATATGGAATTTCTTAATGATTGAATCTCCTTCTTGAATTTGTTCCTGAGTTCTTGAATAGTTTTCTGTACCTTCATAAGCATGTTTATGATTTTTTTTAACTCTCTTTCAGGAAGACTGGTGAGTTCAGTTTCATTTGGCCCTTTTTCTGGGGTTTGTGAGGTTTTGGTCTGATCCATGTTCTTTTGACATTTCATATTTCTGTGTCGTGCCCTCTAGTGCCCAGAAGCTCCAATCTCTTGAGCTGCTCAGCCTCTAGAGTGAGGTTGGGGGTCACAGGGGAATGGAGCTGGTGCCTGGGGGGAGGAAAGATCTGTTTCCTGATTCCCATCTGCTGTGCCTGCCTCCCATATCAGAGCCAGCGGGCCGAGCACACATGTGTAAGCCTCTGTGCTTTGCATCTCTAGCTGTTGTAGGCAGGGCTTCCCTCTGACTGGCCTGACGCCAGCACAGTGTTTGCCTGTTTGTGAGCATGTGCCTGCAGGCCAGGAGGATGGCTCGGCAGGTTGTATGTCATAGTGGGGGTCCTCAGAGCTGAGTAGGCAGCAGGGGGATGGATCACCTGAAGCTCCTCAAAGTTCCCAACCAGCTGCTCAGAGTGTACCCAGAGAACCGTGTCCAGCTCTCCCTTCTCCCGCGCAGCAAGCTCTATGCAAACCCTGCCCCTTCGGCAGCCCCTCTCCCTGCTAGGAAGCCTGTCAGACTGCCTGCCTTTCCCTCGTCCCAGAGCGGCTGGGTGTGGATCCCGTCCTCCGCAAATGGCCGGAATCTGTCTCTCAAGCACTCTGCTTTTCCCAACTTCCCATCCTCCAGAGGACTACACAATGTAGGTTTATGCTGGCAAAGCAGATCTCCAGGGCTCGGTGTTCAGCAGTCCCAGGATTCCACCCCTTCCCCACTCCATTTCTCTTCCTCTTGCTGGTGAGCTGAGGTGGGGGAAGGGCCTGTATCCCGCCAGATCAAGGCTTTCATACTTTACCCTGTTTTGTGAGGTCTGCTCTGTTCGTGAGGTCTGTATGCAGTTTGGTGCAGCCTTCTTTCCTGTTGCTATTTTAGGGCTAGTTGTATTCACTATATTTTCACACTCTCTGTGGTTTTCGGAGGAGTTCTCTCACCTCTCACGCCGCCATCTTGAATCTATAGAATCTATTCTTTCAGACATTTAGATGTCACTTACAAATGTTATGCTACCTTCAATAAAATGATTCATATTAATATGAAACTGACTCATATCTATAATGAAAATAAAATGAAGGTAATATTAGGTACTTCTTTCCTGTTGCCTTCATATATGATCAAAGTAATAACAGACCTATTTAAATTATCAAATATTTATTTACTATTTCCTTTGCTGATGTGTTTATTAATTAATGAGTATTGAATATAATGGTTTCTATGCAACATATTGAATAAAAACAAATAATTCTTGGTACTGAGAGGCTAACATTAAAATTGTAATTTTAAAGTGTCATTAGATTTATTTTTTTAATTTCAACCTCAAAATACAAGTCCTTCTCCCCAATTTTTAGCAAGAATGTATTTAATGATAGAGGTAATGAATTCCTACTTACAGAAATAAAGAAAAACTTATTTATTTGTGGAAAGTGCCATAAAAGAGGTGTAGAATTTGGCAAACCCCAGTTTTAACAAACAAGGAAGCAGTCCAAGGCTTTCCATCATCTTTTATCACTGGCCTTTAAGGTATTTCAGGCACTCCAGCATGCTGTCTTTGAAGTGTGCTTGTAGTATCCTTTTCTTGAATAGATCTTCAGTAGGTTTCCACTTGCCTTTTAATAACTTACGTGGCCAGGCCCTTGACTATCATCCACGTTTAACCAAATGTGAAGACTCTTTCTAATCCCGCTCTCAGAAGAGATCAGACATTTGGTTTGCAGGTCAACGAACCTAAATTTATATCCTAAATTAAACCTAGAGTAGACTACACTACTGGAAGATTCTACTGCAGATCCTTAAGCATCTGACTAAAAACTTTCAATGGATATTTATTATGTTGTCAAATCCCTAAACCTAAAAAGTGTTGCTCACTTAGTTTTCTTTGCTATCTTCTCATACACACCTGCATTGCATGAATTATTAATGTAAACAAATTACATTCTGAAGTTGTTTGTATTATTCAGGCTCACATCAACTAGTTGCAGGCAAGAAACACTGAAGAGTAAAACAGGCAATTTGAACAAGGAAATTACTTAAAGGAAGTGCTAGCATGATTGAATACAACTCTAGATACCATACTATTTCCAAGAAATTGGCCCAGAATTAGCATAACTAAAATGACTTCTTAAAATTTCCCATTGTTTTGATTGGTCTAATCTAAAGCAGGTAGGCCCAAATCTGAGGAAGAATGCAGACTATTCTTATTTCTGGGCTAGGCTTTACTCTTGAAGTCAACATGATCTTGAACCTCTGGCATTTGCTTAGAGTCACTCTGCCCAGACTATCCAAGACCACTTCATGAAAAACTGCCATTTTGAACAGCTGGCCTAAGCTATCATCTATTGGTGGAAAAAGTGTTTCTGTTTGTGGTGACAGCAACTTGTTAGCAATAAATGACCTACCTTTTAGAATCCACTCACAGCTTTAAGTTTCCCCTTATACCACAGTAACACAAATCGAGACTTTCTGTAAATAATGATGTCGTGAGTATATCACATCTGAGCCCTAGAATGATTTTTATCCTGCATATATATTCAATAAGGTGTTAATATTTCAGCATGTACTCTAGAATGCTTGGATTTAAATCGTGCTCTAGTGTTTTTACTGTGTCACCTCAAGAAAACTGCTTGACCTTTCTAAATACCTGCCCTTTTTTATAAAACAGGAATGATGATAGTTGCTACTTTATCCATTTGAAGTGTTTGAACAGTGCCTGCCATATATTAAGGTTTCAAACATAAGCTAGTTATCATTTTTAACATGCTTGCCTTCATTATCTCCAACCTATTAAGTATACCTTTACCAGAATAAATCAGAAATCCAGTTAATTCAGTACTTTTTTTTTAGTGCTCAGAAACTAACCAGGAATAACATACAGAGTTGAGTAGATAGTTCAGGGAAATAATCTTATTTGAAAGAATTTTGATATGTTCCAATTATAAATTATTCAGTCACATATCTTAGCTTGAAGAAGATTGAAAACTAAATCATTCTTTCTTACAACTGCATATACATTTATAGAACATATGATATAAATTATACAGTATAAAAACAAGTGAAAGCTTATATAAAAATCAAAATCGAGGAAGCATACAAATTTTTAAAATTTAAGATTAAATTCAAAATTTAATTCTTAAATCTTAAGATCTAGATATGGCTAAATCTTTTTAAATTAAAGGGTTTCAGTTATAAAAAGCATATTTCTATCTTTATTACTATTATTGAAAATGAAGATATTGATGCTATTGTATACCCATTAAACTTTGATTCAATTTTTTTTTATAAGCTGAGTAAAATTTATGTTGGGGACTTATTACTTTGAACATGCAATTTCATGTACTTTTCTCCTCAAAATTTTGATCTGTTAGCAAATACAACATTTATTTCTTGAACATTAAAAACATATTCTAATCAATAATGTTCATGCTGATATTATCATTTTAGAAAATTAATTTTTAAGAATGGAAGGAGGAATTCAGTCTTAAAAGATTCATCAAAGATCAAAACCCAATTTTCAGATTCAGAGTAAAGAACATTGTTTTTTTAAAAAGTACCATATAAAAGAATTACACTGAAAAAAATAGACTTACGACTACTTATATTAACAGAAAAAAATCATGAAGCAAATGAGTTTATTTCAGAAAACTCCTTGAAAGCAGATTTCATGTTATATTAGTACTGTATAAAATATTAGATAAGATAATATATGAAAAGGGCTAAACAGTTTCTGGCACATAATAATCTCTTACTGTATGTCAGCTATCATCTTTCATCACCATCATGTTGTATAAGCAATGTTATCTTTTCATTAATGGTTTCCATGTTGAATATAAACTCCTTGATCATCTGACACTAGGGTACACTTATGTGCTAGAAACATACTGAATAATTTGTTGTTTTTCAGACTCTGCTCCCACCCAAACATATTTCCTTTAAGTTTAATCATAACTCTACTATATATTTTTACTTCAACATAGTGAATAACAATCATCTCTTTCTAGTTTTAATCTGTAAACATAGTAAAAGAAAATTTTTTCTTCATTGTAAGTAATGTTTATACCTATTACCATAAAAAAGAAATCCAATAACATTCAATTGGCTACCAGAGATATAAGATAGATGTGTCTCTCAATTGAAGAGCACCCTGTAATGATTCTGGGATTGACATTGCTATCCTCATACATGGACAATACCCAGAAATGCCAAAATTTGTTGTTTTTCTCAAACATAACCACCCATAACTGGGCAAGAGAATTTCACAAGTAATTAATTATTGTTTTGTCTTTTAATTTATAATATCCACATTGCAACTATTCACTCAAAATCAAATTTCCAAAAGTTGTATTTTTATAATTTGCAATTCCACAATAAGGAAAATTGGGGGGAAAAAAATCACTGTTGCCAACCTATAATGTAATCTTGAAAAAAAGAAAGATATTTTATAAAATATAACAATATACTCGACTGCTTTTATAAGCAACAGATACCTTCAGAATGAAATGTCCTCTTTCTTCCAATGAATCAAGTCAGTTTACCATATTTCTTTAGTATGAATATAGAATTTTCAATAAGATTAAGAAATATAATCCTGTAAAAAAATACAAATCCATTCTTAGCATCTCAGCAAATACACAAAAAATTTAAAGTTCTGGTTAATTGCGTGTGAAAATTAGAAAATTAAATCATGATATTTTCAAAGTAAAAATCGTTTTTAGAATTCTCTTTCCTGGACCTGCCAAAATGCCTATACATTTAACTCCAGTGCTTTGTTTTCACAGTGAACTCTAATGTTGTGCTGTTATAAAGCCTCAAATATATAACTCTATTTGCCCACACTCACCTTTTTTTCCCCATCCAAGATTTAAATGAAAATGTGTCTAAATTGCTCACGTTTTGAAGGATAGAGCTAGAACTCTTATGATAGGGGTAGTTTTTTCTTCAGTAATTTTTTGAATCATGAAAGTTCAGGTCATGAATAGCTTCTTCAGCCAAATGCCTCAAATTACAACGTATTTTATTTGTCATCTTCCCATAGAATATTCTGAAGTTATATATAATATTTATGATCTTTAAGTAAAGAGTATGTCTGATGATTTTCTATAGTTGAGAACATTTATGGTACAGAAAGGCAAAATAGAAAATAAAAAAATTAAAAATTAAAAAATTTTTCAAATAAAAAATAAATTCGGAAGGCAAAGTGGTAAACTTAAGGTAGACTATGGGCAAATTTTTCATGGGATTGACACACCTTTCAAAAATAAGCAGGTAGGAGAATCATGGACTTTGCTCTTCCTAGATCATTTCTCCACACTTCCTTAACACTACAGTCAAAATGATTTGTGATTAATCTACTTCCAAGCAATGAACAAAATATGCAATATAGATTTGACTCCAGTGCTTTGCTTTCACAGTGAACTCTAATGTTGTGTAAATTGGTGTTTATTACATGCTCTGGGGATGCAAATAATGAGTAAAACTATCAACCTGGCCTTCAAGGACTTTACAATGTAACTAAGAAGATAACTTGGGTAAACTAACTTGGGAGAATAATTAGGTATTAAAATGTATAGAGCAATTCTGTAAGTATGCCAGGGATAATATCTTTAAGTACCTCCCAGTGCCTCTTGAGAGGTACTCATATATATTAGTTTCTGTCCCTGCAACACTTTTGCTACATTGTCCTAGTAAAGGATAAGTGAATGCCACCTAAGGAAAGAAGGTATGAACCCAGGCAGTTTCTGTCAGATGGGGAAATAAAAAGGACTTCTGTCCCTAGGGGAAGAAGTCAAGAAAGAAAGAAAGACAGAATGAGGGAAAAGGCATGAAGTCAATTATGAGCACCCTTTCATACCATTCCCCCATTCCACGGAGTGGGAAAGTCAGGAGTGGTACATAACAGAGAGGGGGTGTGTATGCGTGTGTGTGTGCGCGCGCGCGTGTGTGTGTGTTGAGTCATATAACAGTATTTACTTCAATTTGGCCTGAACACTAAAGTTGGTATTGTTCTGAAATCATTGTTAACTTCATTTGGCATGATACATTCAAACTAACTAACCTTGATGAATGTTGAAAGCATTCTCTCAAAATACTTGGATTACTTTTGGTGAGGTAAATTCACTGGGGTTTGTTTTTTGCCAAGTATTTTTTAAAACATTAAGAAAATTTTTAGACCTGCAGAAGAGTTGCACAAGTAGTACAAAGAATTCTTATGTATCTTTATCCAGCTTCCCATAATGTTAACATATTATATAACCACAGTGCAATCATTAAAAAACAAGAAATTAATAATGATACCATATTAACTAATATACAGACCTTATTAGAATTCTTCTAGTTTTTGCACCAATATCCTTTTTCCTATGTCCAGTGTCCCATATTGCATTTAGTTGCCATGTCTATTAGGGTTCCTTCAAACTGTGACAGTCCCCAGTATTACATGTTCTTGACACTTTTGAAGAGTACATGAGTTATTTTTTTTTATATTGTCCCTCAATTTGTATTTGTTTTATGCTTTCTCATAATTAGATTGAAGTTACTTTTTTGGCAAAAATAAAACATAAATGATGTTATGTCCTCAACACATCATATAATGGGGCATATGATGGCATTACCTCTTATTACTGGTAATGTTAGCTCTCATAGCTAGATGTTGTCTCCCATCCTTCCCCATTGTATTGTTAATAGCTTCCCTTTGTAATTAATAATATATTATTGGAAATACTATAAAACTATAAATATCCTATTTCTCCTCACTTTAATTTTAGCATCCACTCATAGTTTGAACAATATGCCCTCAGATAGATAATACAAATATTAATAGGATTGACAAAACTTTAAAAAACAATCAGGAAGGAGAATCCTGTGGTGTTTGTTTAATGGTGATTTTCTATTTCCCTTACTCCTTGTGGATTTATTAAAATACATTCTGCTATACAGAAGAGTACTCTTTATATTTACTTACTTTTCCATTTATATATTTGTATCTGTTTGGAGTCACTGATAATTATTTTAGTCGTCATTCTTTAATTGGCCCAACTTTGGCCATTGGGAGCTCTTTAAACTTGGTTTTTATGGAGTTTTCTGAGATGCTTCCATCACTTTGTGAGTACTTTTATACTTTCTGTTACCTTAAGATGTTCCAGTCTCATCTTGAATTTTTCCCTGCGCTGGTCCTTCCTGGCAGCAGCCATTTCTCCAAGGAGCCCTGGTTTCTTTCATCTTCTCTTTGAAATAATGTTTAGAGCCCAAGATCTAAATGCTGAGTGTACTAACTGCTGCTGGGGTGTCATTGTTTCTAGGTCCTCTCAGAGAGCAGAGCTAGGAAATGTATGTATAATAACACATGAATACACATACCTATTTATTTCCATATCCATCTGTATATATATTTAAAAGTATGAGCTCACACTGATACCCTTTATTCCAGCTTAACATGACAGAGTTCATTTTAGTCTTTCCTCATTTTCATTTGTGATCCCTTTCTCTGGCAGTAAGAAACAAGACTGGTTATTAATATATTTGTTTATTCATTCAAACCTAGTATGAACATAAAACAGTCTCAGAATTGCTAACTTATACCCATGTTAGAAACAAATTTACTGAACAGTACAGAATTTGTGGAAAGCTTGTTTATTTATTTGTTTTATAATAAGTAAATGCATTGTTTAGCCATATTATATTTAGTCAAAATACTGCTTTCAGAAGTTACTTACATTAGTTCTTTTACCTCAGCTTCATCAGTGTAATTATTTTATTTATTTGTAATACAATTAGGTTCACTTGTTACTGTTTTTTTTTTTCCATTTTGGGTTCTCCTCACATCCTAGTTTATTTAGTCATTTATTTATTTTGGAGGTATATGAAACAGTATCATGATTCTAAGAATAAAAGCTGTAAAAATATATATTCAGAAGTGTTGCTTCTCCTTCAATAGTTTCTAATATTTCAGAAACATGTTTAAAAATTTTTAAGGGCATCCCAGTGTGAAAATGTGTTCCTGCATCCTCAGGATATAGCCCAGGAAAACTTCAAGAATCTTGGTAAACATGACAAACAGGGCACTGAAACAATGGGGCCTACGAGTTACAAGTTAAGAGCAATCACAGCGTCAGAGCACTGTGTTCCTTACGGCCAATACCTGCTGTATAGGGCATCCAACGTTTTTACATGCTCAACTGCTGAAAATACAAGTAGATTAAAGAGAAGAATAGGGCCACAGAAAAGACTGTACAGTGCAAGTATTTTAAAACCAGCAGCGATGATCAAGTTCAGAGAATAAGTAGATTACAGAATTATGTTCAAAAGAGACCAGTGCCTCAGGGGACTCCACTGAAAAAAAATTCATGTCCAGGTAGAATAACGGTCCTCTCACCAGAGGGAGCAGGACCTTGAAAATGGTACAAAATACCTGCATTGTAAGCTTTTCTCTGGAAAACTTCCATCTTGGAAGGGAGGTAGGGAAGGAGACTGAGGAATATGGGGACAATTAATCCTACCAGGGAATTTGAATTTAAAATTGACTAAATGGTATCTTATAGTTACTATCATATTAATTATATATTGTTGTGTAACAAGTTACCCCAGAACTTAGTGGCTTAAAACAACAAACATTTATTATCTCAAACTACCTATGTCTGAGTAATTAAGGAATAGCTTAGCTGGGTGGTCTGTCTCTGGGTCTTACAAAAGATTGCAAACAAGTGATCAGCCAAGGATTCTGTCATCTGAAGTCTTGACTGGGGCATCAAGGCCTGCTTCCAGGTTCATTCACATGTCTATTGGCAGGATGTGTCACGTCCTCACTAGCTATTAGCCAGAGGTCTCAGCTCCTTGCCACAGTCTCTGTGGGCTTTGGAGTGTCCTCACGACAGGGCACTTAGCTTCCCCCAGAGTGGGTGACACCAGAGAAAGAGCAAAGAGGAGTCCACAATGCCTTTATGTGCTAATCTCAGAAATTACACATGGTCAATTCCCCCACATTCTTTTCTTTTAGAAGCAAGTCACTAAGCCCACCTTCAAGGGGAGGACAATTAGTCTCCACCTTTTGAAGGGAAAAATGTCCTTTCAAAAGAAAATGTGGACATATTTTATAACCACAACTGTTTTAAACTGGAAGAGATAAGTTACCTATAATGCACAAACTAAAATTTCTGTCTTTCATCAACAGGGCTTAGTCTCCAGAGCAAGATCAGTATATAATAAAAGAAACTACTTTTTTCCTTCTTTATAAGTTATGTGTAAATTGTCACCCCTGCTATAGGAAAAAGATAGATCATTGTGAGCTAAAGTGCTGAAAAAGACTAAATCCATTCTCAAATAACTTTTAAACTGAATCTATACTACTTCTATGAAATCACTAATAGCAAAACCTTTTCCTTTATCTTCACCACCAATAGATTGGAGAAAGTTTTAAATTCCTATTTCCACAATTCTTGAATTCTACAATATAAAATACCTTAGGTTTAATGATGAAAAACTGTGGGAAAAGGATCTGTATCAGACACAGCATGGTTGGAAACTCATTTCTAGTCACTTCTAGTTTTGTGTGAATTTCTATATACCTTAGTTTTCTTATGTGCAAATAGGGATACTAATATCTTCTTCATAGTATTAGTACGAATATCACTAATGCTCCTTGTGCAATACCAAGAACATGGTGAGTACTCAGAAAATGGAATTATCACACCATGCTACATAGTATAATTTATATTGAAAACAGTTTTAGGATTCAATTTCCTAACCTTCATTCTGTTTAGAACTCTGCAAAGTATTATACCTAAGTGTCAACATCAAAGACATGCAATCAGATGATGTCAGGAGACAAACTTTGCTGTCCCTATCAAGAGTAATATTGGTAGTGGAACTAAAGAAATCTGTTCATGATTAGAATACAGCTTTGAATTACCAAAGAAGGTTTCTGAGACTTAAAAGAGTTCTGGTACTGGAATCAGAGAGCCTGTGGTTAAAATACTGGTTCAACACTTACTAGATGTATGACATCTCTGTACAAATCAGTAACTTCTCTGTACCTTGGTCTCATCATCTCTGTAATAGAAATAATAGTACCTTTCTCTTAGGGTTGTTGGGAGGATTGAATGAGTTAATACATTAAATTAATTCGATAAAAACCCAGAACATAGTAAGTACAAAATTAATGTTAGCTATTTTCATTAACATGATTATGATTATTACTATTGTTATTACATTCATTTTGCACTTGTTCTTTAGGGGGAAAAGAGTTTTGGAAGTTAAAAAATACCACTATTAATATAAGATGATATTTTAAAATAATTTTCTGTGGGTTTTTGTGAATTATTTAGAAATAATAATATTTTTAACCCCTAGACCTTGAAAGGGAGAAGAATCTGAGAGAGAGGCCAGATGTTGTAGGTAGGTAAATTTCAGAGCCAAAAATGTCAACAACTGCTGCAGTATTTCTGAATCTGGATGAAGATGTATAACTGTTAATCATTTTGAGGCCACTCTGAACAGAATGCCTTAAGAGGAAAAGAAGGCTTGTAGCCACATCTGTGGTTGTGCCCCAGAGTGATCATGCTTCCTGTCTCCCCACCCCTCTGTCCTCAGTATTCCCCATATCCCTGCCATCATCTCTAGTATCACTCCAGATGTGCTGGTCACTGACCAGAATTCCTACAAGATTCGTAACCCAGTTGCTTAGTTCCAGTGATTCACTAAACCCTTCAACAAAGGTAGAAGTTCCTCTATTTGAGAGAACCTGCCAAGAGCCTAAGCGACATTGTGTAACCAAGAAAGCTTGCTCTAAACTTTAAGAAAATAGCACTAACTTTTCTCCATATGATGTATTTTAGAAAGCTTGGTTCAACTGAGAATTTTACACAAAAACAAAAATTAGCTTAAAATATGCACTCATTTATTACTTAAAAAATATGGAACTTAAGCGAGGAAATCTTAAAAGTCACAACTTTCCACAATATAGTATCAGCCTCTCTGGTCAACAGAGGTCTAGTAATCTAAGTAAGTTACCATCATCCCAGTTCAACTATAGCTGATGGGAAAAATCAGTTAAAAACATGTCACTTCACTTGCCTGTAACTATGAGAATGATCACATTATTTACAAAAATATTCTAATTGTTGCTAGGTCTTAGTGCATACATTTTATTGCACACTTCATATTTTCCTCAAATTTTCCCTTCTAACTTTCTCACGGAGAAGCTTCACTTGTTTCCAGGAACAAGTTTCACTTCTATTTTTAATCTCTGCTTGCTTCACAAAGTCAGGTATTCATAAACCGCTGGAAGGAGATGGCACAAAACCATTATTGCTGTCTTTCTCTACTGTCCTCTCCCACACCATCCCTCAGGGTGTGAATTTTGCACAGAAGTCTGGCTGAGTGGAGAGTCAGAGATAGCCCCCTACCCAACTCCAAGTGGAACTTTGATAGTATTACCAAGATGGTGATGAGTGAAACTAATATGTACTAAAATGTTAATGACTTCCATATAATGTTTTCATTGTAAATGAAGTCATTTAGTGCCTTCATTTAATAGAAGAGATGAGACTTGATACTCAGAAAGCCACTGCAAGAGATTGTATGGATGGCATGTATCCTTATGATGCCTTCCAAAATGGAGAATTGACCTTAATATCACAGAACCAATGAAGGATTGTAATTCTTAGCAAAGGAAAACAGAATAAAAAGGCAACATTTTTTAAAAAGAGAGGTATAGACCTTTGTCTCTTTTAGTAATTAGATATTCTTTGATTCTGTACACTCAAAATTCAAGTTTTAAAATCTTAAAATGGGCTTATCAATCTATGCCTATTTTACAGGATATATTATAACTCCAAACAATCAATCAATATAAAGCACATTTCATAATGTTTCATAAAGAAAGGTTGACCTCTTGACTTTGCTGAAATTTACTTTAGTAACTGACTACCATTTCTTTATATGCCTTTATTTCTAAATAGGAAGGAAAATACTTGCACCTTAAACTGTAATTTCCTTATCCTCTGGAAAGTTGTCCTTGAACTAATAGCTCCCTGACTCTCACCTCTGTTGAGTAGTGACAGAAACAATTACTTGGCTTTCGGGTATAGTTCTTTGACATCCACGTAGGTACTACCTATCATGTTCTATGTTTAAATCTACTGAATAAAAAGGAGTTTCAATGAATTCAAAAGTAAGGTCTGTCAAATCCAAATCTTTGATATTCAGAAGGAAAAATAGAATCAAAATTCTCATTCCATTGAAAATATATGATTTCCCTTAATTTCAAATACCAATTTAGCATGTAACTCAACTCCCTGTTGGATAGGGAAGAAAATTATATTCTTTAGGGAAATAAGTGGAACAGAGGTCTCTCTAGTGTAACACTAGCTGACGAAAGGAAAGTGACAGGTTCAGAGGCAACTAATAAAGGAGGCTGATTTCAAAACTAAGATTTAGAGGGGAAGATCTGGTAGCCTAGTGAATAAAGACAATTTCTGTGAAAAATGATTAATGCTTATATAAAATAAATCTTTCATGATAGTAATTCTTTGAATATCAATTTTTGTTCATTGTAAGTCTACAAAAATATTTCTTAAAACAGTCTGGAGAAGATTCTTGGTGAAGAAAGAAAAACGTTCCCAGTTTCATTTCTCACCCTTCTTGTGTGCACCACTCCTTAAAGAAAAAGGTGTTCTCCCCCTGAGATCTTTCCATTTAAGAAAAAAAAAAGAGGTCCTAACCTAGAAATGGACCCACTCTAGGAATTTCACCATCTAGATGTAAGTTACTATTAAGTGACCTGGAAGCCTTTTTAAAAGGCAACTTGAATTGCTTCCTATTCTCCTGACTTGAAGATGAGGGAGGAACCTTACTTTTCCTGAAGGCCTTGGCATCTCAAACCAAGGGAATCAATTTGAAGTATTACAAAATTTAAATAAGAAAACAGGAAAACAACAGAATTCTGTGACTCATGAAATATGGCTAAGAGGAGAATGCTTCCGTTAACCACTTGCACCCTTTCTGTGAACTTGCTGAAATCTTACCATCAGCTTATGCTTAACAAACCCTAACTAGTTCAGAGCCTACTGAAAATATCATCAAATTTTTATTCTCAAGACATAGCACTGATATTTTTTCAAGGAAAAAATAATCTAACAGTTCTATAATAGGTTATCATACAAAGTAGTTCATTGTATTTAATATATGTATGTATAAAATGGGAACCCAGACTTTGTTTTATGATAATTCATATTTCATTTGAAAAGGTTATCCTTATGATTTTAATTTTTTAAAGATATACCCCTTTCAAGAAAAAAATGAAGATTTGGTATCAAATGATCTTGAAAATACAATGCCTTTGACTGTTTAGAGAGACTGAAATTTTATTAGTAGGCTTTAATCACTTAAAATAATAGAGTATCTTCTATTCATTTTCAATTGGACAAGGCAGTATTAAAACAAGACCATTCATTCCATCAGAGAAGCTTGATTATTTCCTCAGTGTTTTAAATTATGCATATGATTGGTGACACAAATACATGTTTAAGTGGTTGCAAATTTTAAAAATCAATATTCCCAAAGAACGAAAATTATGCCCAGTCATAAATAACAAATTAATTCACCTGCATATTTTGATCTACAACTTGCCCTATGAACATGAACATTTTATAAAAGAGAAATATCTTTTCACATCAACTTGTGTTCATTATGTTTCACACAAATATAGTCCAAACCAAACACAAGCCTTTTCAAAGAAAAAAAAAGTAGGACTGTTCACCGTTCTTTTCTTTGCCAGATGATCTGGTGTGAGATGTGGACTGCCATGTTGAACCAAACCCACAGTAACCAGGACCCATTGTTCCCAAGGGAAACATAGCCTATGCGGGAATGCAATGGTGTGCTCTGCAAAGAACGTGGAAAATAGCATGTGTCACGACTGTACAGTACACAACAGACAATTATGATTCAACTGTCCAAATTATAATCAGTTTGACAAATGTCCACAAGCGTCTTCATTCTACTTTATATTTTCCCTAAGACAAGGCAATCACACAACCAGACAATTCCATCAGGGAAGCTTGTTAGCTGCTTAGTCTGTTAAACCCTGGTTGCCATAGCATCTAGAGTTGAAAAAGCTGCAGATTGGCATGAAAAAGCATGTCGACAATTGCCCTGTCACAGCATGCAAGCCAGGTCTGCTCAAAGGCAGCACACTACAAGTTTTCTTTCCCAGTTTGCACTACCCCATGCTGTTTAATAATATCCATTTACTCGTATTGGGATTGATCTAGCACAGTGTAAAATTCACATCTAGTGAGACTTTCCTTTTCATATGGAGTGAAATTCTTTAACAAATGGGAGTATGGCAATTAATTTAGAAATGTAATACTGTATATACTAATAGAAGTATATTCAGATTTAATAGAGAAACTGTCCAAAATTTTAATGCACAGTTCTTTAAAGAGCCAAACCGTTTTACTTGGCAATTTTTCAGTTGACTTGCTAGTCATTTCTGAAGCTTAGTTAGTCTTACTTTGGAGATGACAGACAGCATTCAGAATTCAGTAGTACATTTTTAAACATATTTTAATCATGCCATAGTCATTTTTTTCTTTATATGCATGGTATAATTTAATTAAGGATATGCATTTCTAAAATAACTATAATTTAATTAAAGATTAATATCATGAACACTGAAATTATAGTCTAGAGAGCAATGTGCATCAGTTTTTTTCCAGGGGATCATACACTTAATGGTGATAAATTACCATGTATTAATAAGAAAAGTGGGTTTCTACCAAAGGGTATTCAAACCCCTGCCAACTCCCAGATTTGTACAGTGTATGGATTTTAAATAAAATAGAGCATGTTTACCAACAACCATTTGTTAATTTATTAGAACTACAAAAATGTGAAAATATCTACAGAAATTGTGATACTTAGAAAATAATTTTTGTTCAGAAGTTCATACTTGAATTATTCAGTCTTTCCTTCTTCCATTGTCCCCTTCTATTCTAATCTACCACTTCAATTTAATTTTCCTTTAATGTCACAGAGAAAGAAAAATCTTAAAATGTATAGTCAAGAGCACAGTTAACCTACCAAACCAATAAGTATTTCAAATATAGGTATTTTTCTACATTTTCTAAAATTTTGTTCCTTCCATTAATATCCATTACTGTGCTATCCTAATGTCACAAAATAATAATTAAGTAGAAAAGATCTCATTTTTTTGAATCTTACACATGGAAAAAGTTGATCGTTTACTGTGATACAAGAAAGGGAAGTTAATATTTACACTAAAATAGAGATACTGAAGTAATGACTGTTTTTCATACTCCTGAACTATTGAAGACCATTTGTCCTAAACAAGAATATCAAAGAATTTTTAAATAAAATAATCAGAATATAACACCTTCAGTTTTATACATATATATATATATATATACATGCACATATAAATCGGTATGAATCAGTATGCCATATACATATATCAGTATGAAAATAGTGTCACTGAGTGAATTTCTTCAGACAATAAATTTAAATCCCTCATTTTCTAGGAATTCTCAAAAATCTCAAAATCTTGGGATGAAACTTGGTTCACATATGGTGTCCATGAATGTGTTTTCTTATACCACATCTTCCAGTTAAAAAAAAAAGGGAAAAGCTGTTTACTTGTTAAAGGTCTTTTTATAAGCTTTGATGACTCAAAAACACCTTCATTTTAACACATGGAATTTGGCAAAAAACTTAACCATGTTACTATTTGAAAGACTTTGATATTTTGAAAAAGAGAGAATTAAAAACAACAGGGATTGAAACTTAAGTTGGCTTTTGTGTATAGAACATAATTTTCTCAAGTATATTTTTTAGTATAAGGATCTGCCAGAATACTACAACATATCAAAGCTACAGTTATCCTGAGTGAACAATGATAAACTGAGCCACGAACTTTACCCTAGTCTATCAAGGTAAAAAAAATTATTGACATAGCATTAATGTAGTCTAAATAGGTAAATGTGTATGTCAAATAAAAACCTTAACAAAAGGTTGAAACCAATTTTTTTCTAATTACACTTTTCCAGGAAGATTGTATTTAAACTTTGTTTGCTCCTAATTTCCTTAATTCACATGCAATACAGTGCAGAGCAATTCTTCAGGTTGGATTAAATAGGTACCACCTCTTAATCAACCTTTAGGATACATTTATTTTTCTACAGTCTACAAGATATTCAGTTTGTGGAGCCCAAGACTGGGTAGCATGGAAATGAGAGTTTGTGCTTTAACTCAGGGTACCTTTGCTTTAGCCAGAACACCTCAGCCGCATTTTTTAAAAATATGGAACGTTTCACGAATTTGCGTGTTATCCTTGCACAGGGGCCATGCTAATCTTGTTTGTATCGTTCCAATTTTAGTATTTGTGCTGCTGAAGCAGGCCCCCTTGGTCTATGATTTACAAATAAAATGTTGGTCTTTAAGCTGTGCTGTGTTCATATTATCGTTCCCACTACATTTTTAAGAAAATGAATTATGTATGAACGGCATTTCCTTTCTATACCTGATGTATTTCATGTTCATTCATCTACTCTAAAATTGGAAGTTAAGTTTTTCTTTCTGAATTGCTTAGAATATTTTCATTAGTTATCATTATTACTTTTGGACATCCTCTATAAATAATCTACTTTCAGTCATTTTGATTATTGCCAAATTGAAATTATGCAAGAAAATGTTGATAAACTTACTATTCCATCAAAAGAAAACAAAAGCTTGACTTGTGCTAGCAAATAGGTGGTATCATGCAATAGCCTGAGTTCCTTTCATAATACAAAGGGTAAATGTCATAATGAAGTAACTACACTGCTTTATTTTGTAAAATAAACGCATCTGATTTATTCCCCAAGTAAAATATTCCCTTACATAAAATGTAGGTTTCATAAAAGCACATACATTCTTGAGAAAGGTAGTTCTCATTTTTCTGAGTGATTTTGCCTTATTCTAAAATTTTCTTCACCTGACTGAAAGCACATTAACTGCTAGATAGGCATCACACTGATGTCTCCATGCTGTAGCATACAGCCGTGAATTTGCTACGATCTGTTTAATCAGCAGTATATTGATTTTCCGCAGCTTTCCTTCATTTTAGCCCCATAGCAGGCTTCTGTAATTTCCTTTGGACAAAGTGTAACCAAACTGTGCTAAGTGATGTTGATTTGCAGGCAAAAGTAAAGGGGTAAATATAAATTAACAAGCTATAAACATTTTACAAGTGGGGAGTCAATAAAAACAGTGTCTGCAGTTTCTTTAAAAAAAATGATTTGAAGCAGATTGTTAACAAACGTGTCCAAAGAAACTGACATGAGTCTGAGAATAATTTTTGCGCTTTGTGATTAAGAATTGATCAGTCTAAAAGCCTCGGATGCAACTGAATCACCCATGAGCTGCTGGCCTGAAAAGGCTCAGCAGGGGCTGGTATTTGTTTGTTAAACTCCCATGATTCCAAGTAGATAATTGGTCTGTGAAGTTCATGGCAGAATCTGAATTTGCTTTCTTGCTTCCCAGCTGGCTGAGCACTGGTTTATAGACTTCTGTGTACAAATTTAGCCAGCAGCAAACCTCACATCTTTAATATAAAAGGTGTTTTGTTGTGTTTTTCAGGTGCTGAGTGGAAAGCCCACACTCCAGAAGCTCATTAAAAGGGCCAAGTTACAGTACAGGTTTATTTCTGTCACAGCGTTTCTGAAAACAGTGACAAGGATTAATATGTTTCTTTAGTACTGGAAAAAGCCTGACACAATCCCTTGTGAATTTGATCATCTGTTTCATTGCCTGTATAAGATTCAATCTCCTATTATATCCTGAAGTTACAGCTGTAAACTAACACCGGTAAGAATTCATAAACTATTGCAGAAGCCTGGGGCAAAACTAATTATTTTATTCAACAGTCGCTTATTTGTTTATTATTTACTTCATACCCCTCTCCTATCATCTTTTTCTACTGTTCCTCCACAAAGTCAAGGTTGTCTTGGCTCTTTGTCTGACTGCGCAGAGCAGATATGGAGACATGGGGGTTTCATGTTTCCAGTAGCTTTCAAAAAAGTTGCTGGAGATCAGTGTATTGTGGACATGTCCATTCTAAATATTTATAAAACTATTCCTACTTTCTTTTCCTTGAAATGGAAATTCTTTATGAAGAAGCAATATCTGCGCAAGCATAACCTTTGTGTTCTGTGTGATCATGTGACATTGGGCTTTCTCTGCTAGTGGTTGCTACAGTTCTGGGACATGATTTGACATGTGGTTCATGGAACTCCTAGTTAAATGCAAACTCTGTCATAAAATTATTCTGTTTACATCAGATTAAATAGGCAAATAGCTATTTGCTATTTTCAAAAATTCAAAGTTACAGTAATATGCCATGTGGGTACCATAAAACGGTCTTTTAATTGAGGAATATTTCTCTCTCTGTGTCTCTCTCTCGATTTCTCAAGTTAGCTGTAGAGGAACAGTTATTCCTTACCTACCAGCTTTTATTGCAATGGCAAATTGTATGCTACATTAGAATTTTAGGTATAAAAATGTACATTCAAAATTTCAAACATTATACAAGTACAAAATAAGACTCATACGGAAGGATCCCTAAAATCCATTTGTGTGCACTTCATAAGAGTTGGTGGAAATTATTACAAGATTAGACTGAAGAAATATATTTATACTATGTTTGAAATTAGGCATTAAGCTTCCATTATTCTTAATAGAAGCGTGTGCCTAATTCCCCATGCATCACAGACATTTTAATCCCTCATAACTGATTGTGAATACAGTATGAAACTAACTAGAGCCTTATTTACACCTGCCAATTTGCTGCCCTCCAGCATTAAAAACAAAAACAAAATGGTAGCAAAAGAACCGCCAAGCAAAACACACTCTGCCCCTCATGTACACTCCTTTCTATTTCCACAAACAGAACCTTTTGCTTCTTGTTTTCCATCAGCAAATTAAACTTTGGGATATAAAATGAAGTTAAGAAAAAGATATTTGCATGACATGACAATCACAAAATAATTAAATAATTTTTTTAAATGGTCCCATCCTTCAAATGTGTCCCCTTAAAATAATGTAAGTGCTGGAAGCACTTCATGGCACTTCTAATTGAGAATTAGCACGTGTGCCATGCAATGCATGTGTTGCAATGTCAGCCACTTATTCTTCCTGAACAGCTACAAAATTTGCACTCAATTTTATTCATGCAACAAAAGCCCGTGTTATTCATTTAAAAGAATATATCACAGATATTTTCATTGATAAAGTTGAATTCCCTCTTGTTTTTTCATGCTCTGTGCTCCCATATCATATCTCATTTACATAATGGCAGCCCAATTATTTCTGTTTCTGTGTTTTTAGAAGCTTAAAGCATTTGTCAACATTTTCATGAGGTCTCCTGACTACCTTGATTCAGAAAAAATACTGCTAAATGTCAAACAGTATTTTACGCAATGATTTGCAGTAATATTGCATATAGTACTTGCATGTATTAAAATAGTAACATAAGGCATATAATAATGACTTGCATACATAATGATAAGAATAATTTCTGTGTTGGTATCATCTTTTTCCAATGAGCTCAATACTTGTTATTTGATGTTGAACTCTATCTTTAAATACTCAAAACACTGAGTACCAGAGGAACTCACACATCTTGATGAAACTTTCTAAGTTTCTTGAGAACAAATATTTTTATCACAAAAAAGAAAATTGAAGATTACTTCATAGAGGAAAAAATTGATGGCTAAGCCACAATTAAACTCAGTACTCTTTAGATTTCAGATTGCAGCTTAGTATTTCATGCCAAAGGATTATGATTTCCAGGGCTGGCAAACATATGTGGAGATCTATGTTTCATTGGCTAGATGATAGGATCCTGAAGACAGAATAAATGTTTCATTTAACTTTTAACCAACACTAAACACATATTTGGTATTCAGTAAATATTCATTAAACCGAATACACTGAGGCATTTAAGGCATGAATTGCCAATATGTGGTATCTTAAGAGACCATACCAATTTTTGTCCGTAGTGGCAAAGATGTTGATCAGTTTTTCATGTCAAAATGAGGCGATTACAAATTGCTGCACAGGCTAAATTTATTGTGCCTTCTAATGGGAAATGAAACGAACAGGAATAAAAAAAATAAACAGAAAACAATCTCTGGCATGATACACTTGGATGTTTCATTACTCTTATAAATAAAAGGACATTAGATATTTTTGGAGAGAAAAAGGTAAAATTCCCAAGAATTGCCTTTTTCTTTTTGGTAAGCCTGTCTAGAATCCTATGAAACATTAGTAAACATGAAAATAAAAACAAGAAGAATGCTATGAAAGGCACGATTGCTATAGATGTATGGCAGAGTACATCAACCCCATCATTCATTAGAAATTACATGTAAAAAATATAAAGTTTCAATTTTGTGACTGTTTGGTTTGAGTAGGTATGCAGCATGGTCTTATATTCAACATGGGAATCTATACCAAGAAAGAAACTAAAATAGATATAATTTGTTGAAACAAATTTTGAAACCAACAACTACATGCAGGTTTTGTCAGTTAAAAATAACGAAATGTTTCAAATTGCAAGGAAAGTCTTAATGGACAAAAGAACAAAATTTTTCACATTGAAACTAGAAAAATGTCCAAATCTACTTTGGTCTCTTCTTAGATTTAGAATTCTCATGGCTACTTTGGTCTCCTCTAGATTTAGAATTTCTTTACCAGTTTCTGTTCAGATATTAAATCCTAGTGTGGTCAGGCATTGAATTGAGTTATGTAGGTGTATGATAGAAACCTGAGGCATATTTCTAAGGAAAAAATTTGTGCCAACAGAATCAGACACTTAAAAGTACTATTTAGGATAATCAATGGCTATCTAATGACGTTGTTGACTTTTCTGTACAGCACAGATGGTGGTCTCACATTTATTTTGGTAATAGGCACCATTCTGGAAACTGAATTCCAATGTTTAGTTTTATGGAGTTAACCTTTAGATTTTGCTAAGTAGAAGTTATGCTTTGTTCCCTCAATTTCCTTTATTTTTCATTATACTATGCCTTACAAAAATGTCCTAACCAGTGAATTAAGTGCATACAGTGAAGTACTGAAATATTAGCTTCTCTTAGTTCAAGTAACTTCAGAAAGTTAAAATAAGTTAGTGATCAACTGTGCATAAAGAATATTGCACATCATAGTATATTTGTGCCTCCACTGAAAAAATGATTTGTACTTTTTCAGCTTTCCATTAATCCACATATTTTCAAAATTATTTTGTTCCTGAATATCAAACACATGACTCTGTTCAGTTATTGAAGTCTTCATGCAGAGAATACACTTCCAATTAATACAGGTACTATCAGTGTAGGTGATGTTTCCTAGGGAATTTGTAACTAAAATAACAAGAGAATAATACTTACCTAGGGTATACCTAGGTATATACATTCATATCATTATAACCAATAGTATAGATATCGTACTTAGAATGAAATTACTTCGTTATCCCCAAATCATAGATTGTCTTTTTTGTTGGACTGTTTGTTTTGGAATTAAAAATATGGTTATCTGACTAATTGAGTCTTCTTACAGGAAGCTGTTCCTTCAGGGGAAGGGGGAAAATTATCATATCTGAGATGAGACTGCCCAAGTGAATTTTCAACTTTTTTAAACAATATTTATTAGGCTCTTACTTTGTAACAGAACATTATTTCAGGTTTTATATGGGAATAGTGCAAAAAAGGAGAATATGGTGCAGGTCTCCTGCCCACAGAGGATTTTAGTGGACATTGGAAAGTGAGGACATACATAACTAAGACATAGATGGAAATTTTTATTAACCAGAATTGCATAAGTACCAAGAAAATCCCGACTGGAGGTATAATCACATTTAGGTGGGATTGATCAGGGAAAACTTTACAGAGAAAGTTAGTTTTAAGCAGGTTTTGAAGTAATTAAGAACTACTTAATGGAAAAGAAAAGGACTAAGTAAGCTCACCAGAAGGGAATTCAGTGTCATTCAACAAATATTGAATGCCTTCTATGTGCACGTCACTATACTGAGAACTTGGTTGATATACAAAAATCTCAAACACTGTGCCTGTCTTCATCATCTCCCCATCTAGTGATGGAGACATAGAGGCATGTAACAGTGGCATGTGCCAAAGCTCAGAAGAAGAAACATAAAATTTTCAGAGAATGGAAAGACTTTTGTTCACCTTCCATATAGAAGAATAAAAATTAGTTTACGAGAAGAGCTGGAACGGGTCATCAGTTTGCAGATGATCTTAAAAGCATATACATCAGATAGAAACAGTTTCAGTTCTAAGAGTTATGGATCAGAAATTCCAAAATGTCTTCAATGTCCCAGGTTCCTTCTTTGTATCTGCCCCATGATTCATCCTGTAAACTCTAGAATTCAGAATCACAATATATCTTGTGTACTGGGACTCTATTCCAAGCCAAGAGAAAGAGGTGACTGGGCCATTTTCTTTCTCCCCTTTGAAGAGTTTTTATGAAAGACTCATCCCATCATTTCCAGTTATATCTTTTTGAACCATACTGTGCCCCTAACTGCAAGGGAAGTCATTCTTGTAGTTTTCACTAGTCATATTACCACTCCAACAAATTAGTGATGGGGTAAAGAAGGCAAGAATGAATATGGGATAATCAGCCAGTAGTCTACCAGGGTAGGGTTGAGAGGTTCTGATTTAGAAAGTACTAAGCATTATGATGGGGCATATATATATTTGTGCCTCCACTGAAAAAATGATTTGTACATAAAGAAGGAGCATTATGAAAACAACAATTGACAGAGATTATGTTGACAACTGCATGTAAGATATGTTTTTTTTAAAAAAAGGATTAGACACGACTATTTTTAGATCAATGAATTAAAGAACTTACGTATACACAATTCACATAGTTGTAGATAGACCCTGGATATGGTAAACCTAAGAGGTGACCTGAGGAAATAACCTTCAACATGTGTTAATAAAAAATATAAGTCAGATTGTATATGTGTGTGAGAGAGAGAGAGAAAGAATCTAGATTTGCATTTAGTTAACAATAATCTCGTTTAAATTATAAAGACCGGTGCAATTGTAAAAAAAAAATGGAGAAGTCACAAATCTTTGAAATAGAAAGGCAGAAATGCTTAAGAGGAAAGGACACATGGATAGTAATTTCTTCTTTTTATATATATTAAGTTTTGTAACAGAGAGTAGAATGGCTACATCTCCTCTAAGACTACACAGATGGATGCAAAAGTGGAAATATAAATGAGTGTGGACTTCCCTCTAGCATGTGCACGTGTGCTCTCTCTCTCTCAATCTCATACACACACACACTTTCCCCATCTTAGCTAACTGGTACCTCTTCACCCAGACTAGAAGTGTAGTAGTCATCTTCCTTCCTTTCCTCACTACTTGTATCAAATCAGCAGCAATTCCTATAAGCATTACATTCAAAATACTTCCTGAATTTGAGCATTCGTTACCATCTCCTCTACTCCCACCCTCCTTCAACATCTCTTACTGGGGTTACTACAACAGTATTTTATCTGATCACCCTGAACTCTTATCCCTCACAATGTATCTCTTCTTGACAATCAGAGTGATTGCCTTTTAAGAATACAAATCAGATTATGCCACTCACATGTTTAAAACTGTTGAATAGCTTGCTCCTGCAATTAGAATCAAAACCCTCAAAGTCTGTATAATGGCCTGCCAACGTGGCCATGTACGATCAACACTCTTCCTCTCATTCCCTCACATTGGCACACTTTATTTCTGTAGCACATTAAGATAATTTCTGCTTGAGTGTGTTTACACACTGTCCTTCCTACACAACGCTCTTCCCTCTAGACATCCATATATCTGGTCCCTTATCTTTCACATCTCAGAGGCTTTCAAAGTCCACTCTATCTAAAATGGTCTCCTTTCACCTAGGCACCATCCTGTTTTATTTTTGTCATTGTAAATTTCACTATCTAAAATATGTATCTTATTATTTATTATGTATTTTGTCTGTTCAGTAGAATCTAAGCTCCATAACACAAGCACACTATCAGTCATGTGTATTATTGTTTCCCTGTACTTAAAACAGCTCCTGCTTCAAAATAAATACTTGTGGAATGAATAAATGATTATAATAGGTATTGGAAGATATCCACAATATTGCCTTTGAAATAAGGCAAATTTTGAACTAGCTGATGAGAACCAAGGAGAAATATTAATACTCCCTTTCAGTAGCAAATGTAATACTATACCGAAAACTAGTTATCGGCTGTTCTCATTCTTCCAAAGTACACAGCAGGCAGAGGAAGGACCGATCAGGTTTGGAATTGAACTAGAGAAGAATAATAGTATCAGGGACTATAGTCTCTGATAGAGTGACTGTACAACCAATTTACTCTGAACAGCCCTATTTTACACCTGTTGTCCCAACTTAATTATTGACTATGTCCCCTTTCATTCTCAAAAGTGTTCCTTGGATGAAAAATCATGTGGTTAGCTTAAGTCTAGGATGCTAAAGATCTATCCATGGAGTTCCTACAAGCCAGTGAAGAGCAAATGGAGATGCCCTGGTAGTTTTGTACCACATTACTTGCTCCTTTGAAATGCAGAACAATTTAGAATGTTTTCCAAAGGTATCAGTCTCAAAGGGATGGACATGGACTTTTCCACCAGCTGCTTCAGTGACTCCGCAATAAGCAATCATCCAGGGAACTCAGCCTGAGCTCCTGTGAAAGTATTTGGCATAAAGGAATTAACACTGCTACTTCTGATGCAAGAACAGCGTGTACTTCACTGAATCATCAAGTCAAACCAAAGATGGAAGGAGTCCCAGAATGCCAGCTGGGCTAGGTTCCTGCTTTAGAAAGCTAAATACAAAAACTTGATCTGGTCTATAAGGGCATTTCTGTAACACAAAGGTAAAATGGATCATGTGAAGTCTACATTACATGAACAAGCCACATAACTGTATGGCAGGTCTTCTGCTAGATTTGTAGATATGTATATAATAATTTTTCATTTTTATGTAGATTTCTTCCAGCTCTGAGTTTAGAGAGAAATCTTTAAAAATAGACTTAAGTTTTCTCTGATAAACTCTGTTATGATTTTTATCATAAGCAGAGTTAGTGTAGTAGTTAAATAGCACAAGTGCTTGCTTGGAACTTTACATATATCAGCTAATCCCTGTAAATACTCTAGAAGATAGGTTCTTTTACTGATTGTACATATGATAAACATGGGTCTGAGTGAGGTTAAGTAACTTATCCAAAATTACCTAAATAGTAGAATTGAAGTGGAATTTAAACCTAGGCCTACAAACTACAAAGCCTGTACTGAGTCACTGTGCTCTAATCTTCAAATGTTATTATTTTAGTACACAGTGGTGTGATTGAACAGTGTGTTAAATTATTAAAATAAAGGTAAGCTCTATTCCCAAAGGGCTTATAATTAATTTTTTCCTACTAATTAAACTAAATCAAACTTATCCATCAAAAAGACTAAAGAGAAGTTTCAAATCTTTAATAGTATCACTTTTTAATTTAAGATCCCTTTATCTTGTTTTAGCTTATTTTCACAATTAAGAATTTTTTCTTTCTCAAATCCTTTGTACAATATCATCAGTAATAAGCATAGCAAATATGTATATGTGTGTGTGCATAAATATGTAAAATCTACAGGCTGTGTTCTAAGTGCTTCATATAGTTTGTCTCAGACTCATTTAGTCCTCTTCAGTTGCTCTCATTTTTCAGGTGAGAAAACTGAGATAACAAATAGATGAAATAATTTGTCTTACAAATTGTGAGTGGCAGAGATAGAATTCAACCACAGGCCTTCTATCTCCAGAATGTGCATGTAACCACTGGATCTTCTCTTTCATTCTATATAAATTGATTGATAAATGACTTTTCTCCACTTTAGAGTATTTTTTTTAAGACAAATCAATTAGAGAAAGGTTTTGATTTTCTGTTTTCTAGCATAAAGCAGGCTGGTTCACAGTGAGCTGATCTAAGCCTATGTAAAGAAATAAAAATCACTAGTTCTCAGACTTAAATATGTAATGACATGACCAAAACTTCTTTTTCCTCTATCTTTAGCTATGTAGACTGCAGAGCTAATAACATCTATGGAACATAAATTTTATTATTTTTTCTATTTAAACTACAGAGAGTGATATTAAAAAAATTTTTTTTAATATGTTCTCTTTTGTACTTTTCTGCAAATGATCTCTTTCCAGTAGACCCAAGGAAATCATCTGCAGGAAGGGGAATGAACAGAAAAAGAGGACTAAGAAATAAGAAATAAAATAACAAAATTCAGAGAGAAAGAAAGATTTTTGGCTATGATATCCAAAATAAAATTTGTTATTCCAAAATATGTTTGAAAGCTATTTTCAAGTTTTAAAGTAGGTTTGAAACCATGATTTAAGAGATAGAGAAGATTTTTCATATTTTTATTTTATCTCTTGACTTTTCATGGGACAGACCTGCCACTTTGGCCACAGAATTTAAGGGACAAAGGGACCATGAATAAATGTATCCCTTCTGACACTAGTGGATTATGGGGGGAAGAAGAAAGACACAGCAAGACAGAGGAGGTCAGACATGGATCTTCTTTCTTCTTCAGAATTAAATGAACTAAGAACACTTGTTAAAAATTTTAAAAATACTATACCCTTTATAATATTACCATGCAAAATACTGAAATATGGATTTCATCAGCCATCCAGACTCTGTCTAGTTTCTATTTGGGAAGAAATGAAATTAAAGTCTTTCCTTATGCCAGTAGGAGAAGTCCATAGCAAAGAAACCTGTAGCAGTGCATGGAAATTGAGGAGGGGCCTTGACATCATTTTTAGCTACTGCATCATATGGAAAGTACTCAAGACTTACAATTACATCTGGATAGGAACAAAGAAGTTAGTTAAATTGATACTTAGAAACCTATCAGTGGGCCAATGTGATGAAATTCAGAATAACCCCACAACATAGGCTGTGGTGTGGCCATAATAGAGCAGGAATGAATGGAAGATGTGACATGGAATTGAAGAGGTCTACAGCAATAGCAAAAGGTAAGGTGGGAGTTGGTTTGGCCAGGGAGAAATAGTGGGTCTTGATGAAGCCAAGAGACCAGATCCTGAGTTACACCAGTGGCGGGATTCAGTAACGCAGGCTCACCAATGCCCACAAATGGTACTACCTGGACTCAGTAGGACCCAGTCTAGAGAGGAGATTAGACTAACCATTCCTAGCCAATCCATAGAAGCTTCAGAGAACTCCAGATCAGAAGGATCTAGCTGTACTACTTCTAATAATCTTGGTCTCCATCATGCAGAGGAAAGTTTGTCCCCAAGATCTCAGTAAAAAAAAGAGCATTTACCTGATTCAACAAATTGTAAATAAAACACATACTTAAAAAAACTAATTAAATTATGTATTGGAATAGATTAAGCTCATAGTTGAGGAAAATACAAATTTTTAAAATTTTTTCTGTTCAACACCCAGCAAAGGTTGGACCACATAGAAAAATCATATCAGCTCTAGAAATAAAATTTTTAAAAAAGATTCTACAGTTCTCAGCACATATGAATACAGTAAAACTAAACTAAAATGAAAATATAACTTGGCAAAAATTTTTAAATGTAGATAAAGTAGTATTAGAGGAAAATATATAACACTGAATGCATACATTAGAAAAGAAGTTTACAATCCATCATCTAAGCTTCCACCTAATGAAACTAGAAAAAGAAGAGCAAATTTAATTCAAAGAAAATTGAAAATAATGAAAATTAGAGCATAAATCAAAGACTAATTAAAATTTAAAACCAAATTACCTTTATTAACACACAAAAAAAACAAAAACACTTAAGTATAAACCAAAGAAGTGTTTAAAATCTGTATGAGGAAAACTACAAAATGCTGTTGAAAGAAAAAGGAAGCAAATAAATTGAGAAATATTCCATCTTCATGGGTCAGAATACTCAATACTGTCAAGGACTCAGTTCTTCCTAACTTGATCTATAACTGCACATTACAGATCTATAATCCCAAGTCAAAAATCCAGCAAATTATTTTGTGGATATCACCAAGTATTTCTAAAGTTTGTGTGGAAAGTCAAAAGACCTTAGAATAGCCAATTCAATACTGAAGATCTAAGTCAGAGCCTTGAGATTATTTGACTTCAAGATTTACTATAAAACTATAGTGATCAAGACAATAGGGTATTTATGAAAGACTAGACAAGTAGATCAATATAACATAATAGAGAGTCTAGAAATAGACCCACACAAATATATTAAACTGACACTTGACAAAGGAGAAAAGGCAATTTGGTCAAGAAATGATAATGTTTGCAATAAATGGTACTGAACAGCTAGATAGTCACATTTTCTAAAAAATTGATCTAGACTCGGACCTTTCATAAAAATTAACTCAAAATGGTTCATAGATCCAAATGTAAAATGCAAAACTGTAAAACGCCCAGAAGAAAACATAGGAGAAAATATAGGTGACTTTGGATTTGGCAATAACTTTTTAGATACATGAAAGCATTGACAGGAGCTAGGTAGGGACTGATCACACAAGACAGGTGTGGGAGAAGTCAAAAAGATGATTCCAAGGTCACACACAAAAGCTATTACCAAGGTTTTCTGGTGCTTGGCCTATATTTAACACTTCAGGACTTGTTAACTTATTTTTTTTTCACTGAAAGTTATATTCCATTGTCTGGATATATCCTCTTCAGTTTTTAAAGAGTTATATTAATATGTGTGTGTGTTTTCCTTCATTGAGTTTTATAAGAAAGGAGTAACAATGTACATCATCTTCTACTTATTTTTAAAATCCAACATTGTTACTAGTCATCATTTCTGTGTAGTTGTTCATTTTTATTGCACTGTAATATTCCACTATATGAACACAATTTATCTATGTTTCTATTGATAGACATCTGGTAGATTTATATTTGTCATCAATTCTGAAGAATTCTCAGATACTATCCATATAAATTAGCTCTCATTCATTCTCTATTTTTCTAAGATTTCAATTAATTGTATGATGTAGTCTCATTCTGTCCTCTGTATTTGAAACATCTTTCATATTTTTTTTTAATTTGCATGTCATCCTTGTGCAGGGGCCATGCTAATCTTCTCTGTATCATTCCAATTTTAGTATATGTGCTGCCAAAGCGAACACACATTGTTTGTATTTTTCATCTTCTTGTTTTCTGTACTGCATTCTAGATAATATCTTCAGATCTATTTTCCCACCCACTAATTCTTACTTCAGCTCAATCTAATCTATTAAACATGCTCCTTTGTTTTTTAGCCTCAAAGTTATACTTTCTATTTCTAAATTTAAATTTGGCCCCCTTTCAAATATATCTGCTTATGTTTTTGTTACTCTTTTGTACATTTATAATTGCCTCTTCAATTTCTTAAACATTTCATTTAGAAATTTTATGTTTTGAGCTTTAGAATGTCAATATCGGAAATCCTGGGTCATGAATCTGCTATTTGTTCTTTCCACCAATTCACACATGATGGCTTGTTGGCTTGCATGCTTGGGGATCTTTGATTAAGAGCTCATGTTTGTTTGATCTTAATTTGTAAGAATCATGGATACCTCTATGAAACCAAAACAAGTTGTGAGCACTCAGCTTCTCCTAGTAGAACTAATTGTATTTCTTTCTTTCTAGTGTTGAAATCTAAGTTTCTTCACAGTATAACCCCTGTCTTCTTTCATACCTTAAATTAGCATTTAATGATTTAAAAGGGTATTGCCAACCTGAGATCACTTCAGGTTTTTTCTGGAATACCTTTGTAATACAAGAGTCTAAGTTTCAGGTCCCCTTTCATGAAGTTAGTCCCTAAAGGCAAGGAGACTATCAACCTGAAGCTACCTAAGCTGCTTTCTTCTTGCACAGGCTAATGCAAAAGCCTGTGTTCAGCAATCCTTCCTTGAGCCTTGCTTAAGACTTTTCTGATGACAATGCTAATATTGGCATTTACCCTTTGGGAAGCCTCGTGGTTCTTGCTTACTGTTTGTTGACTCCACACTCAATTCAGTTAACAGATTTTTTCCCCTATAACGGGGGCCCTTGTAATTTTTTATTTCAGCAATGCATAGAAACCTGTTTTATCAAGTATGTGGTTGTTTTGTAGCAGAAAGTTCCTTTGGACTATTTTGGGTCATAATTTAGTACCTGGACTTGGGATGTGCACTTTAAAAAAGCTCCTCCCAATACTTTACTTAGGCACAATAAAGTCTGAGAACCAGTGATACAGATTAGACATGACAATGAATGGCATGTGCCAGCAATGGTGTGTGTTCCAGTCTAACTGAGCCCCAGACTATGTAAGAGAAAATAATAAACTAAATATGTTGAATAGATACAGAGGCTTAAAGACTTTAAATGTAATTCTAAAGAGTTTTTAATTTTTCTGGCTACAGAAAGTAATAGAAGTGTTTAAAACATAACAATTATATTTAAAATTTTGAGGTCTAGAAAGGTCATTTAGTATTGTGAAAGTAGGCTTAGAGAAGATAGAGACCAGAGGCAGAGAGGTCAGTTTTTCTCAACTTTGGCTACACATTAGAATTACCTTGGGAACTTCAAAAAAGTACTAATGTGTGAGCATACTGAATCAGTGGTTCTATTGTGCCACAAAGGTTATGAACCACCAAACTAAAAGGCTTTGGTCCACATGAGATACGACAAGGAAAGAGGCAGGGAGAATCAAGAGGAAACTGAGGAAGCACTGACAGGCCTTGGAGACCGTCACACAAGAGAGGTGCCTGAGAAGTCAAAGATGATTCTAAGGTCACACTCAAGAGTCATTATCAAGGTTCTCTTGAGTTTGACCTACATTTAACATTTCATGCCATGGCTTAGTTATCTTGGAGAAAACTGTGAGTAAACTGTCTTTCTCATTAGCTATATAGATAGACAGAATGTGTCTATATGTATATATCCCTGATTTAATACACTTATTACATCCTGAAGGATAACACTCCATCCTTCTAAAGTGTTGCTTCCAAGCTGTTTCATAAGCGATGCCTTTAGAAGGCCCACTTAAGCCCTCTCTGAGACCAGCTGCTTCTAGATGATGCAGTATATAATATAACCAGTGGATCTATGATCATGAGCCCTCTCCCACATCTCTGCTATAAAGTAGGCTTCCTGGTCAAATGCTATACTGTGTGTGATTCCATGCTTGTGAATCAGGCATTCCATAGTTCTTATATAGTGGTATTGACTGAGGCTCTGAGGGCAGGAAAGGTAAAACATACACCTGGATTAGATATCTGTCCCTGGAAAATGAACTGCTTATTTCCCCATGATGGAAGGGGCCCAGTGTAGTTGATTTGCCATCGTGTGACCAATTAGTCTCCTCAGGGAATAGTGACATATCAAGGGCTTAACATTGGTTTTTGTTGAAACTGGATATCCAGAAGCAATAATAGCTACATTAACTTTAGTAAGAAGTACATGCTTCGGGGCCAGTATACATAGCCTCTACCTCTGTCACTGTAGCCACTCCATTCATGTGCCTATGTTACCAGTTCTAGAGCAATGAATGACAAAGACTGGATCAACTGGGCGAGTTATTTTGTCTGCTTTGTATCTCAGTGCCTCCTTGATGTTAGATGCTTTCTGATGGGCATTAACATGAGATTCAAGAAACTTCCCACTCATGCCCACAATCATATATCCATTTACATGCCTCTCCCTCAGATATCTCATCCCCAGATTTTTAAATCATTCCACAGGGTCAGGTCATTGTCCCAAAATCTTCACATTCTCACCTCAGATCACTTATTCCACACAAAGCAAATGACAAGGTACATGGCTCATAGTTCTGCCCACTGAGAAAGTATTTCTTCTCTCTTTCTCAAGGCCACCTCTGAATGTTGCTGTATTGCAGCCACTGTTCATTTTCAACTTAATACTCACATACCAAGCCAACCCATGTCTAAACTAGTTTTCTCCTCCTCTCGCTGGTGGTATGAACACCCCCTCCCCATACAGCCGTAGATGAAGGCTGGAAGATGGGCAACTGTGGTGCAACTGTCCAACTGTGGTGGTCAGCATAAACGTCTGATCTACTCGCTCATGCAGCTTCCTTGTGCCTCTACTCATGTTCAGCCTCAGTTCCAGGTATACTGTTTCCAGTTTATGATGGACTGATTCTAGGCTCATCTTGTTTTGTGACTTAACAGATAGAATGGAGCTCAAATCATAATGGGCAATTCCAGATGCATGGTCACTTTGCCCCAGGGTCAACTGTTCTGTTTATACCAGGATGAAGTAACATGACAGGAAATATTTCTCAATAGGCATATAATTTTCTACCATGAATTATAATATCTTACCTCACAATCTGAGGGACTGCATATGATTTTATTCCTTGGCTTTCCATAAACCCACACTGCATTTTACTACTAACACCTCCAAAATCATAGATGCTGCCTGCCAGATCATTTGACACAAGTGGCAGGGAAGCTTGTACCACAGTTTGAAGCCATTATACAACCCCTAATGCTCTAGACTCCATACAGAGTTCTTCTATGTCACCCAGCGTACAGACCAGAGAAATATACCTATATGTGGAATCTATTGTTTCTAGAACGAAAGGGGCTTACTAGGAAATGTGCTTCCTACTTTGTGGCAGAGGGGCAAGATTCCAGAATTTGTTTTCCTCTTTGGAGGAGAATTGTGGCATTCCCCTGACCACTATACACCCAAAATCTTCTCTGAAGTGGCCCCTGAATCCTCACAGAGTTTACATCCCACCTCTGGAATATAAGTGTCTTACCAAGGTCTCTTGTTACTATCTCTTATTTATCTGGACCAATAAGTAGGATGTCATTAATGTAATTTTTCAGCATGATATTCTGCAGTATTTTTGGATTATATTGTGCCAGTGGGTGGGAGAATTCATGTTGCACTGAGGCAACACTGTAAGTTAGTATTTCTGCCCAACACATATGAATACAAGCTATGTATGATTTTCTTTGAAAATTATAATAGGAAAGGATGCATTTATTCATTTTTTTAGCTGCATACCATATACTTGAGGCATTATTCATTTATTCTAACAATGATACCAATTCCAGCCCAGCTCTACAGTCATTCTTCAGCACCTATCCAGTTTCTATAAGGTCAACTTAGGTAATTAAATAGATATTGAAAGGAACAACCACACCTGCATCCTTGAGGCCTTTAATTGTTGCATTAACCTCTACCCTCTTCCACAGAGTATGATATTGTTTTTAGTTTACTACTTGATGGAGAGAATTGGAGGGCATGGAATGGTTCAGACGTTTCTACTTAGCCTTCTCCACTGTTACATCTCTCGTCATATAGGCCAAAGAATGAATGTGGGGATTACTCCAACTGACAAGTATATCAATTTGAATTATACATTCATAGACTTTCAAATTGAGGACTGAGAGGGTCCACAAATATAGTGGAATCACTGTGAGTTGAACTTTAAGCCGCAAGTCCATTTATTACATGCCACCCTTAAGTCTCTACTCTAAAAGGAAAACCTTAAAGATGAAACTTTAAGCTTCCAAAAATCATTGTCAACTCATACCCTATATAATATTCCTCAAAATGTCCACATATCCCTATTTCCCAGTGTCCAGTCACCCAAGTAAATTGCCAGAGGTCTCTCTTCAATGGAAAACAACAGAACCCAGTTTCTACAATGTATCATCCACAATGTAGACCATGTTATTAAAAAATTACTAGATACAAAAGAAATGACCAAGAATGAATGGCAAAAATAGTCAATAGAAACAAACGACAAGGTGAGTCAAACATTGGAGTCAATAGACAATGACTTTTAAGCAGTTATTATTACAGGGTTCAAGAACTTAAAGGATAAAATATGGTCATGAGCAAACAGATTGAGAATCTCAGCAGATGAATAAGAGCTATAAGGAATTGCAATTCTAAAGTTAAGCAGTACAGTATCTGAAATTTTAAAAACCCTGTATGAGGTACAATATTATAGATGGCAGGAGAGAGGTTCAGTGAACTTTAAGACAGAGTGATAGTAAATACTTTTATCTTAATTGCTACTAGTATTCTAAAAGATATTTTCCTCCTTCACATTAACTTTGAACCCAATAGAGATGTCCTAGTAGAAAAAAATAAAAGCAGTTTTTTTTTTACATAAGCACACATACACACACTCAAAGGGTAAAAGTATTTGTTTTTATTATTTCAATAAAAAATTACTTGGGTCTATTGCTTTATTGCTTTTTTCCATTTCTGTTTATCTCAATAATGTCAAAAATATTTTTTCATTTAAATATACAAAAATGCAGAAATATGAAGAGAAGAAAATATCACTACCAAGAGGTAGTATCAGTTAACATGTTACATTTTGATAGTTTTTTTACACTCTTTTGCCTAAACAAATGCAATTGTATTATTTTTACTAAAGTGGGATAATTGTGCAAATAAAATTATCAACTGCTTTTTCATTAATATTTTTTCATGCTCATTTTCCTATGTCATTAAGCATTCTTTTAAAATATTTTTAGTGGCTGTATATGTCTATATCAGAAACTATACAACCTTTCCTCTATGTTGAACACGAGTTAATTTCATTTTTCAGTATTCTAAGTAGCCCTGTAATTTAGTGGCATATAAATCTGTCTGAATTTCTTCCTATATATTTAGAAAACTTAGAATTGGGATTAATTATAGAACTGTATTAGTTTGGTAGGGCTTCCGTTACAAAATACCACAGCTTGAACAACAAATTTATTGTCTTACAGTGTGGGAAGCTGGAAGTCTGAGATCCAAGTATCAGCACAGCTGGTTCTTCTGAGGGCTATAAAGGTAAGGAGCTGTTCTGGGCCTCTCTTTGGCTTGTAGAGAATGGCCGTCTTCTCCCTGTGTCTTCACATCATCTTTCTTTTGTACATGTGTCCAAATTTCCTCTTCTTATAAGGATACTAATCCTATTGGATTAGGGCCAACTCTAACGATGTTATTTTAATTACCTCTTTGAGGATCCTATGTCCAGATACAGTCACATTCTGAGGAATTGAGGATTGAATAGACATTTTTCCAAAGAAGACACACAGATGTCCAACAGGCAGTGAAAAGATGCTCAGCATCACTAATCATCAGGGAAATGCAAATCAAAACCACAGTGAGCTATCACCTTACAGTCAGAATGGCTACTACCCAATATACAAGAAATAACAAGTGTTAGGGTGTGGGGTAAAGGGAACCTTCCTACACTGTTGGCAGGAATGCAAATTGGTCCAACCACTGTGGAAAACAATATGGATGTTCCTCAAAAAACTAAAAATAGAAATAACTTATGACCCAGCAATTCTATTTTTTGGAATTTATCCAAAGAAAGCAAAATCACTAATTCAAAAAGATATATGCACACCTGTTATGTTCACTGCAGCTTTGTTTACAATAGCTAAGATAAGGAAGCAACTCGAGTGCCCATTAACAGATGAATGGATAAAGAAGATGTGGTATATATACACAATGGAATATTACTCAGCTATAAAAAAGAAAGAAATTTTGCCATCTGTGACGATTGGGATGGACCTAGAGGGTATCATGTTAAGTGAAATAAGTCAAAGAAAGACAAATACCATATTTCATTTATATGTGGAATTTTTTTTTAAAGAAAAAAGAAATAGGCCCATAAATACTGGCAACAGATAGTAGATTACCATAGGGAGGGGGTTGGGGGAATTGGTGAAATAGGTGAAGGGGATAAAGAAGTATAAACTTCAAATTATGAAGTAAATTAGTCATAAGAATGGAAGTGCAACATAGAAAATATAACCAATAATACTGTAATATCGGATTGTAACAGGGTAACTACACCTACCATGACAGGGATTTAATAATGTATATAATTATCAAGTCACATGTTGCACATCTGAAACCAGTATACTATTGCATATCAACTATATTCCAATAAAAAAGAAAAGCAAAAAAAATTGTCTTAAAATATATATACAATATACTTTAACAGTATGTTACAGCTTTTTACAGATGAGATACTACTTTACATCAACTTTTCAAATGTTTCTTCTGTCATATTTTGAAATGCTGCTTGCAATCAGGCAATAACTGAAAGGCAACTAAAGAGGTCCAACACAGCTGCTAGAATAATCTTCCATAAATATTGTTTGGATAACATCATTCCCTCTCTTAGAAAGCTACAGTGGCTTTCAACTTCTTTTTGTTCCAAATATGGTCTTCTAAATATTTGCTACAAGGTTTGGAAAAATTCAAACCCACCTATCAACACTGTTGTTTTGTTTTTGCCTAATGATTCACAGTCAAATTTTCCATTTTATCAAGTAACTGATAACTAGCTTCCAGGTATGTGTGTTACACTCTCATGGTTGACTTTTGGCTTAGTTATCACTACCAACCAAAACCCCTTTTCTATAAGATCAAACTCTTTCTTTCCAGTAAAATTATTTTCTAAAACTTGCCTCCACCACAATGTCTCTTTAAAAAAAAAAAGAAACAAGAATTTTCATCAAAATACTCCAACAAATCCTAGCACTTAGTTACATTTTTTCCAGGTCTCATTTGCCTGTTCAAAAATGTAATCCTTTAAAGGCCTAAATACAAGACATGAAACCATAAAACTCTTAGAAGAAAACATAGGCAACAATCTATGGTGGAGAAAAACCAATACCATATGATTTCACTTACATGTGGAATCTAAAAACAAAACAAAATGAACAAAACAGCAATAGACTCATAGATGCTGAGAAGACTGGTGGTCACCATGGAGGAGGGGTTGGGGTGAGTCAGTGAAATAGTGAAGGGGATGAGGCACAAAATTTCAATTTTAATATAAATTAGTCACATGAATGAAAGTACAGAATAGAGAATATAGTTAATAGTTTTGTAACATCTTTCTATGTTGATGGTAATACGCTAGTTGGGGAGAGCATTTAAAACTGTTGAATCACTGTGTTGCATACTTGTAATCAACATTATATATCAAGTATACTTCAATAAAAAATACAATCCTTATTGAAGTCAAGTTTCTGACTGACTTGCTTTTGTAAATTACTGAAACACTTTTTAGTATTCAAGATATTTTATATTAGCCAAAATTATGCATACCCATCATATATGGTTCAATATTTTATTTTTGGAAATGATAAAATATTGCATATTATTCACAAGCACTGTTGCTAGAGTATACATTTGTATAACATTTTTGAGAGAAATTCTGTTTATCAAAAAGAATTTACAATGCTTATACTTCAAAACAACAGTGGATTCCATTGAATGTAATAGGTACACACATAGAAAGATATTTGTTGAAGGATGTTAATAGGAGCATTGTTTAATGCAAGGGTCATTTAAAAGAAAATTAATGGAACATTACTCAGCTATTTGAAAGTTAGAAATGAAGTATTTCTATGCATATACATAGTGCTGAGATAAAGTGTGCTGGATATAATACGGAAAATAAATCTCATTGCAGAACTATACATACAGAATGCCATTTGTTCAAACTAGGGTTAGGAGTCCTTGCTTCTGGGAAATATGGTGCTTTGAATTTCTCTTCTTCAAATAGATTGGAGCATCTATTATCCCTATAGTATAAAATGGAGGAACAGGTTTAGTGGCTGCCCCTTTGGATGATAGTGGTGATAAAGAAATGGGCTGACCTGGTGAGGGGAAATGGAATGGAGAAGTTTTGGGAGCAGATAGCAAAAGGGAGGGAGGTGTACAGGTGAGGACCCTCTAGCCACAGATTTTAGGGGCAGCATGGACAGCCCTTTCAAAAGACACTAAGTGCAAAAGTTTCAGATGGGCTTGTTGATTAATAGCCAGCATATCATTTCCAAAGGTTCTATGCAGCTTCTTAATAATCTCTGCTTCATCGGTGTGAGGTTATCTTGGTCCCCATATCATTTTAAGTTCCTTCCTCTTTTTTTATAAGTTTTCTGCCCAAACAACTGCAGGCTAATATTTTCTGTGGAATTTCTTCAGCTAGTTTGGTCTCTTCAGCCCCTTTTATGAATGATTTTAAGAATTGCAAGGCATACTTCAGAGGTTCTGTCTGAATTCTATGGATACCCATGCAAGAGAGTATTTTCTTAGTTCTATCCTTACACATTATTCTTAGAAGAGTAAGATTATGCTTATTCTTACTACAAACTACTCCATGAGGCCCAGGATCTGCAGAGAAAAAGCAATCTGTTTGGAATTAGAAGATCCCTCAAGGGGAAGTTCTTGCTCCCTGTGGGAGTGGTCTTCACGTTGGGTGTGCTGATGAGGCAGAGAGAAAATCATTGTTTTACCCAAGATATAGGAAATCCTGACAGATTAGTTCTCAAACTGATAAACACTTACCCTTCTCAATGGATATGTTTGCCTCTTTATCTGTTGCATATGTTATAATAACAATGGCAGTTTCTGTATTAGATACTGTATCAAGTATAGATTTGATCCATGTTGTTTACTGTTCCATATCATGCCAAAAGTCCATGTAACACCCATCAAAGCCGGTAAAGAGGGACTTTTTTGAGGATTTTTTATAACGGGTTTATTGAGTTATAATTTATATACAATAAACTGAACATATTTTATGTGGTTGATTTAGTAAGTCTTAACGTATGTATGTACTTATGAAACCATTAGCAGCTATAAATACGATGAACATATCTATCACCTCCAGAAGTTTCTTTTTGCCTTTTTTTAATCTAAGTTTTCTTGCCCTTTAGCTTTTTAGAGACTAAGAAATCAAGTCTCCTAATTTCCCAGGCAATTCCACATTATTCAAGAAGGTATTAATAAAACAAGCCACAATTCTGATGGAGGTAGCCAGACGAACAGAACTCCTCCTACCAAAGGCAATTCTCCATGCTTGTACCCTGGACTCCTTGTCTCCACTTCTGTCTTTTTTGTTTTTATTCTTAATGTCCCCATTCTTCCTTTTTATTGTTGTTCTCCTCCCCTTCCTTTTCTACTTTCCCTTCCTTCTCGTCTTCCCCTTCCTCTACTTTTTCATCCTCCATCTTCTCCTCTGCACCTCCCATCTTAGCCTTCTGCTGCCTACTGTCCCTCCTACAGTCCCCCAAAATCTAGAGCAGGATATTTGAATCTGTACCTCACCTGGGCTGTAGGAGGCATCATGGAGAAAATGGATCAAACACAAAAACCTAGGAGATTTCCTGGGGCTTCCATCAAGTTGTCCCAGCAGAAAATCTAGATGTCAGAGAAGAGTTGGTTATCATTACTCATCCACCTGCTCAAGGACCAGGGCATATCTTTAAGAAACTCAAAGAAAAGTATTCAACAAGAAAAAATGAACCTCAAAGCCCAAATCAGAATGGCCCTATGAGCCAGCAAGGATAGCAAAACCATTACTGAGCTGCAAGCCTTACACAGTACAGAAGTTAGCCTCTGGGATCAGTCCCAGATGAGGAAGAGGAAATGGTGGTCCTGATTATCGAGCATTTCTTTACCAGCCCAACTGCAAAGCACAAGAGCAGAAAAGCTGTATCTCTACTAAAGCGGAAGAAGCAGGAATGTTCTGAGGAAGTCACGTCATGTCACAACAACTGAGGCTCCCGGAAGCACCAACAGAAAAATAGAGGAGTGAGGTCTAATGCAAATGGAATAAGATCAAACACAGCCAAATAAAAGGGGGACCAATCAAAAGAACTTCCTAAGCAATAAGAATTTGGCCAGGGGCATGCTGGAACTTTAAAGAGACCCTGAGAATATAGGAAACTGAGAAGAGAGGGAAGGGAGTCAGACCGTTTGACCAGATAACACAGCATCAGACAGGGACCTCCCCAGCCTCACGCCTCCCACTAGAGATTCTGGGGGCTTCCAGCCATGTGCACTACCACCCTCTTGGTATACTACAACATAACTCTCATGACACCATCCTATTTAGCTGGGCCAATATAGTTCGCTATATTTAAAACAAAGAAAAATTCACACACTTTTTTTTTTTTTGCAGAAACCAGTCTCTGTACATATATGTTGAGTACTAAGGAGAAATATGTTCCATATGTATTGCCTAAAGAATACACAGAGTACCTAAAGCACTAATGTGTTTTTGAAATAATGCATCCTATAATGTGAGTAATTTCAATTTTTAATTATTTTTTCTTTTGACACTTTAAATGCTAAACAGTTAAAAGATCAAGTTATTTGGGGCAGTCTCATTGTATACAAGGAAATGTCAAAGAATCTAAATATCACATAATCTGTTAATAATAAGTTAAAATAAGTTAATAAGTTAAAATCTTAATCATTTGTATTTTTTTTTCTCTGAACACTTTGAATAACAATTACTTAAAATGTCATTTTTGGCAGGAAAATCGTTGAAAAAGAAAACTTCAAAGGCATCCACACAAAATTCATGGTAGTGGGTAGGGGGGATCTGGCAAGGGGTTTATTCAAGTGGATGGCTCACAACAGTTTTGGATAACATGTATGTCAACAAACGGCTCACTGTTTGTTAGAAAGGTAAACTATCTCTCTCTGTCGCTAATTCACATGCCCATATTCTTTGCTTCAATTTTAAACTGGTTTCTGCATACTGCATGTAATAATCTGCTTCTCTCTTTACGTCTTCTCTCCACTTCTCTGGCCTCATTTTTTCTGTTTCCTTTTCCTGGAGCATTTATCTACATATGCTGCAGGAAAAGCAATACCTCATCATACACATGGAAACACAGTAATTGGCTTCAACCTATACTTGGTTAATCAAAAGGACAAGCGTCCATGGCACTTGCCCTAGAATTTTGAAAGAAAACAAAGAATTAGTGAGAAGGAAAGAAAGAAGGTATATTCCTAGTATATATTTTGTGTATACATATTTTAATGTATCGACTATCAATATCCACTAAAATGATTTATTTCAAAAAATCAGGAAATAGTAAATTATCAGACCATATTGTCCCGAGTGCTAATAACAGCAAAAGCAAGGGAGGGAGGAAAGGGGGGAGGGAGAAAGAGAAAAGCTGCATCAGTCAGATTTTTTCACCTCAGTACTTTGCTCTTGTGCTTGTTATAGAGATTTTGGAGAGCTTATGGTTGGAGTGTTTTTAAATAAAAACAAGTTGATTTGGGAAAATAGGGCATCAATTCCCAGCCTCAAGAAGGTGATGCTCCAAGCAGGCAACAACTGCTCTGAATTGTCTTCAGCTAGTCAAGAACCTATATGGCCTTCCTTTGCGAAAATCTTGAAAATGTTTATTACTTTAAAAAGACAAAAAAAAAAAAAGGAGAAATAATGAGATGTCAGAATTTCACAGGGTACATACCATCAAGATTTTTGTGTTAAAAGATGACATTGCACTGATATATGTGAACATACCGTTGCACCAACAGGCTTTGGTATCAGTTTACTCTATTGCAAACAAAAATGTTACTAATTAAAGTTACTCCTTGTCATTTTAGAGGACTGTGAGCAAGAGGCCACAGAGGTTTTGAATACCTACAAAATAAGTGATGGTTTATTTTGAATACATTTCCAGTGGGCACTTGCCATAGTTAATTGAATTTATTTATTTTTCCAGATTCTAGTATTTATCTCATTCACCAACGTGATGTGTTTCCAAACTTCAACTTGTTGAAGTGAATGTGATTGCAGATTCATACATAAGTAGTTTTATGCATTCCTGAATCTGATACTGATAAGGCTGTGGTCTTTTTGGCCCACATAACAATGTTATATTAATTTTATCAACATGTCTCACCTGAGGGTGATTGCCCCTAGGCAAGTTCACTCTGGACCTAATAACAACAATGAATGTTAGGGGCAAAAAGATTTATACCAAGCTTTCTTCTCCTAGTGGCAGGTCCAGTGATAGAATCATGTCTGCCTCCCGCAATTTCACAGTTCACCTCTGTCTCTGCTTCTGGGCAGAGCACTTGGTGGAGCTCTTTCTATAGTAACACCAACAGTAATGGCTCATTGCCAATGGGTGTGGAAGCATTAGCCTAGCAGTAGGGCAGTTACATCATCAAGCAGTTTAGGGTCAGGTGAGGATCAGAACTTCCATGTTTCCTACACAACACATTCTAAGATTAACCAAAAAAATTCTCCTTCCCCTAATTGAGATTTTCCCAGACTTTCAAATCAACAGCCTCTACCAGAATTGTTATTAAATAAATTCCTTAAGTTATGCCATATGTTTTCTTCCTCTGCGTTCCTGATTCTGAAAGCAAATCAAATACTGTATTCTCAGATTATGATATAAAGAAAATAAAGCAAATATCATGTTTCTCAATAATTTTCTCAGAAGAAAAGAAAGCAGACTAAGTTGTTGAATGTGATTTAAGAGGTATGTCTGTGTTAGATAAGATGGTCAGAAAAGCCTTCCTGAAGAGGTGACTTTTGAACAGAGACACGCTACTCATCTCAGCACCTACCACGTAGCATTCTTCTAGTTAACAATCAAAAATCACAGTCAAATCATGTCATTTTCTTCTCTAAAAATTTTCATAACTCCCTCCTTATATGTAAATTAGGCAGATTAAGGCCACATTCAATAATAAAAGTGATCAAGACAAATCTCTAATCCTAGCAGTGTAATGGTGTGCTAAGCAAGATATAAAGACAGAATTTTTATAGATTTTATATCTAATAATATATATTTTTTGTTATATACATCAACAAATACATTAAAATATATATATATAACATATACTTTTTATATATTATAAAGGCATAAAGGTCTGTTTGGACTGAGTAAGCCCCCACGAGGCTGAGTAAAATCTCTCTTAGTTGGCATTTAGAGTCTATATTAGGGATACCAGATACCAGACCCTATGGAAAGCTACAAAATTCTGGACATTACAATAATGGCTTCTAATCTACTTCCTTTTATGCGTGGACATGAGTTTGAAGGTTTCAAGTGCTAAAGCCTCTACCTAGAGGGGTATTTGAACATATAAAATGGGAAGGAAAGGGAACTGACACTTGATAAGTACCCACAGTAGATGAACCCAGGTCATTATATCAACAATTTACAGGTGAGGAAACTTAAATATTAGAATAAAATGTTTATTCCCCATTTCTAAGTTTCCTTCCTTGCAATGATGTGACACACCAGGCAGAAAATTTTTCTTAATTTGATTAATGAATTTGGAAATACTATGTAGGAATGTTTATCAGAATTCCTCTCATTTTTTGCCTTTTTGGTATTCTCTATGCCTTCCCATCTTATGTTACTTGGGCTGGAGCCTCCTATGGGCCATTTCCTCTGACTACAGATCATCTACTTCATAAAAGGGAAAACTGTGCACAGTCAGAAATGGTCTATCAATGCCTGTGACTGGGGTTTGCTTTATAGCTTCATGTGTCATTCATGCTAAGCTCTGTCCTCCCACTGACATCCATTAGAAATAAAATGTTTTAATTTCTTTCTAGCATTTTGTTGTTGAGTCCTTGTTTTTAGAACCCAGAAAAATAGAAGTTGACTCTTTACTGGTCTCCTTCAGAGGCACAAATAGAAGATGAAAATCTTGCCCAAGATCACATAAGTAAATTGGTGACAGCTAGGATTCAAGTCCTGCTATTGCTCTGCCATAATTCTCAGGGTAGGAACATCATGAATTAGTCCCTGGAGATGATTCATGAAAAAATATATTGTGATTAAATAAAATTTGGAATTACTACATACCATATCATCCTTTTAGAAATTTCGATTGTGTATTCCCATACTAAAAGCTCTGGGAAGTCCATGATTTGAACAGAGAAAAAATTTTAACTTTATTTATTCATTCATTTAACAAATAGGTATTAAACAAACCCTTAACAAGTTCAAGGCATACCAAGTACAAAGGCCCAAAGGCAAGAAAAAAACTGGCTTGTTTGGAGAATTTACAAAAGGCTGATAGAACAATTGAAGTGATGAGAACAGTAAAAGATGAGGTTGCAGAAGCTGCTAGGGGCCAGGTCATGAAGGAATTCATAGACCACCAAAAGAAATTTGGATTTTATTTTCATAGAATCAGCAGCCACTGAAAGGATTAGCCAAACATTAAGCTTATTTGGTCATAGTCCTCTTTATTCACATAATAGTTTTAATAAACATATTATGCTTCTTTATACTTTGCTGAGCCCCTTTCAATGATGGAAGCTTGTAACGACTGAGATAGGCTCCTCCAGAGGAGGACTGTCATAGTTGCTGTAAAGCCAGCACCTAACATGAACCCTTCACACTGCGTAGTTACTCAAGAAATGATTTGTGAAATGAATTAAAATCATGAAGGGATGGAAAGCTATGACATTTGACAAATTTTTGAAAGAACTCTAAATGTTTTATCCTGACATCTAGGAAATTTATGATCAAATGTTTGTAGTGGTACTGGAAAACCGATGAGACTTACGTGTGGGGCCCAAGAAGGTGTGACTAGGAGCCGTGAATGACAGTAGCAGAGATTAAAAAACAACTGGAGAATATGGCAGGATTTATTCATCAAAGGCTGGATTACATACTTTGAAAATCTCTTTCAACCCTAAAACTCTGGGATTCCTTTTGGAAAAAAATTGGAGGAAGGAAAATGATTCTATAAAGAAGTAGGTGTGGCCAGGGAGAACTTCCAGACAACAAAAATTTCTTATAATTTTGAAAGCCTTTTACCTAACTTAGAGTAGGGAGAATTATTTAAAAGAATGGAATGAAGGAAAGGAATTTCCAATAAAAGATGTCAGTAAAAAGATATACTCCTCACTCTGACACTAATATGAAACAAAAGAACAACAATTCGAGAAAAAGTTTCATCCATAAACTATATAAAACCCCCAGAACTCCAAATCAAATCTATAAAAGCTATCAATCAAACTAAAGGAGCTCCCTGATGATTCAGAGTTCTTCAGATATTTCTGTAATACCCAAGGAAGTGCAAATAGAACATTTTGGGGAGTGAGGATTGGGTTTTCAGAAAGGTGGGGGACATTTCTATTTTTCACTTTGAACCTTTCCCTCCCCTTTGAACGTTTTTAGGTAAAGATGCATAAATTGTACATTTAAAAAATTTCAGAAGGCTTAAAGTGGTGGAAGTAAATTGGCACTGAATATATGGAAAATGTTTTCAAGGAGATACATCTTCAGAGTTATGAATCTGAGTACATGGACAAATTAAAAGAGTTCCTGAGAGGAAAGGAAAGGGATAAACAACATAAAATGTGTTCTACTTCTAGACCCTACAGTTCCATTAAAAAAAAAAAGTTCTGGAAAAATGGAACTAATAATTTGATTGGAAGAATTTGATTCATACCACTCTGTAGGAACACCTGGTGGCTAATCAGAAATAACATGTACTTAATTCATCAAAGTCCAGTCTTCCCATCAACAATAAGCATAAGCCCATGTACAAGGTTGTAGGTATAGGCTGAGCAATAGCTGAGATTCTAATATCCTCCTCCTAGCCTCTAGAGTTTGGGTATGTAGCCTGAGCAGCATCTTAACAGGCAGATTTCAATGAAAAAAAAAATTACAAGTGAATGGGAAGAGATTTTCCCCAAATTCCAAGGTTCAGGTAGATTTCAGCTGAAGAATATATTTTGTCTTATGCTAAATTTATTACTTTGGAAATATCCTGAATGCCAAGCCATATTTTAAAGGGAAATTTTCTTTAAATGCCTCTTACAAGAAATGACCTGGAGTTTACAGAAGTAATTCCACTTGCCTTTCTTTTTTAAGAAATCTACATTCCACCCAAAGCATCTGTAGGCTACAGAATATTATCAGACAACTAATACATCCCAATCAGACTGAATTTATTTATAGACAACGTTCTTTTTGCAGTGTTAGATGCCTCATTAACTTGATTCAGCTTGTGCATAGCAAAAATATTCCCTCCCTCTTCAGATTTTTGATAGAGTGAATTATAATTTCTTGTCTCACTCATTACAAACCTTTAGTTTGGAGGACATTTCAGAAATGTGTAATGCCGCTTAAGTGAATCCTGGGTTACTTGTCCTGGATTAATTATGTGCTTTATATATTTTTATTTGGGAGGAATATGAAGAATGGTGACCATTCTTACTTTTTACTTTACATGGAAAATAAAATTTCATTTTGCTATGAACCTCCTCATAGGAAAAATTAAATGTGGATTTGTGTGTCAGGAAATCCCGTTATGGTCAAATAAAGGTATGGGTGGGATAGATGGGATTTTAAATCTGGAGCCTTACTAATTCAACTTACTTTTTAGATATGTTCATGTGAGAACAAAACTAAGAAGATACTGTGAAAACCAGCACATATAACTCCCAAGTTGTGTTACACATCTTCAGATTTTGAAATTTCCTTTTGAATATCACTATGCTCTTTTAATTTGGCTTACACTTCTATAAGCATGGGGAAAAAAGGATTCTTCTTCCAAATCTTCCACTGCAACTGTTTCAAATTCATCATTTTTAAAGCAGATTTAACAGGTTAAATTGAACTTAGGAAAAAAGATGATAATTAAAAAGCTAACTTCCATTTCTCTTAAATTCAACATTCCATGCTTTCAATCAATTTTCACACAATTCAATAAGAATGTTTAATGTTTGATGTAAAGTGGCCACAATTTATGCTGGGAAATATTTCCACATTTTGTTTTAAATAAAATGATAATTTTGTGAAGAAGAAAGAAACGACTTTTCTTGAATTACAGCCTGCAATGTTTTAAATATCCTCTATATGATTTTATTAACCTGCTCTATGTACTAGAATATTACAAATATGAAATGTCCAATATATATTATTTTCACTGGCACATGGTAGAGGGTACAGTTACTATCTTGTAGCTCTCATACTTTCACAATTGTTTTAATCAAAGTCTATCATTAACAACAATAAAGTTGTTTTACTGCAGAGTCTTAACACTTGAAAATGTGTAGCAGAAGCAAGTTTCAGGACTTCTGTGTTTTGTCAAGGAAAAATGTGGAAATTCCATTCTGCAAAACAGACTTTTTTATCCTTTATTATGTGTATTCTAAGCAAGCTTCTGTTCAAAAGAAAGGATTAAAAAGCCATCTCTAAATATGAAATCCTCTACATGATTGGAGAAGAAAAAAAATCTAATGTTTTTAAAAGCACCTCTACCAAGTGTTTTGTCATCCAAGACTGTGACATTAACTAGAAAATTTTTTCGCCTTTGAAGCCACAAATAGTTCTGGATCCATCCTGTTTTATAAAATAAAAATTCTGGTTCTCACAAGAGACTGGGAGTTTGTGCAGAACAGTATGACCCACGTTCATCAGATGGAGTCCTTTACTCTGTGATGGCAATCAGAATGGAGGGCAGAGAGGGTTTAAAATTAAGATGAAGTTCCTAAACTCGTGAAATTGGCGTAGTGTGCCGAATGCATGCCAAATAGTATGGGGCATGGCTTTAAGCTTATATGACTGACCGGTGGATAAGCTTTTCTAAATACGTCAGTGAAAAGTTATTTGTAAGCCAGTATTTGGTCCTAGAGAAATTCTGAGTTTACCTGATGATCCGGCTTTGAGGTTTCAGGGTACATATGGTAAACCCAAACTAGCGACCGTCCTCTATTCTAATCACAGTTAAAGTCAGCTGTGGGAGGCTGCCGCCCTTGAATGGTTTATAATCAGCTTGAGACATGAAACTGACTCATTTCTGGAAGTGTGGGGGCTGTTCTTTCACTCTGCAGTACATGAATGCCACCATAAAATAAGATTAAATGCTCTGGGGTTTCCCCCGCTGCTTCTCTTCCCTGTTTGTTAACTTTTCATGGTATGTGGGCTCATGCTGTATTTATGTTCTCTCAGCTTCACATTGTCTCGCTCACAATTTTGCATTGGGCAGCCTGCTTTGCTACTTCTAAAGTAGGGTACATATTTTCCTATTATGCTGTATTTTCACTATATTATTTTAAAGATATGAGCACCTTAAATATAAATAGATATCAAATTTAAACTCATTAAAGATATAGTATTGTTCTTCGTGCCCCACTCCATTCGATGTCATCTCTTGGAAGAAGATGACTTGTGAGCTTCTTTCACACTGTCTAAAGGTAGCTGTAAACTTGTCCTCTAAAATACTATCATTAGGGAATCACACTGCAATTACAGACTTTTTCCTGAAGCTTCTAAACGTCAAGCTATAGTGCTTTATTTCCTTCTTTTAAAAGTATCTTGGTCTCCTAAATTATGGACACATATCTTCCAGGATCTTACAGACTTTTACCTTACTGAAGTGATTGTTGCCTTGAATTTTAAAAGATCTTGTAAAGTTCTCTCCCACTTAAGCTGCTCTTCCCATGATCTTCAAATAATCTTCCTGAGCAATTTCACAAGGGTAAAAACTGACATAGCTGTATTAGACTGGAAATTAGACTAAAAGGCAATTACCTTATACCCATAAGTTAAAAGTATAAAGCTTATTGGTACCACAGAGCAGAATAAAAATAGATATAAATAAAAAGATACTTTTTAAAACTTTTCTCTAATGGACACAGGTATACTGTCTCTTTGAACTCTTGAGACTATGAAACCCACAGCGTGCTTAGCGTAGCCCTGTCGCCAAGGCATGTCAGCCGCATATTAATGCATACCTGTGTTGTCCCCACGCTCGGTATCGTGTTGTTGGCTCCTTCCATGATAGAAAGATAACAGGCTTTCTCTCAGTTCCAAAACTCTCTTGTTTTGGGCATAGTATCTCTGCCTCTTAACCTGGCCTGCATTAATTACCCATTAACAAGTTGATAAGTTGCTTCTACATGCTTCCCAGTTTCTAAGCAGTCACTCAGCTCACACTTCTGCTCCCTCTTCAAACCACCATCCTTAACATTCTCCCTTATTTTTGACAGTGCATTCATCCTTATTATGCGCCACATTCCCAGCTTCCACCTGCAGTCCTTGAACCCACAGTTTTAATCTTATACCTCTGATCATTCAGCATCTACACTACATTCAAGGTGCATGTCCCACTGTGGGGAAATTCTTATAAATTGCAACTGCATAAAGGTATTAAGGCATGACATTAAATGGCATTAAAGAATCAACAAATTGATTCTTACCTTTGGTGTTAACATAGTTTCATGTATCAGGATTCACCACTTTTTTTCTCAAAGATAATTGAAACAATACAAAGGAATTAAAAAACCCCCATAATTCTGACTTTGCTAATTTGGGAGACAGTTATACTCTAGAGCTTTCAAATTGATGAAAGAGATCACTAAAGCTATATGAGATAAAACAGAGGTAAAAATCTAGAATCAGAATCCCAGCAGGAAGAGGGGCCTATCGCAGCAAATCTGAAAAGGTTCCACCAAAAAATAACTCCCTAAAGGGATGAGATATGCACTAAAACGGAAAACCATAATCCTGTTTCTGTTGGTGGTGTATGACCAAAGCGAGCTGGACTGGACCCAGCCTGGCTTCAAGAACAGAGGGAGGAGGCAGGATGGACAGAGACTCACACAGGTGTCACACGTGTTCGGAAAATGTCTTTCTCTAACATCTGAGTAGAAAGGAGACTCTTGTAAAAATGTAGCAAACTTACTCTATTCTGACTATTCTCCAGCATAAGAATCTCTCGTAAATTAGCTAGTCAAGGAAGTACATAATCATTCAGTGATGAATAATGAAAAATAAACAGCACAGACATTAAAATGGGAATAAAGTGAAAAATAGAAGAATATTCAGCAGGGGAAAAATTTATCAGAGAAAATAAGGTTGTAGCAAAATATTTCAGCAAGAATTTTTTAAACTTAATAAAGCAAACCCCCTTGTGAAGGAAGACAGAACAGAAATATAGAACTCAAGGAAGAGATGGCAAAATAATAGGAGAAAATAAATTATGAGCTGGCAGGGTTTGGAAAATAATTAGGAAAAAAACTGTTAAAGACAGAATTCAGATGAGAATAGGGTTTTATGCTTCTGCCATGATGGAGTAAACAGTACAGGACTTGATACAGACCACAACCAACTAGAAAAATAGAACAATATACAAATAAAGGGTTTTTAGACATCGACATCAGGCCGTATATGACTCTGATCACTAACAGAAGAGGTAAAATTAGGTGAGGTTTATATAGAGAGCTCTGCTTGGAAGAACTTTCGGGATCACATTGTGAGGAAGGAGATACCAAGCAGACACTGAGAGACTTCCCAAAAAGAGTAAATGCTATCAGGAGAACTCTGTCCCTGTAGATTAGTTATGTTTAAGATGCCTCCTTGCAAGGCTTGCTTCTTTGGGATATTAAGATGTGCACTGTGCTGCACTAAGGATGCTGGTCCTGAAGTCTACCAAATTTTATACTGCATTTTAATTGAATTTAATTCTGTATAAACTTATGAAAGTAGCCATAGATAACTTAGGAATTAAGTCATCCTCTTTCTGAGGATATGGTTCATGCTGTTGTGAAGAATGTTTTACTTTTTTACTTTTGTCAATTTGTAATGAGAGGATTTCCTTTTACCCTGTGTAACTCACAGAGCACCTGATGTATCAGGTCAAACACAGTAAGTATGCCCCTGAAGGCAAAGAAAATCCTAATGGTTTTCACAACAGCTTTATAAACTACAAAATCTGAAAGATGATATTTTAAATGCATCTTTACATATTTATAACCTCATGGGAGCTTACCTGTATTATCATGAATCCCCATGCCTAGCACATATCTAGCTCATAGTTAAAACCCAGTTATCAATTCTGAATAAAGATATGAATCCCAATACATCTTAGTTAAAATAACCCATACCTAGTTTTCATTCTGAAATTTTTCTGATTTTCAAGCTTTTTAAGGAAGATGTGGAAAGGTAACTAAAACCTTGAGATTCAATATCTGTTTTATAGGCATATTTATAATATAACACATTCACTTACTAACGAGCTCTGTGAAGTCCTACTAACTGAGAGGGGATTCTGCATACACATAATGAATATTTCATCATGTCTTTGCCTATACATTGAAAGTGTGAACAATTTTTTTAATAGCTTACATTCCCTCGTTTAAAATGCTGCAGTAAATTTTGAATAGGGAAATTATGTATTTTTATGTCCAAAACAAAAATGTTCCCAATTTTTTTCCTACAATTTGGAATGTGTTGTTCCTATAGGCAAACAAGGTCAAGCTTATGATTTTCATAAATGTAATTTTGCAAATTTCATAAAAGCTAAAACTCCTTTTACTTAAGGTAATGAACAGGTGATGGTGACATGCATAATGCAATTTTCACAAATGAAGGTAAATGTAAGCTCATATTTCTGTATTCAAAAAAATATGAACTAACTCAATAAAGATGAGCAATATTAACCTTAAGGAGTTAATCATCAGAATGAATGAGGGAAAATAGTATAATTTGCAATATATGAAGGTAGTCATTAAGGTGAACCAAAGCACATAATATAGTTTGCAATATAATGTAAACAAAAGCCAAAGTTCCCATAGCAACACAAACTTTTCTCCAATGTTCACATACTGTATTTCGATTTACCAGTTAAGAGTTCTAAATTTATGGTTTCTTATGCATGTGTGTAATAAGGGTATGTCAACATGTTTCTGAGAACAGTAAGATTTTTATATTCAGATTCAGATGTGTTTAAATTTGCAAACTTCTCACTCAATTTTCTATAAAGTTGACATCCCCTAAAATTATGCTGGCATTTCAGGTCAGTGCCATGAAATTACATTTATCTCATTTGAGGCAATGTCCGAAAGTACCTTTATTGTTAAAGCTTCTGTGTTTTAGAATACAGATATTATATGTTATGTGAAATTTAATTTTCAAAACTTTGATGATTTAATCTCCTGGCACTAAAATATAAGGTTATGTAAATATTAGGAAATCTAACATCCAGCCCTAAATTATTTCACACACACAGTAAAACAGCAAAAGCCATAAAATGATATTCTTTGCTCAACATGGACAATTATTTTGAGTTATTCTTCCCTCAGGGCAAATTTTTTCTTCCATGATTATAGCTCAAATAATCCACCCCATTATACCTATATCTTTACTTTCTTTTTCTTCTTTGTAAAATAAAACAGCTGTTTAAACATTTGCACTTACAAGGTGCTTTACAATCATTTGTATACTATCCGTTATAAAATTTTTGTGAATGTGCCAGATGGATGATAGCTACAATTAAATGTATTTTACATATGGAGGTTAACACCCAAGGTCACACAACAATAACAAGTTGACAATACAGTGATTTACTTAGCATATCAATTTTAAGTCCTACATTATTTATCTAGGGAAAAAACCTTGTATTCTATTTCATATTCGCATATTTTATTTATCTAGACATAAATCCTTATTTATTTTTATTAAGAATCAATAACGAAATGTTCAACATAAAATGGAGAATTCTAGTGACTCTCTATTTCAAAGAGAAATTGAACTTTTTGAGGTTTAAATTATTGAAAGATTTTGCTTATTGTAAAATGGAAAGAGTTTAAAGTTTACTATTCTATCTATCCTCACTTCCAATGTCTTCAAATATTTGTCTTTCAAATTATGATAGGGACAGAAGGATCAATCTTTAAGTGAAGATTAGTGTGAAATCCCAAAATTAAACTCGTTTTGGAATTCAAACTCTCAATGGCGCATAACTGAGCATTTGACATATGGGAGATGATATTATTTTCTTATAATTCAAACAGAATAAAAATATAAAAATCTCATCAAACTTTCCAGAAAACATGGATTTGCATTCTTCCATTAGTTAAAGTGCATTTATTTGATAGATACATATACAAGAAGTCAGAGAAGCTGAAAATAGGATAAGGATTAAAATTCCTCCTCAATTAAAAATGAAACAAAATAGTGATAAGACGGAGCATAGATAACACTAATATTTTAGCATTTTCTAGCACCTAGACATTGTGGTACAAATATAAATGGTTTCACTGATGTTGCTATTAAAGTGAAAATATATGCATCAGTATATAAATTTTAGAATAAACATGTCTGATTTAAGGGGGGAAATCTCATCCCTTTTGAAGATAATGATAAATATTCAAGTTTTCCTTCGTGAAGGTAATATTTTTTGTCTAAGTCAACATACTTTACCATTTTTAAACTTTTCTCATCATATTTTTGACAGCAAGTTTTCCAATTTTGACAGCTCTTAAAAAGTAATTTTAACAGCCGAGTGATTTCTCTTCTAAGCAAAGTCAGATTATGTGAAATGTCAATGCAAAAACTATACACTCTGACACATAATCATTTTTAGTTGAATTTATTAATTTTGCTTGCTATTTCTAATAAAACATAAGTGCTTAGCTAATTGTATTGCTTTTTGAAATATTTTAAAGGTATTAAAACTGTATCCTTTTAACTACAAAAGGTCTCAGTTTATCACACTTAGTTACCCTTCCAAAAATGGAAAAGAGGGAGGAGTAGAATGCCAGGTAGGTAAAAGGAATTCAAAGGCTGAGTAAAGTGGTTATTGTAAAGTGAAAATACAAGCCTGCTTTGGGTTAAACCAGGATGGCGGTATATCTGAATTCCATGGGGGACTCTTGCAAAATATATGCAGGTCCCTTCTCTTACATACACAGCCTTATATTTCCAACTCCCATTGCTGAGATGTTAATATACTCCCAGGGCAGGAGGATAGAGAATACCTTTTCTCCTCCTACCTGATTCAAAATCTCTGGAAACAATTTAAATAAAACTGACAATTTTCTTTACTGATTTAATCCAGTTAATTGCCTCAGTCCTTTATTTCATAATGAAAGTGTTGCAGGAGGTAATTATCTGATAAATATAAATAAATGGGTTGTCAATTCAAAAATTATCTTCTCTTTAGGGTATTTGTTCCAATCTCCTGTTTCCTGATCACTTTACTTTGGCAGCGGAAAACCTGTTTCTCCATAGAATGACTTTGTCATAATTTGGAAGAAAAAGTTTTTCAGATGAGGATGTCATTTAGTTAATGATTCCTCTACTGTGTGTTAACTACTTTCTGACCTCTATTCTACGTGGAATTAAAATGTCATCTGATGTGTATCAAAAGAAATTCCAATAAACTTAGCAAAATTTAGAAAAGTCAGATTAGTTTTTTTCTTAAGATGTGGTACATAGAAACAGCAGAATATTATTCAGCCATAGAAAAGGAAATGCTGCCATTTGCAACAACATGAATGGACCTAAAGGGCATAATGCCAAGTGAAATAAGCCAGGCAAAGAAAGACAAATACCATATGGTTTCACTCATTTGATCTAAAAACAAAGCAAAACAAAATGAACAAAATCGCAGTAGACTCACAGACACTGAGAAGTGACTGGTAGTTACCATGGGGGAGGGGTTGGGTGGGTGGTTGGGATGGGTAAGGGGGATAATAGGACACAGAAATTCTCAATCATAATAAAAGTTGGTCACAGAAATGGTAGTACAACATGGAAAATACAGCCAATTATTCTGTAACATCTTCCTATGTTGACAGATAGTAGCTGCAGTAGTGGATCTAAGGATTTAATAATATGGGTAACTGTTGAACCACTGCATTGTATAATTGGAACCAATATAAGATCATATATCAACAATACTTCAATAAAAATTTAGCTTATAAAATGCAATAAAAAGATTAATTTTATTGGATAAATTCATTGAGAAATATACATTGCCTAAACTATTAAATTGGATTCTAAACTATCCTATGTTCACCATCATTACAGAAATATTCCACTTCCATTAAATGAGTAGTCTTGCTTTATAGGAAATAGGAGTGATAATTACTTTTTGCAGTATAAACAAGTAAAAAAAAACAGGCAAAATCACAAATAGATTCAACTACTCAATAGCATCACTTAATAGAAAGTAGAAAATAATGGAGAAATAAAAATTCTGAGGGAAAATTATTTCCAACCAGCCCATCAATCAAATGTGAGAGTAAGACAGACTTTTTAAGTACTGTCTAAAATAATTTACCTTTTAGGTAGCCTTTCTCAGGAAGTTATTAAAGGACATACTCTATCAACTCAAAAAGGAACTCAAAGTAGTAACTCAAAAAGTAAGTCAATGAAATGAAATCAAGCAAACAAGAAGCCAAACTCAGGAAAGAGACAAAGGTTACATTTTGAGAACTGCCAAAACAGTTATGTGACTGCCCCATTTTACAATCCCACCAGCAATATATGAGAGTTCCAATCTCTCTACATCCTTGACAGCACTTATTATTGTCCATCTTTTTAATTTTAACCATCCTTATGGGTAAGAAGTGGTATGTCATTGTAGTTTTGATTTGCATTTCCCTAATGACTAATGACATTGGGCATCTATTCATGTGATTATTGACCATTTGCATTATTCTTTAGAGAAACATCTACTCATGTCTTTTGTCCATTTTTAAATGGGTTACTTTTTATTGAGTTGTAAGAGTTCTTCATATATTCCAGATGCAGGTCCTTTATTATATATGTGGTTCATAAATATTTTCTCCCAATCTATAGATCAGATATTCTTTTAACCTAAAAGTTATATTTTTTGGATAGAGTTATGGGAAGTGAGTGCATGTGTGTTTATATGGGATTAAGGAGGGATGTTTATTTACCTGACAATTTTCTTGCACTTGAGAATAGAGCAAGAGCAAATCCAATTCATGCAATTAAGTTGTATGTTTTCATATTACATAAATACTAAGTTGATGAAAGGAATTTTGAGTGCCCCTCAGTTTCTTCATATTCTCTACTCTGTATCCTCTACTCTCTGCCCCTTAGTTTACAGATGCAAATAGAGATATACTGAGATAGAGAAAAATTGGACATTTCTTAAAATGCTATTAAAATGACAAAAAAAAAACTTGTCTGCTGACAATGAAGAGTTAAAAGAAACAAACTTGACAAATCAAATTTTTGAAAATTGACTTTTGGGAAAAGAATATTACTTAAAATGTTCTAGAGGAATACAACTTTGTCATGGAAGATATTCTCAGGGTTTTAGAAGGAAACAGTAATTTAAAAATATAAAGATTTTTGTGAAGGAAACCACCAAAAACCTAGGTCACTGTGATATGCTTGTTCTGTGTTAACAGTATACATTTATCAGGTGAAGGTTCTTGAAACTCTCATGAGTCTCACCATTATAGAACATAGGAAGCAAAGATATTTATGTGCCTACATTTATTCTTAATTTCACTATACAGGATTGCATTCATTTAACACCCATATATTAAATACTTATTATGCACAGAAACAAAATGCAACAATTAACAAAGCAGACACAGCTCCTGTTTCATTCAAGAGTCTCAAATGTATGCAAAACAAAATAAGATAAAAGCCCTGCCTTCAGTAAATGTAAAGTCTATTCATTATAAGACACTGAAAAATAAAGACATTTTTACCAATGTGTGGTAAGTGTCATGATAAGGGTAACCATGGCACTTAACCTAGGCTGTAGAGATGGAAGTGATTAAAAAGATGACATCTAAGCTGAGACTTCAAGAACACAGGTTGAAAGGTTGAAAAAAGATTAAAAGTATACTGCACCATGGGAAAAGTAGAAACACAGGTCCAGACCATCACACATTCCTTCTGATTGTAACTTTAAACATTTCAGAATAGATCATTTAAAATTACTCTCATTCATCCACAAGGAGTTTTATAAATAGCCACTGACTGGCATCCTTTTTTAATAGAGAAATATAGAATATATAAAAAGTTTAAATTATTACATGCCTGATAGAGCCTTTAAAAATCAACTAGTGCATTGGCAGTACAGGACTAGCACAGGACAGCCTAGAAGAATCAGAGCAATACATTATTAATTATTGTTTCTTCAATTCATCAGACACCATACAATTTGTAAATACTTACAAAAAATAAAATTTTATAAATTTTTTTTTATTCAACACTTCTCCCTAAATCTATTCATTCATTCATCCATCTATGCATTAAACAAATACTTATCAACTCATCTTAGGCATCTCATAAGCACTGAAAATTTATCACAGACAAGATGAGATGTAAAGGATAAAGTCCCTGACATCATGAAGTTTACATTCTAGTGAGAAAGACAATAAACAAGATAAGTAAAATATATAGTATGTTGGTTAGTTAAATGGTAAAGCAGGGAAGACTCATGGGAAGCATGGGGAAGGGCTGAAATTTCTGATAGTGTAGTCTAGGAAGGATTCATTGATATCTGTGTAATGAGAGGGAGGAGTGAGCCATTTGCTGTATGTGTGTAAAGCTGGAGGAAGGGAAGCTTTCCCAGCAGCAGAGGAGACAGGATATGCAAAGGTCCTGTGTCAGGTGCAGTTTTGGTATCTTTGAGAAAGAATTACCAGGCTAGAGTGATCAGAGTGATGGAGGGAGAGAGTAAATGGAAATGAAGTCAGAATGGTAAGGAAAAGCACAGGTCATGTGGGGATATACAAGATTTCAGCTGGTAGCCTGACTAAAGTAGGAATACAGTAGGAGGTTGAAGAGAAAAATGAAATTACTTGAGTTAGATTTGAGCATTTCCTTGCTACTCACTGAGTAAAAACTAAAAATAGACAAGGACAGAAGCAGAGGCTGTTGCAATAACCCAATTCAGATACCGTACGACTCAGACACCGTACAGTTTATACGGAGTGGCTCAGACCTGAGCTGTGGTGGTTTGCACAGCAAGGAGTGGATGAATTTTAGATACGTTTCAAAAATAGCACCAACATAAATGACTCAATTTAAATGTATGTGAAAGAAACATAGCAGCCAAAGACAATTCTAAGGAATTTTGGGTTGTGTCATTGGAAGAATGCAGTTGCCTTTCCCTGAAAAGAAGAAGACTGGGTGAAGAGCAGGTTGTGGGAAAATATCAGGTTATTTTTGGACGTGTTGAACTTAAGATGCATATTTGCTTTCCAAGTGGAGATATCTTATGGGTAGCTGTAAACAGTGGGCCTCACAAAAGAAATCTAAACTGATCCCTTATATTTATATATAATATGTTTATAGGTTTATATATTGTATTTTATAAGTATATTTTATATATTTTATATTTTTATATTAGTATTATACTAAAAGCTTATATCAGCATATCGGTGGCACCTAAAACCTTGAGAGTGGATGAGTTCCACAAAATAATCATTAAAGATAGAAAAGAGAATTGATGCGAGTACTGAAACTAGGGGTACTGCGACATTACAAGTCATGGAAACTGGGAGGAAATACCAAAAAATCTGAGATGGAACATCCAGACATAGGAAAAAAGAAACATAAAATACAATAACACTAAGTTTGTTGTCCTGGAAGCCAAACAAAGTAAGTGTTTTAAGAAGGAGATAGTGTCTTGCCAGTGGGTTTCAGTCCTGGACAAGTTCACTATAGATTCAATGAGACCGAAAAATGACAACGGAACGTTCTTGGGGTCAAAGGTTTATACCCTACTTTATTCCCATGGTGGCAGGTCAATCACTGGAATCCTGTCCACTTAGAGCAAGTCTGCATGCAGCAAGCGGGTCTCTGCCTCCAGGCCTCTCTGCGCCCGCAGCCGTCTCAGTCTCTGTCCTCGGCACTGCCACCACTTGAGTCCCTGTTCTCCTGCAGCCGTGCAGCCATGCCACCATGTTGCCCAGAGCACTGGATGGAGCTCTTTATATAGAGTCAATAATGACATATTGCCCACACGTGTGTAGTGAGCAAGCTGACCAGGGCCAGGTGAGAATCCTGGCCACAGGAACCTTCACTTTCTCCACAGACAGTAATCAGTTTTGTCAAATGTTAATGACAATTCTAGTAAGATAAGGCCTGAGAATTGACCATTTGGCAACATGGAGTTCATGGATGACCTTGGTAAAAGCAGTTTCAGTGGAGTCGTGGTGCTAAAAATCTGTTTGGAATGGATTAAAGGAAGAATAGGAGAGAGAAATTGGAAATTGTATATAGAAACTCCTTTCTGAAGGAGTTTTATTTTAAAAGGAATGAGAAAAGAGGAAAGGTTGTAAAGGGAATGAGCCAGAAGTGGATTCAGAAGTGAGTTTTTTAGAAATGCAAGAAATAGCAGCATGTGTTTGTGGTGATGTGAACCATGCAGTATCCAGGGAAATGTATGTGGTGCAGGAAAAAGAGAGAATTGCTAGACACATTGTAGAGTAAAGGGAAGAGGAATAGAATGTAGTGCACAAGAAGAGGTAGCCTTCTTCAGGAGTGTGGTGATAAAAGTTCAAGTAAATTCACACAAATATAGTTAGGTCAATGGATGTAGACAGGTAGTAGTTTATGGAAACGCTTAAATTTGCATCAGTTTTCTTAGTGAAGTAGAAATCATGGTCAACAGGTCAGGCTGAGGATGAAGAAAGCAGTGTTGGAGGTTTGGGGAGAGAAGATGGGAAATAATCTCATGAATGAACTAGGGGAATATAGTATGATTGTTAGACAGTGTTAAGGAGCCACCTGAGAAAAGTGATCCTAAATTTAAGGTGAGATCAGTCAGTGTTATTTTGTATTTTTTTCTCCAGCCAAATTCAGTCACAAGTGAGCAAATGTTAAGCAGGTTAAGGGTTTGATTTAACAAAGATGTTGCTTTATCCAACTGAACATAACGAGGCAAGCATGGGCACGAAGGAGTGGATGGTGTTTGCGGTGAGTGATTACACTGACACAAGGTCTTTAAGAAGTTATACCAGTTTAAAGCCAAGACGTATTTTAAGCATTTGGAGATTTCATCAGTTGTTCGGTTTTGTGGTATTCCTTGACAGTACAGAAAAAAAGCACAGTTGAATGTGAGCCTTTGCATTTTGTGGTTCTAGAAGAGCTGCTCTTGTTGTCTACTACTCTTTAAACAGTATCAGTTGAAAAACCAGGGTCCTCCATTATCAGTGTAAGTATTAAGATGTGGGCTGCTCTAGAATAGCAGAAAGTTAAAGAAAAAAACTTAAAATCAAACCGCCAGTAATGTTACATTATCCCTGAGTGCACATTATTAGTTCCTCGTTAACTTAATTGTTTTCCAGTAAAAGTGAAATGTGCAAAATGCAGATTAAATAATATTAGGTGTCAGAGTTTGAAAGAAATATTCATTTAACATTGGAAGAGGTTTTTCTCTGAGGAAATCTTGTTCATTTATTTTGTGAGAATTTTTGTTTGTCGCTATTTATTCAAAACATAATACAATTGTGAGACTTGGTGCCTGCTGGCAAAGTTGGAATAGCTGTCAGCAGGAAATGGCAAACTAATAATAAGTGCTGGTAAAATATTTATATTATAGTTTACTGGGAAGCTGAATGAAGTTTTGTATTTCATTAGTGCTTGAGGTGCTACATAGTAACATAGTTGTGCTCCAAAATAATGGATAGAATTCTCAATACTGTACTATAGTAATTTATCTTTCAGCTATCTGCTGGGGGAAAAAAGAATTCATAATATTAGAGCCTTTTACAAGTTGAAATTTAAGAAATTTTAAACAAGGTCCATAGGGCAGTAATTAGTAGCATCTCACATTCGGTGTTATTGGACACGGAGCTGCTGAATCAAGCACTTCTGTATGAGACCTAGTAATTTAGCTCTGGTTCATAATTCTCAATAACACAGCTATTCAGGAGGGAGGGGTGGTCCTAAACCACCATACTACTCAGAAGTATGGTGATGTTCAAGTACAACACTGTGTTTATGTACTCCCCAAAGTGTATCAAAGCTCAGATCCAGAGAAATAAAAGAAAAGGCAAACAAAACAAGCATTAGACTGCGTAAAATAAGGTATGGACAAGGCAAACAGGTGAGGCTTTGTTTAGGTGGCTAAGGTAGATCAATATCTATTCTTGCAAGCCAGGAATCCTGCCTGCTTTCCTCTGGCACTCTGCAGATCATCTTACGGCTAGCAGACAGACTGTCGCCTAAACCCAACTGACAGACAACCTATTTCACCCCTGTAAAAATCATACCCATCTTCTTTCTTTGTGATTCACTGGAGGGGAGAAAAAAATACAACTGCCAAAATAAAATAATACCAGATTGGCTTTACCACATTTTAACATCCCTTTTCATTAACTTAACTATAAAAGACTAATTCCCAATTTCTCTTTCATATAGAATTGTAATTTACTCAATAAAATATAAGCATATTGTGCACATAACTCTGTGTGTGTGTTGTATAGAGAGATGACCAAGTTTATCCAAATAGTAAACATATGTAAAGTGTCTACACATAATCAATAAATATCACCTAATATCAATATTCCTTTATAAAAATTTTTTAAATCTTACAGAGGGATGTTCAGAGAGTCAATTATAAACTGAGGAAATAGATGTATACTTACCTTGTAATAATTCATAGACGAGAGAAGCAATATTTCAGTAATTTGAAAATATTTAACAAGCTCATGATAGCTGAACTTTGAGTAAATAACAGAAAATCAAAATGTTTATGTTCTGTGACATAGTACCATCAGTTTGCCTTGTTTTGATAAACTACAAGTTCATGAAGTTATTAGTACTTTTAGTTTTCACATAGAACGTTTTAATTCTGATGGGAAAATCAAAATCGGAAATCTTTTCTCCAAAGCAAGCATTATATTATTGTTATTTCAAAAATAACCAGAAAATATAAAACCTGTCTTCTAGTTCCATAGAACTTTGGAAAATTATCCAAACTTCCTTGCAAACAGAGTATCATTATATAAAACTTCTCCTTTATGTATACAATTTTTATTTAGTTATCATTTTCATTTCATAAGTTTAACTAAGGTGAATGCCTTTTACTGTGGTAAAAGCAATGGTAATACTGTAACAACAAAATCTCTGAGAAATTAAAACAAAGGCTACTTAACAAATAAAAAATGTACACAATCCTAATTCTGCTTTGGCAAATAGACATTTAGTATGTTTTACTCTTGAGATAACATTAACAGGCAAAATTTTTCACATGTATACAGTAATTTATGATTTTCATTTTATCTAGACTATCATATCAAAATCCATCCTGCTATTTTTTTACCCCCTGAACTGACTAATAAAAGGAATGGCAATGTTAATATTCAAGATACTATAAGTCAAGACAAATCCTTATTTCAGTGATTGTAGAAATTTTGTCTTAATCTTGAAAGTGGAAGAGGTCATATTTTGTAGGCTGATGCATACCCTATCTCAAGTAATATGAATATGTCTTTTCATTACTGCTACAACTTTCTGCTTACCTCTTCATGGTGGAAGAAATGTAATTTACTTGTCAGATTGAGATGGTTGATATAAATCCTTATCCCATCTTTTGAACTAGCATTTCTGAAACCCTACATTACAAACAAATGGAGTGTTTAATTAAACACTTACTTTACTACCACCTGAACAAGAGTGTGTGATTATATTAACTTAATAGCAAGCTATGGAATAGAATTTTAAGACAATGTTTTCAATTCAGCCAGAAAGTATGAATATACTAATTTAAAATCAAGACATGTGATTGGAATGTAAACAAAACATTTTAAGTTCCTGTCTTCAAGATATCAAAATAGTTATGAGTTAAAACTAACATAATTTAAAAGATATTAGTTTACATTAAAATTTCTTCTTTAAATTACTAATGTACATACGAAGTTAAATTTAAAAGCCGATTAACAGTTTATTATGATGCTAAAAACTTGTTTTAAATATAAACAATTGTGACTTTTGCAAGAGATTCATTTTACTTCCGTATGTCATTGGTTTTACACAGCTACAGATTAGCAGCTCTGAAATATATTCTGAAATAAGAATGAAAATATGAAAAGGTACATTTAGCTGAAAAATTAGGCATACTATAATGTACATGATTGTGTATGTGTGTATGCATGTGTGTCTATATTTATATGTGCATAAATATATGTTTAAATATATAATATATATTTGAAAGCCAAGAATTAATTTTACCTTATTTCAAAATATTTAATAATAGATTTTCTATAATTATACAAAGGCACTTGATGTTAAAGGTCAATCCACTTTTTTACTAATTTGTGGGAACCAAGAAAAATAAAAAATCGTTGGGTTCTGACCTAATCAAAGCCATAAGTTGTTTTTTAAAACATTCATTGTTAGGATCCTAATTATCTTATTTGTGTTTGTTTGGATGGATAAACAGATGAAACATTTCTGATCCAGATGTGACAATCTCAGCGCTGTCATTTACCTTTCAAGGATCATAGAATTTTTGCTTTTAACACATTCCCTCGAGTACCTACATGTTTTCATTATAAACCAGTAGTTGAGAAAACATGTCAGATGCTAAATTCAAAATCCACGATGCAGGAAACATGGGGAAATGTAACAACTGTTTTGGAAGAAAATGTCTTGAAGTCAACTTACATAAAATCCTAAATGGTTTGCCAATGAATTATAATTAGCGTTTATGTTACAACTGCAAATGCTAAACAGTTTCTACTTAACAACTATATGGCTGAAATTACTTTTATCAAATATGTGTAAAACCTTGCTAAAATGTCTATATTCTATAGTATAAAAGTTTAGTGTTACAAATGTAGAATTTATAAAGCCAATTCAAATTATGAAACTGAAGGAAAATAAAGTCCAGAACACTTAAACTCTTTTAATACTTAATACATTCACTATGTGAAATCTCATAAGGAACATACAACACTCAAAGTAATAATATCTTGTGTGATTATTCAATAACCTGTATGTCCATGTATACTAAAAATGGAAATTTTTCTAGAGGTTCACATTCACTAGAGTAAATGAAAATGAAAGTTTTAGGGTGCTTGGGTAAAGGCTAAAATAACTCAAATTGTTTCCTCAGCAAATGTTTATTGATCTTTATCAATCATTATTCTCAAAGTAGATTATAAACAAATAATATAATTAATGAAAGGCTCTATGCAAAGATAGACAATGCAAGACAACTGAGCTTATAATAAATAACACCTAAAATATTTAATCATAGTTCTTATATGACTACACAGTTATTTCTACTTACTAAAGTAGTGAAAGCACCATTTTTACTTTTTTAAATGTATATTTGCAAACATTTTCTCTCACAGAATTGTTCAATTAAATAATATGCATTTCCAATTAAAGAACTAATGTATTTATGAATATTCATTTTCTACATTTATTTATTTGGTAAAGGCTAGAGTTGGTTAGGCTAGCATGGAAACAAAAATTATGTTATTTTAAACTCTATAACCTTTTTAAATTTGGAACAGGTAATTATATGAAAAATTGTAGAATACACTAAAAAAGCAGCTGGAGAACATTATTTCATGTAAGAATTATTAATTAGTGTTTATAACCACTAAAAACAGAAGTATGTGCATGAATATATAATCATCTAAAGAATGTGTCTTTAACTTCACTTAATTACTAAAATGGACATTTAAGAATGTATTTTAATGAATATCACAAATGTATTTTTTGATTAAACACAAATAATAAAAGATGGTTTGGTTTCTAATAAAAATATCAAAATATAAGACCAATTTTATGTATATATATTAATTATGAGAAAAAAAATTAAAATATTTATGTCTTCCAAAATAGTATCAATGTAATTATAAATACTCAGTGTAAATGAAATCCTTAGTACACATAGCCAGTCTCCAACAGATTATTGGTATTACTAAAATGTGGGTGTTGAGTGCCTAGTTTATATCATTTGCGATTTGTTGTGCAAAGTGTAAAATAAGCAGGAAGTTTAAATCTATTTCCTTAACCATGATGGCTAAACACCATCATGAAAACATTAGAAGTCTGTTATTTGGAGAGTGTGTGTGAATCCATGTGCTAAATGTGTCTTTAATATAAGAAACTCTCTCATCAGAAAGTGGAACTTCAGATACAGTTGTATTTTGGAGTATCAAAGCAAAGTTTGCACTGTACATAGTTTACTGTCACAGCAATTCTTTATAGAAAAAAATTCTTAAATCTACAGTTGTCAATCTGCTGTTTTCTGAGTATTATAGTTAATGGAAAAAAGTCTTAAAAGCATTGACTTTTATATTTCATTCTAACAAAACAATTCTCTATTTACTTATTTTACAGTTAATCTCCATGCTAAATCTGAAAGTATGCTCTCAATAGCAACTATAATGAAAGAATGTTGGCGTAATGACACAAGATGATAAAAGCAAGGAAAATGATCATCTGAGAATATAATCTCCTTCACATATATGAGCTTTAAGTAGAAATGAAGTAGGAGAAAGCCCCACCAAAAATTATGCAGAGAATTCCAATAGAACAAAAACTTATCAAAAGGGGGTAGAAAGCCTTCCTTGACTCCAATCCCTGTCAACAAGGATTTTCTATAAAATTATGTGCAAACAAATTTTGTAGGCAAAAGCTCCTCACAATCTTTAACTGATGAAAATTTAGAGGAGACTCATAAGACTTAGTTTTGTTGGTGAAAGTGTTTTGTTGTTTAGTAAGATACAGATAATGCTATGTGTTCAACAAATCCATTTCTTTTTCTTCCTAAATGCAGAACCAAATTACACTACCCTGCAATGAGGTTGGGCCATGTGACTTCAGGCCAATGGAATAAGGTATTCAGATTCCTCAGCAAGCTTCTTCCCTCCTGACCCAATGCAGAGTATCCAGTGGAGAACTCCAGAGCTCCCGAAGATGGCACAGCCACTCCTGGACCTCTGAAGGACTGAATGGAACAAAGATCCACCCCCACTCTCTACCTAACCAACACTGGAATGAAACATAAAGGAGTAATAAATCTTGAAAATGCTAAGCCATTGAGATTTGGGAAAGGCTAGAAGATTATTCATTCCTTAATTTACTCAAATATTATGAATAATTAAGAGTTATAGGGGATAAAAATAATATTTGGTACTTCAGAGCAAGGCAAAGGTGGTAGTTGTACTGGACCTAAATATTAGAGTAGGAATAATTTTTTGAAACTATATATATATATAGATCTCAAGTATTCTTCAATAGGTCCCTGTCAAAGTCTTGCTTCTCTAATCATATGCTGAATTTATGTCATCTTATTATATTATTATTACCATTAATGATAAATGCTTAAAGCATTAGCTAGCATTCAGTTCTTACCATACTCTGAGCATAGTGCTAAACTCTTTATGTGAATTATCTCATTTAATGTCAAAGTGACCCTGTGAGGGAGTTTTGACAATATTACTCATTTTATGGATGTCTGTAGAAGTTAAGATGATCTCACAGCTAATAAGTGGTGAATCCGGAACTCAGAAGGTCTTTTTGACTCCGTGGCCATCCTATTAATATACAATATTGCATTGAGGGTAATATTTGGTCCCAACTAATTATTGCTTGAGCAATGATAATTTACTTCAACTACTCTCCTACCCACAAACAGAATCATATAGCTGTATGTTCATTTTGTATGTCACAGGAATGGCTGACAGGAAGGGTTGACCTTAGCAGATAGAGTATAATCTTGAATCTACCACTTTATGGTGGAAATTTTACACTCTGATTTCATCAACATACTAAAAATTGATCCATCTATCAAAGTAAGATGCACAATTATCACTAAAGCTTTGACCCAGAAATCATTCATTTATGAATAAGTTAAATGAAAGAAAGTCACTGAAGCTCTGGAATATAATAGTTATTCATCTAAAGGTAACTGCCATTATAAATGATATATTTGAAATTCATGTTCTAGGAGCAGAGATACTTTGGAAGCCAAATAATAATCAGAATATTGCTTGAAAAACATGGATTCAGGATGAAGATATTTTTATGGATAGAATGTTTAATAACAGCATCAAGTTGAAATAACTTGAAATTCATTCACAATTGGAATGGCCTTGTCACTGGGACTGAAGTCCAAAGGAATTAAGTCCACTCCTTCATCTTCTGAACCACATTTGTATACGTTTTACCTACACTGCTTCTGATTTTTCTTTCTCTGCTTTCATGGCTAAACTTCAGTGGATATGCCAATACCTTCAATTAGCTTATGCCACACCGTGCTGCACAGGAATTTATCCGTTCTTTTCAGATAACTTTGTATGTGCTCGTGCTGATCTATTTTGTGACCATGAAATTTAACAATCAAAAGGCAATCTCATTTTGCATCCTTTATTTCAAATTTGCCAATAACTCTGTCATTGTAATCTTTAAGAACAAAAAACAATGATAAGTATTGAAAGAGTTAATTCCAAGATAAGATAATGCTTCCTGAGAAAATCCTGCTTATTTAAGAGAAATGAGTGAGGATAAATAATAGCAGCTGTTCTCTTTTTCTTTCACACAGGGTAGAGGCAGAATCCACAAGATTCAGTTAATCATCTTAACACACATCTTGATTGCTGGGATAAAGCTCTCCAAACTCCTCCCACAAGAGGCACCATGTTTCTCTTTATAATGGGACCAAACCTCATACTAAGCTAGAACTGTTGCTCTGGAAGGAGGTGTGGCCCAGAATAAATCAAAGCTGGCACACAATGTCAACGAAGGATGGTGCTATGCCAGTTGAACCCCATCAATGAAAAACTAAGCTTGTTCCAGCCTTATACTGCCACAGTGCCTTACACTTCAAGAGCAAAGTCTAGTGCCACAGTCCTAAGGTTCCTTTTTCCAACTAGGCAAATGCCAAGAGAAGCACTTTCCTACAAACAAGTGTGTGGGAGACAGTAAATGCAATAATAAGGCTAATTAACCCGCCAGGGTGCTACAAGACTGGAATGATTCAGTCAGACAGAGACAAATGATTTTTATTCCTTTATTATTATTTCTTCTTTTCTGTGGAGCCAGAGGGTGGGAAGAGTACCAAGAATTCAGACGTTGGATAGATGCGGACGAACTTAGGAACCTATCTAGTAGTTTAGAGTCTGGAAGATACTGTAGAGAGAAGTATTTCAAAAACAAAAACGAATGCTGAAGCAACTTTCTCTGGAGATGCATCAATGCACACTTAGGGAGTTCCCAGACGCCTTTCTCTCTGGATCCAGCTACTTTTCATTTGATGAGTAAATATCTTCATGCACAGTGGAAGCGATCATGCCATCAACCTTCATTGTACTGACCAATGAAAAACCTCTGCAAATAACAGCATGAAAAAGACAAGAAAATGGATGATCAGTACAGAAAAAACAAAACTTCTTAATAGAGAAATTAAACAAAGATTAAAAATTGTTACAAAAGCTGAAACAATGAAATCTATATTAATACTATGTTTGTATTAAATACAAAATTTTTAAATGGCTGTGGTGTTATAGTATGTTAATTTTACCAAATGTTATTTCAGTAAACCAAGAATGAACACACACGAAAACTTATGTATACTTAAACATATGCAATTACCTTCACCAAAATGATGAGTAAAGAACTTAAGAGGAAAAAAAAGGCCAAGAGATTGGTTTTGGGGAAAAAATTATGTTATAGATTCTAAAAATCTACCCATCTTACTCTATTCAATTATTAGCAACTATAAAAGAGAAGATGTGGCACACCAAACTTCCCAGCTATCATGGTTTCACTTGATTCTGCTTGATGAGTTTCTTATAGTCAGTAACAAGCAGAATCATATTAATGCAGAGAAATCAGAAAAAACAAATTCTGAAAGAAAAAATATATATTCCAAAGAAAGAAACTAAACAAATATCTAATAAAACACCTGGAATAAGAGATAATTACTGTCTAGCAGAACTAATGAATGGGCAAAAAATCAAAGGTGAACAAAAGCTTTATTACATCGTCACTACCACTACTATGAATAGCTTGGAGTCCAAAAGCAGTATTTGGGACAATGACTTTTGGTTTGCACTTTTTTTCAAACACTGTAGTTTCATAGTGTGCCCATAATAAATAAATAACGGACCATTAAAGTTTCCAAGAATCTTGAATTCAATTATAAGGGTAAAGGAAGCTTCCATTTTTTAGAATAACCTGTTAGTCCTATGTAGTTATATTCTGAGAGGCAGAATTTGAGTTTCAAGTCCTAAAATGTCATTACCATGATATTACTTTAGTTATGTGACTACAAACGTGATCCAGGTTTCCTTTTCTAAAAATGGGAAATCAAAAGGAATGAAGCCATGCTTACGATCAAATCTTGAAATTTATGGAAAACATGGTGCCTATAGTTCATTTTCTCAGTGCGGCCTTTGGTTTGTCTTGTCTGCAACAACTAAGTGGAGTAATACACAAAGATGAAGGCCAATTCAAGTTCTTGCATTTTTCAGTCAGAAAAAAGACAATGCTCAGATCCTGCGAATTACCTGTCTTGTTTCATAGGTAGTCCCTGTATTGCGGCCACATGCTATTAATCAAGAATCACTTCCCTTCAAAGTGACTGATGATCTACTGTTAAAGCAGCTTATAAAAATAACTTACTTGAAAAGGTGCTTCAGGGTTTTCAGACATATCTCACCATTCCTGCTAGCTTAATGAAGGTTTGAAAGTTAATTTCTCATTAATATTTAAAGAAGAAAAAACTTCAGAAGAAGTTTTAAATGATCCATTACATTTTAGAAATAATATATTATTGGCATTATTTTCATCTCAATTACAAGGAATAATAATGTCCAAGATTGGGTTTTAAAACTGTTAATGAGCCCTGGCAATGCGAAAAAAGATATGGATTAGGTAGATGTAATGAGATATGATTAAAGGGTGCAGACACTGAAGGGTGTTGGAGAAATTCTTTTCAGAAAGAGTATAATTAGTGTCTGATAAAAGTCTTTAGTAGGTAAGATTTTTGAGGAAGAAAGGTTAAGATAAACATACTTTATGACAAACCTGCTTAATTTTTCCCCTTCGGTTTTCTTACATACTCAATATTATGTTGAAGTTTCATACATAAATAATGTTTGTCAAATGCTTGATCCAATTCTACCAGACAATTAGAGTGTTTTAATTGCCAGACACGGAGAGCAGAAAATGTGTTGAAAGCATCTTATTCCATTTTCAGTGTACATTTCTTTGTTGATTTATGTAATGTAGCTAATAATATGCAATGTACCCTAGTTTTAAACAAACAAATGAACTTCTAAAAAGCAAGCTTTCCATAAGTTGCTAAGCAACACTGAAGGCATGTTTTATCAATTTAATAAGTAACATTTAGATGACAAATCCTTCAGGAAGATTTCTAACTTCATTTTATAAAAAGTAGAAAATCCAAACAGGTACACTTTTGATTCTCCTGCTTCTAAGGCTTCAGGGATAGGCAGAGAAACTGCCAGTTTCAGAAGTGTACATTTGACTCACTGAACAAATAAAATATTTCTTCAACTGAAAATGTTACTATAATAGAAGTTAGGTTCTGGGACTCAATGTGTAGCTCTCCAGAATTAGAGTTCATGCTTTATTCCATAACTGAAGTTTCTCAACCTCACCGCTACTGACATTTTGGACCAGAAAATTCATTGTTATGAGGTTTCTCCTGGGCACTGTAAGGTGTTTGGCAATACCTATTCCTGGCTTCTACTTATCAGATGCTCGTAGTGGCCCCACAACTGTTACAAACAACTAAACATGTCTCCAGATATTGCCAAATGTGCTCCTGGGGGTAAAGGGTCAAAATCCCACCCAGCTGAGAACCACTGCAACTGAACAATATGCAAACACGCTAAATGAGAAAGACATTGTGATCTTAATTGGTGATGGAGATATCTTGAGGTTAGTCCCCAATGGTCAGCACCTAATATCACCTAGCAGCACCAGCAATGAAGAATAAAGGGGTAGTACTTGTTCCAGGAGGTACTGAGGCTCTTACTCTATTCAAGGCTGATTACTGATTTTATCATTTCAATATAATTTCCATTGTATAAAAACTGGGGAGACAGGGCCTAATGATATCTCTGTCTACAGCCACTGTCTAGTATTGTCCAATTCCAGAACTGCACCAAAATCTTTTCTCCCACTCTTTCTCCCTCAATTTTCACTGTACTCACTTGCTGGCCAGAATCATTTCAAATACAAATCTCAATTTTAATCATGCCATCCTCTGCTTTATAGGGCTACCATAGATCTCTATCACCTTTGATGTCAAATACAAGCTCCTCTGCATGGTCTTTAAGGTTTCCCATAAATTACCACCAAACTCCATCTCATCAAACATCTTTCTTATTCCCCATTTATGTCACCTTTAGCCCCTCAAACACAAAAGCTTGTATATTTCTATCTTTCTATGTGACACATAAAGGATAAATTCATTCCCTCCATGAAAGTTTTCCTAATTATTCTTTCCTGTATTTCTTATCAACATCACATTTCTGTTAAAAGAATGACATGACTACAAATTAATATGTGAGGCAATTGTTTATGAATGTTTTCCATATGCCAGATACTGAATATTGCTTAGTAGCTGTTTCTATCAATATACATTTACATTTTTATGCCCAACTAGATCGGAAGTTCCCAGAGGATAAGAACAGTTCTAATTTGGATCCCTCTGATGCATCTTAATAACAATGCTAATAAATACACTTTAAATTTGATTAGCAATTATGATCTTTCAAATTACTTCCATGGTTATTAGCTTATTGGTTATATATTTTCACTATTTTACAGTCAATGAAAGTGGGACAGTAAATGCTCTAGGGATTATTAGCCTGCAGGTTACACAACTGGTGCTCAGTAGAATACGCTTTTAATATATGTTGATCGACTGAATCCGGTCTCACAACTTCACAACTGTAAAATTTCTCTCCTGGTTACAGAGTGTTCCTATGACATTTAAAAGCAAATATTATTGCAAAGAACAAGAATAGTTGAATGATGCAGGAAACAACATAGAAGTGAATTAAGATTGGCAAGGGTTAAACATAGCAGGAAAGCAAACTAGAAATCTCAGTTTCTGCCTCAAATTGGCTACAAGGGATTAACTTCATAAGGCCTTGACCTCTTACCATAGAAAGTATGGTAACTTTAAAAAGAAAGCAAAAATGGAAAAGAAAAGGCACAGAAGGACTGGTAACCCCCTCAATTCTAAAAATCACTCATGTTACCTCATAAACAGAAAAACGTTCAAGAAAACATCTTGAACAACTAACTAAGAGATTTCTTCCCAGTTTTCTGGGGCTTATCTAAAAAACACCAAAATGCCCGTAAAAAACATTCATGCATCAACTTCTCGACTGACTTCAGCAGAACACCAGAAGTCCGAGGTCAAGCTGATTTCTTAGGACACCCCCTAACCCTAAGCATCGGTGCCCAAGGAAGCAACACAAATTTATTCAGTAATTCTTTCAACATTTATTGCATACCTACTAAGTGCAGGCACTGCTCTAAGCCCTGAGGGGGAAAAGAAGAGGCTTAAATCTCAGTTGCTGATGTGAAACTGGGCAGGAAATTCAGAAAGGGGCAGATGATTTGAAAAGACAGATTTATCATCAGTAAACCTTGTCTCTTAACCTCAGCCCCTCCTCAGTCCACTCTATCCCACTTTCCACCAAGTTTAAGGAAGGGAAGAAATTAAAGGAAATTCAAAATAAGGTGAAATGAGAACAAGTAAAGTTCCCACCAGCCACCGAAAAGAAGACAGCTTTCAAGGACAGCCCCCAGCCACGCCACTGCGTGGAATTCCCGGAGTCCCGGGCCGGAAGTGCTCGGGTAAGGCAGGGGCCGCGCGCCCCGGAAGGACCGGAAGTGAGGGACCTGCAGTGCGCGGGAGAAATGGCCCTGGGCTTGGCTTGATTTTAGAATCGAGGCTGTGCGAGGCCTCTCAGGGGTCTCTCTGACCACAAGGCCCCATTACATCAAAACAGGCTTTTTGCAGAAGAGGGATTTTTGACTTCTTCCGAAGAGGTTCCTAAATGTGGCGGTAACCTTGACGTGAGTTTTGTAAGAAAGGGTCCGCGCTCCTCCTCCAGCCTTTCCTAAGAGAATCTGCGTCCCCCACCCCCGACCCAGGCGGGGAACCGACACCTCGGTCTCGAGTCACGCGGGCTGCCCGCGGAGGGGGAGGTGGCGCCGACCTGCCGGCGTCTGCGGAGCGGCGCTGCCCTCCTGAGAGGGCGACTGACGTGGGAGCCCTGACGGGCCCGGAGGACTGGGTGCTGGAGAGCGGGCACCGGGGCTCCGCGGGGGGCACTGAAGTGCACGGGAGGGCGGGGTGGCGGCGGCCGGGTTTGGGGTGCGGGCGTTGTTCCCGCGGCGCTCCTTCTCCGGGCCCCTGGCCGGGTTCGGCGGGGCGGGTGGCGAGCCTGGCAGGACCGGCTGGGGCCTAGGCGGCCGCCGGCGGCGTGGCCGCGCCTTGTGAGCGGCTGGGGCGGGGTGGTGGGGAGGCACCACGGGGCTATTTTCGAGTTAAATTGTTAAGAATAAGGTTGGCTCCAGGGTTTTTACTCTGGATATAGAAAAGAGGGTAGAAACTCGGAGTCCATCTCAGTTTGCCTTCTTCCGCCCCCGAATTCTGAAGCTCCCCGCAGGCCGGCAAATGCAGGAGCCGGAGGAAAGACAGCACTTCTCTTTTTCCTTTTCTCAGTGTCTCCCTCTCTCCCTCTCCCTCCCCATGGACTGTCGCCCCCGCCTCTACCTTCGTTCCACAAACTTCATTGGATCAGCTCAGGAATCGCTTACATATTCCACGAAACACAAAACGACCGGAGTGGTCTACTTCAGCATTAGGCGACTGACTTACAACAGAATAGGAGAGCTAGAGAGTTTCTCCCTGGCCTTCCATTACCACGCACCAACCCTGTTTGTTCCCAAAGGCGTAGGAGGGAAAATGGACGGAGCACTGAAAATCAGTAGATCTTCATAACATGGTTTATAAGATCATTTTTAAGCTCTCCTCAACCTGGCTATTGCTGAGAAGTCGATTTTGAGAGGAAATCGTTTTTGAGATGATTTTTCATCACATTAAACGTACAATTCACTCTCTGTTCTCTCTGAATGTCCAAAGAAGGAATGAAACTGTTAATTTCCAAAGGTCTGTGACCCAGAGGAACCCTAACTCCCCTTCCCTGCACTACCTGCCCCCTACCATCCCGGGACTGGGGAGAAAACCTGGGATCAGTGGCCTCATAACTGAGGACTGGAACATCTTCTAGTTGTTGAAAGAGGGAGGCAGGATGGAGGAGAGAAATAGAAAGGGGGGAAATTTTGTGTTCATTTACACATTTCCTGTGCAGAACAAAAAAGTCCCACCATCAGCAAAAGAAGGCTCTTCCTCCAAAATAGCAGCCAAAGAGGGAAAATTGGAATATGCATAAATTCCTTCATTTTCACTCACACAGAGCACGATTTCCGGCAGATTTGTATTTAAACTGCCCGATTAATCCCAATTTCTGAACAGCATCTTACTTAGCATCTTTCTAAAACTCACCTGAGGAGTATTGCTCTCCTACCTCTTCCCTATTCTCTAACTGCCAATGAAATTTTCATTAATAAAACTGTAACTTTATTTTTTTATTGCCCATTGTTTTCTTCTCAAAACTAGACTGATTTATTGGACTACATTTTAACACATGCTGGCTGCTGTCTGTGAAACCATATCTGCAAATGAGAGCGTAGTGGAAAGGGTATGTTTTTGAAATGGGTGCCTAAGAGAACAAACGTGATAGGAGCAGTAGAGTTTTGCAGCTCCTCTCTTCGGCAAGGAATCTTTTCCTGTTGTACACAGGTCATCTGTTTTCACCATTAGCAATAGCTGGGATGCTGCATGAACATGCCCATTTCCCCAAACCTTCTCCCTTCCCGCTCCCCATTTTTAAGGAGCATGATAGATAATCACAATCCTCTTCATAAATATTCAGTCAGTCCATTAACCACCTTCCCCAACCCAGCCCATTTCTAAAATATTTGCTTTGCCACTTCTGCAACAGATCTGGCTGTATCTGCCTTGAAAAGTTCTTTGTTAGAAAAAATGTTAGCACCATTTGAAACCATTCCCTTTCTGAAATACCATCGCTTGACTTGGTCTTACCTGTAATTTCTTGTATTTGGTAGTAGGATGCTGGTGTTTAAAGCATGAAATTACTACATTTGGGTTTACTGAAAACATACAGAACTTAGTTCCACTCACTACTAAATTCCTCACCCTTCCATACCCCAAGAAACCTATATTTGCTTCATAATACAATCTAAGCAGTATGTAGTGGTTCTGGCTTTGCTTCAGTGTGTACAGATCACAAATGAACCCTGATTATGGGTGGTGTAAAAGTTAGTTATGCTAATTTTTTTTAGTTCCTATAGCAAACATACATATTTGAACTATGTGCAGTATACTGTATATAATACTTAGGCATAATCATTTAAATATCTGGCTTGTGTTAGCTAAAGGCGTTTTAAGAAATTGGGATATTGAAACCTATTTTGTTAAATGGCACATCAACTGAGTGCACGTGAATATCTGCATGACTTTTACTACTTTGTGAAATAACTGCTTTTACTGTGTCTTTACTTTCTGTCAAATAATCCCATTACATAAGTATTAACTTAGTTTCTTTTAATTAGGCATGTCTTCAGTAACTCAGAGGTTCTCAGTTGAATACATTAAAAACAAAATGTTTGAAAATAAATTCTTAGAAGCCATACTTTGGGTATGTTTATGATGAGATTGAGGGCCAGTTTTACTGGCAGTGTTGATTTCTTTTAATCTTTTATGGAAACAAATGATGGTTTCTTAATTCAGATTTTCAAAATCACAATAACAATATTTTCCTTAAGATGTTATTTTAATTAGAATTGGATTTCATATAGAAAGCTCCAGTTTGATCCCAAGCTGCAGAGCTATACTTCCAGAAGAGTTGAAGTGGATTTAGTAGTTACTCGTTGTTATTGGTGCAGAGGAAAGCCTGGGGTACCACTGAAGAGTAGAGCGATATACAGTTGCAGCCAAAGCCGCTTTTTTTCCTGTTGCAGACTGAGTAACACCTCCTGAATTTATCCCCAGAACCCCAGAAATGAAAACTCTTTTTTGCTTTAATGAAATAATATTCTCATGAACTGGGATATTTTCATACGTTTTAGATGAAAAGTTTAGACAGAAATGGGGAAAAATAATTGTTCAGCCTTTCTGCTGTGAAAGGTGAAGAGACAGATGCACGATACTATCAGCAGGGAAGTTGCATTCTTCTCTGTTTCCCTCCCTTCCTTCCTCCAACCATTATTTGGTTTAGTTATACATTGTGTGTATATGTGAGTTTGAAGACAATATCTAAAGAAAAAAAGTTTTCTAGAAGATAAACTGGCTATTGATAGTTAGGTCTTTCTTTTTGTAATTCTTTTTTTTTAACAAGGCATGCAGATCTTGTTTTCTCATAAATTTTCAAGGCTACATTAATTTGCAAGAAAACAGAACAAAGCAAAACATTTAACGGTTATCGTTACTTGCTCCCAAACCGCCGTTCTGTAACCAAGGTCCTTTTCCATTTGGCCCCAGCCACTGGGCTGCCAAGGGATTTCTGTCTCTGCTCTCCTCTCCTCTAACCACTCTTCCTCTGCCAACTAGCTTCCTTTCCCTTCAACAAATGAAGACAATTATCAAATAGCCTGCTTTAACCCCAACATCTGCCTGACGAACGTTGAGTCTAATTCCCTCCCACCCACTTTTCAAATTTTTCTTTCCTTTTTCTTTGGGGTGAGGAGGACACAACACTGGGAGCTCAGGAGATGGGGAGGACATTGGGCTGAGAGGAGAATTAGATTCCTGTAGGTACAGACTCACTAGCAGATTCTTTCCAGCCTGGTCACAGGAACTGGTGACTGTTCTTGAACCTCCAATAAACCTTGGCAGGTTTCCAGTTGATAAAAGCACCTCCCCTCCCCATAAGGAGATGGGCTTAGCTGTATTCGCTAGATCGCCACCAGCTACTAACATCTTCAACCTGCCCTCCTCCCTCCACTTCTAGTCCTTTCACTTTATTTTCCCCTTTCCATCCCTTCATCCCTAAAGACATCAAAAGAATTTATCAGGGGGCCTTATTTTTGTGTCTTGCTTTATGGGCTGAGGTCCTCAGGGCCAGTGTTCTATTTAGACTCACAGGAACCTCAGTTACTTCGTGCTTCTCAGACTCCTCAGCTCTGTGAACGTGATTCCCAAATATGAGGACTTGCCCATTCACTGGCAGGGCTTCAGCTAGAAGGCACCAGGTCCTTCTGCTCAAGAATCCCTTCATATGTCTGCCTCTCCTCCTAGTCTCCTTCCTGGGCTGATTTACTTGGGGATGGTGTCCAAGGGGGACATGCCCACAGCAGTGATGAGGAGTGTGTTCAAAAGGACTCTGTGCCATTAAAAAGACCTACCAGGTAGGGCTGAGGGAGTCTCTATTAGACGCTGCATTTGGGCTGCAAAGGATCATCCATGTAACCAGTGAGACAAGAGATCAGAGGAATGCCCAACCACAGCCATGAAACAAATTTCAGACAGAAATGGATTCCATCTTCATCCTGCCGGCCAGAGAAATCATTTTTAAATTGTTTCTGCTATTATTGTATGTATTATTAACATTTTATTTTTGTCATCATTGCTGCAGTTTTTGTTATTTTTTGTTGTTGCAGCTATTATATGATTCAATAGAAGTTTAGTCAGATTAATTAGTTTATTGGTAATTTAAAGCTGAAAACTAGTAATTAAGCCAAAAACTAAAAATGATCAGGGATGATTCATACCGATGTAGGATTTGGGAGGAAGAGAATCTAAATTTTGGATATAAAATTTGGCAGCTGTGAAATAAACAAGACTTGGGGATCAGAAATATGATAATTGAAATATTCTTAGTCATTCAACCTCTCTCATCTCCTCCAAATTCAGCTAAGATCATTCTGTAATTTGCTTGATAGAGGGAAAAATATATTTTTGTTTTGTTGACAGAGAACAAAGACCCCATGCTTGTTTTTCACGTAACTTGCATTTGTGCATGGATTCCCTATGCTTAGGATCTGCCAGATATCTAAGATCACTCCCCTCCGAGTTCGCCTCCTTCCTCTTCTTGCTCTTGTGCACCTCACTGCAGAGGGAGCATCATAGAAGACAGGTATACGGTATCAGCCCTCTCCACAGACAGACTCCATGGAATATAAATTCAATAATGCAATTCTCTCCACAACAAACTCTCTGCTCTCTTTCAAATATAATTAATGTTTTGATAGTGTAGTTCTGTAACTACATATATATACACAAAAACAGACGCACCCTCTAGCTTTGCTGCTTGTGCATTTAAAACAGAAATAGATGTGGCTCTTCAGTGACTCCTAAAATTCCTCAACTCAATCAGCCCACAGAGAAGAAATCTGTTTAGGTAATAACTTCACAGTCTGTTGTATGCCCCAAAATAATTAAAATAATAAAAAATTCAAGCCTTTAGTCTTTAATAGTCTTTTTTTTGTCAAATTCCTTAGATATCCGAAAGATATTCTGATACATCCACTTGATAACAGTCAAAATCTACAAAATCACTTCCTAACCCATTGGTTGTCCTTTCCAAGTTTTGATGGTGGAAACTGAATTTCAGTACCTTCCATTTTATCCAGCTGGGGCTAAACTGACATATATAAAAACTAGCAACCATAATAATGAAACTACAACTTCCATTAAGTGGCTTATTCCATCAAACATCTCAGTTATATGTTTTAGATGGGTTAATTCATTTAATTGTAATTGGTGATATATTGACATATCCATATGTGAAATAGTTAGCTATGTAGATGACAATATGGCCAATAGGAGTTAAGTGGAAAATGGCGCTGAGCTTCCATATTCAAGTGTACCACTTCCCCAACCTATTCGTACAAGCTCATAACAGTTATAAGAGGATAAGTAAACTTTCAGACTGTAGGACAGGATATGTTTTCATCTTTAATAAAGATACATAATCTATAATACTTAATCCAATGAAACTATAAGCCTTAATTTCCCTATATTTTTATTGACTTGAACCCACTAGTTATTTGGAACTAATACACTGATTTCCAAGCACCTTGGGCATTTTGTTTGATCTGTGATCATATGAGGTGCTGGCAGGGGAAACATTTTACACATTTCTCCTCTCCATAAAATGTTTAAAGGGGATAGGTAAAAGGAATTAAAAAAAACTCTTTGGAGGTTTTACTTTTTACTTTTCATGTGGTATATGATATTTGGGGCATATAAAAGAGCTAACAAGGAAAGGAGCACATGTGGCTGATTTTAAGTAGATCATTTACTGGAGGGAAGGAAACAAAATTATTTCCCTAGTGCAGTTGTGCAAAAAAGGGGGGAGCTATTCAAGCATAGCTCCCTTGTGCTATTGTTATTGTTTTCGGTGGTGGCTTGTTCTCTCCTCCAAACTGTTTTCCTCGAAAGTATAAGTGTAGGAATTACTTATCCCTGCTACTAACATACAACAGCTAATATATAAACAGCAAATATTTTAGTTAAATTTTCAATAGCAAAAGTCCCTTACAGGTTCACAGATTCAATCTCAGTACAGACCAAATTACCAATCTCATTTAGATACTGTTAACTTGATATTTGCCACTAGTGGGCTATAAAAACCTACATATAAAAGTAATTTTTTACAGTATTGATCAGCAATGATGTGAGGGATTTCAAAAAGAAATACTCCCTTAGGCTTTTCATATGTTATTTCTTCCTTGTTTTCCCTTTCTTTCAATTTCTTTTTGAGGCAGTGACATGACTATGTCTCTGATTCTCAAATGAGGCTTTGTTTGGCTCAGATTAATATTAAAGGAAGATCACATACACGGGTGGAAAAATATTGTAATTTTTCTTTAATGGAAAAAATTGGACTCCCGCGTGTCAGATCTGTGGTTTTCTGAAGGGCAATGGAAATGGTGCTGACATCACTTTGCACTTTAACAATCGAATTTGGTCAGAGTAAAGTTGTTTGTTTAACCCGACATCTCGGTGGACCCCGTCGCACGCTTTGCACACTCATTAAAACGATTATTCACGACCTGTCGAGTGTTTTCGGGTTCATTCACAGGAAAGGCTTGGAGCAAGCGAGAGCAATTCAAGTCAACACTGTCCACTACCCCGATGCACGTGAGGACGAGCTGGTGTGTGCGTAAAAAGATGGAGGGAGGGGTGGGTGAGCACGCCTTAGCCTTAAGTCCTGTTCATCTGATGCTCTGGAATCTCAATTTGGAAAGAATGCCAAGAGTGCTTGGTTCTAAAGGGCTGTGTCGCTGTGCTAACTTCAAGGGCTTGGCATAGGACAGAAAAATAGAATAAGCCACATAAATTCAAAGCACTCCCTCTGCTCCTCCTTTCAACCTTCTGCAAAGCTTGAAGTCCGGGCTCGTCCACTTCTGCCTGCAGCCAAGGGACCGCGAGGCTCCACCTCTCACAGCGCGGATGCTGAAGATAAGTAGTTTCAGGAAAGCTCGCCAGGGTGTGGAGATTAATTCCTTTTCCATCTCCTAAGGCCCTTTCCTTCTCAACAAAGAGTTCGCCTAATTTTCCTCTCTATATTCCTTGCAAATACTGGAGGGGTGGAGGGCACAGAGATGGATAGAACTGTTAACCGTATTTGGTAGATGTATTCCTAATTATTAGCAAGAAAAGATTCATCCTTCAAACTGCAAGAGAAGTCCTATAAAATGAGAGTAAATAGTCCTCAATAAATTAGGCCACATTTCCCTCCTCAATTTCCAACTTATCCTTCAACATTATGCATTGATAGGAAGAGAGGCACAAACGCGAATGCATCTCAATCTCCCACTATTGCCTTGTACATATAAAAGATACACCCCGTGATCTTTAGTCGTTGTATGTGTTTATATGAGCCCTGATACATAACATTCACATATGAGCTATTAGTTCAAGAGAAATGCCCATCTTCATAAGGTACAATCGTATACACTAAATAATACAATAGATGAGTGTAGACATACATTTAATTAATGTCCTGAAGAACTCTGGAATATCCTGTTCATTGTTAAGTACCTCTGATATAACTTAGAGTTAATAGATGCTTTAAAACAACTGCCATTTCTATATTCAAATCCCGCTGTTCCTTGATTTTTCATCTACACCATTAGTAAACCCAGTGACCACCTTATTGTTATCAGGGTAACTTAACCATACCAGTGGAAAAAGACAAGGCTCATTCATCAGTTTTACTTATCATATCTGACATCATAAAATTATCTACTTTTCTATCTTATTGAAACACATCAATGCAATATGTAAAGAGAAGAATTAAAGTCTTCAAGTAGCCTGAGGTTTTAATCGGGAGCAGATTCCTGATTGTTAAAAAGGAAGTACAAATAAGTGATTTTGTAAACTCTTTGGGTTGCCATAATTCACTATCAGGCTTACTTAAAATTGATTTGTCAAGCGTGTTTCCTATATAAGCTCTTTCATTAAAACCAACCTGTGATAATAATCAAGAGGCAGATGCTGAAATATGTAAGTAAATAACTGAAAGCCTCTGCATAAACAGACACAAATCAATGCAGTAATAGACAACACTATTGATGTAGAAATGATCGATTTTTGTCTTCCAACCTGCAATCAAAGTTTGCATTGTATAATTAAAAGTATATTTTTCAACTCCACTAATACAATTTATTACTACTCTGGAATGAATAAACAAGCCCTATGCCAGTTCTACCTGATTCTACCTTACTCCATCTTAAGTATTTTTGATGGGGTGGGAGGAGTACTCTATTTTTTCTAAGAAAGCTTTGCCAAACTTTAAAACTACATCATTAATTATAAAAATTATAAAAGCATCCAATAATAAAATTACCACCTTTTTCTTATTCTGAAAATTTCAACCTTCATCATAGCCTCTAATTATTCATTCAGCAAATTTAAAAGGAAAAATACAATAGTGCTCATTATTTTTAAAGATTTTTCAACTAGTGTAATACCTTTGGGTTTAAAGATTCCTTGGGCCTTTTGTTAAAACAAATGAGGAAAATGTCATTTCCTCAATATACCTTGGAAGTTCTCATGCTTTTGCCTGCATATGCAAGCAATCTGAAACAAGGAAGGGGGGAGAAAGCATCTGTGCTATTCCAAAATTGTTTCAAATGATGATTGCAAAACAAGTGTCTGACTCAAAGACATAAATATACTTTAGATTTCTAGAAATTCACGTCTAGAACAACGTTTCAGATTTTGTTTTAATTTCTTTTTTGAGAATATTTATCCCTGTAGGGCAGAATTAATTTAGATTAGCAAGCACCGGTGTATGATGAGTTTGAATATTTAGGCTTTGTAGAGTAATGAAAATTCGGTGTTCATATTTTTTTTCTTAACAAGGATAAATTTTTATATTCATCCTTGAATTAGTGTGGTCCTTCTGAAGCATAGACCTTTAAAAGAATTTATGTCTGAAATTCAGCCTCAGTAAAGGTGATTTTTTTCTTATGTAATATCACCAGCACATAAATATAGATTTTTATTATCTTTATATTATTATGTAATCAAGCATTTTCTTTGGCTCCCCACTTTCCCATCCATGGAAAACAATTCAGGGGCAACTGGACCCGAACGGAAAATATCATCAGTTATTGTTGAGGGCTAATTTAACAGATAATTTAACTTCAAACAACAATGACCAGGTCATTAAATTTCAGAGCAGTGAGAAAATGAAAAAATTGAGAGGTAATTCTCCTTAACTTCACTACAGTTTTTAGTCTTCTGTTCAATCAAGGGAATCAGAAAAGCCTTGCCACACAGACCTGGTGGAAGATATGTTTGCACCTTAAATTCATTCTGACTCAAAGAATGAGACAGTAAGAGGGGAAGAAAGGTGGGAATAAAACTGAAGAAGACAAGTGAAGTTTGGAGAGTGCTAGCCATGTAGGAAAATAAAACAAGGCGAAAAAGAATATCTAAACATGTCTGGCAACTGAACACTCTCTTTCAGTCGGTCACGTATCTCCGAATCTCCCAACATGCAACGTGCTTTCCCTCCGGTGCAGCTTTTCCTCAAGACCACAGACCAGGGGAGAGGAATATGTGTGTTAGGCAACAGACCAGGAAAAGGACGGGGGTCATTTTATCTCCCTCCCCACCCCCACAAACATATACTTGAGTTTTGTCATTATTTTAAATTCCTTTTCTGATCTCAATTTCGAAATTTCTGCCTACCTACCTCGCGTTTTCATAGAGGGCCAGGTGAGGATGGTGTTGAAGCATCGACATTGGGTCTTATGGGGGTGTCGGGGATGGGGGCTAGTTGGAAGTGGATAAGCTCTGTTCTGCATCGTCCTTAACTTCCCTTCATCATTTCAAGGCTGAACACCTCCGCCTAAGAACCTCCCGCACACGCAGGATGCTCTGCCCGAACGAACCCCTGCCTCCCTCTCCCCAATCCAGGGCCACCCTTAATGCTAAAGGAATTACTACCCCAAGACCACCTCTTCTCCTGTAAGAACCCTTCACTTTGGACCACAGGCTTTGGCAGAAAAGGAAAATGGGGTAGAAGAGGGGTAGGGAGTGGAAAGGAGAAAGGATGTCTGTTACGGAAAAAAGAGTTTTCTATAAAAAACTGGCAGATAAGTGCTGGGATCTGAAACCGCACGAGGTAAATAAAAAGAAACAACTTTCAAGGGGAAAAAAAGGTGGGGGTGGGGAAGAACACATAAGAATAAGAAGGAAAAAGGTGGGGAAAGGCGCCCGCCGAGGTTCTGGAGTCAATTTTCCCGGTTATCAGTCAGGGTGAGCTACCGAACGCGAAGCTCTGCTTGTCCTGGGCAAGAGCGCCCTCACCTTGCTGCTCCCCGCGCAGCGCCCGCTTCTCAGGCCGGGATCCCGGCAGCCAGGGCCCCCGCGCCTCTCTTCCGCGGCCACGCGCAGCCGCCAGCGCCGCCCGGACACCGCAGCCTAAGGCACTTTGCTACGTGATTCCAAAACGCCAGAAAACGCTTTCGCCGGGTCCCTGCCGCCTCGACTTCCAGTCCCGCCAACGAGCCCCTCTCCTACTTGGAGTCCCTGAGGCGCCAGGAAGGCTAATAAGAAACGGCGGCGAGGGCCCCAAATTCGCTTCGGGCCAAGCCAACCTGTGTCTGGCGCGCTCACAGCCACTCTCGGGACAGCCAAGCTCTCGAGCTTACACCGCCGTCTCCTAAGTGTGCATTAAGAATCAATTATTTGCCTGAGATTCCCAGAGCCGGGAACTGGTATATTCCCAGCAGAGACAAAGTCAAGCCCCAGAACGGGGCGCATTTCCCTAGTCCTTGGAACAGGCGGAAGAGAAGCCTCCCACCCACGTCCCGCGCAGTATCTACCTGGAGCAGTTCCGCTAAGTCAGGCCAAGGAGCTGGGGGTGGAGGGCCAGCTCTGGAGGTTGGCAAGGTTGGTGTGAAAATAGGGAGAGGAGGGGCGTTCCACCCACTCCCCCGCAAAAAAAAAAAAAGAGGAGGAGGAGAAGGAGATGGAGAAGAGGAAGATAAAGAGAAAAGAATAAAAGAACTTTAGAATGAAACAAGTCCCTGCCTCTGAATCAGAGCTTTGTCTCAACTAGGGAGAACAAATACCTACGGGTTTGAACGTTTAGAAAGGTCCGGTAGGGTATTCTCGTAGCTGCGGTAAGATTCAGAAATCATATTTCCACGAAATGAATTACTTTGCTCTTTGGCATCTATGTTAGTCTCCCACTATCCTTTCTCCATATAAATTCGCCTCGTTTTCTCTTCATCTCCCTTTGCCATGTCTACATCCTCTTTACCTAGGGATAGATCCACTGTGACTTTCTGCCGACATGGAAAAATCATGCATTCTTTCAGTTACTTTTGTTAAAAGCGCGCCCTCAAAGGAAGTTTTTCCAAAAAAAAAAAAAAAAAAAGGAGCGTTTTAGCCCGGACCTCAAAGTCGCGGTTTAAACCTCTTCAAAAGCAGTCGGGCATAGTTCTCCTGCCCTCGGAAAAGCACTTTCACTTACCGATCTTGGGGTAAGAGCGCTCCCAGTCTTCAAGTCTTTTTCTTCCACGTCTTCTGACAACCTCAGGCAGAGTCTTGGGTGACGGGGAAAAACAAAAACAGAAATCGGAAGGGAGAAAAGAGATTCAAACATAACACTACATCATATATTCCCCAGAGCCCCCTCCTTGGCCTGCATCATTAGGACAAGGTCCCTGCGAACTGCCCAGTTGGCATCATTAGGACAAGGTCCCTGCGAACTGCCCATTGGAGTGGGAAAAAAAGTCGGTTTGGGGGCCTAAAACTAAGAGATGAATTATTTTAACTGCTGGTGCTTGGAGGGTCGGGAGTGGCGGGGTGGGGGGGAGGTCCAGGAGAGAGGGGAGAGAAGGTAGAATGATTGGGATAAGAAAAGGAACCTTAAAAAAAAACACGCAAAAGAAAATGGAGAATGAAAACGCCTTTGAACTCTTCCAGGTAGGTAGCTCTTAAGAAGAACACAGACATGTGTATGCGCAAATGAAGAATCTAGATGACCCCTATTCTTTCCATATCTCTGGGATCTGGCCTCAAGTAGAAAAATAAGGGAAGAATTTTAATTCAAGTTTCACCTACCTGGCTTGTTGGAATGTCTGCGCAGATTTTCATGCTGGAGAGTTCCATCTGTCTGGCAGAAGCTGGAGTGGTGTTGGGGGCAGGTTATCTGGTGAAGTGGGAATGTGCAGGAACCCCGCCCTCTAGGCACAGTTACACAACCCCAGCAACCCGTCTCAGCCCTCTCTAAAACCTCTAATGATCTTCACCTTCACCCTTTGTTAGCCTATTTCTCCAACAGGCATTTAGTCCCAAACACAACCAGCCACTTAAGCTATTCATAAAATTAATTTCTCTAAAGCAAAATTTCAATGCATGCAGATTCCTCTACAATGTTGTAGAAAGCATACTTTTTCAAACCACATTTGTGTATTTAGAGTTCTAAATACATTCAATTTATCCTACTTGGGTGAAATATCCACCAACTTAAATATGCACAATTAAATGAATACACTGCAAGACTTATTTTTTTTTGCCTCTCCTCCCTTGACTTTATGCAAGTCATAGAAACCACATGAAATCTTCCATGACATAAAGATATTGGTATCAAATCTTGGTAGTTCTTGACTTTAAGTTCACTTCATTACCAATATTGTAACAAGTTGAAGAAACCTATTTGGAAGAATCCTTTCACTGTTCTAGCTTAACTAAATCATCTTCTCAATGTTTTATATATTAATAATTTGTATTAACTTTATACCAAACAAATTCAAGTAAAATACTTTAAGCCTGGAAATAAACTATTATTTAGGATTTCAGGTTTTAAGCTGTACTCACTTTCAGTTTCAAAATTTCAAGAAGACCAACCTTCATCTCATTAAAAACAATTATAAGTGTAGAAAGAAAAGCTTCAGAAAAGTTTTGAAATGTTTTTCTGGCATAAGCTAATTTTAACTGGCAAAGGTTGGTGACAACAAATATCAACACAACATTACAATCAATTTGTTGCAAAAAATCTATTGAACACCATGCCAGAGTGTTAAGTGTTTCTGAAGAAGATAATTTGAGGGATGATAGGACAGATTGAGATAAATGAAATGTTCATACTGGGCTTCAGGAGGCCTTCACAGAGTCCTCTCTGAATATGTCCTCCATATATTCATACCAAAATATTCTTATTTCTAATCATACCCATTATATGTGTAACTTGGACATGTATCCAAGTAGAACTTCCACTCCAGTCCTTAGTTACTATAAATTCAAAGAAATCAATTTTACTCTTGACCTCTAAGTATGAACTTTGCCATTGGCAATTCTGCGTCTTGATCATGCAAATAAACACTTATCACAAATAAGTATAGTCAGTTATTTAATATGGCCAGAAAAAAAATACTCATGAGGGAAATAGTTTTTATACCTATTTCCCTTTACCTCAAAATAAGAGTTCAACTTTCTTTTTAACTTTTGATAGACAAAAGAGTATATTTCCTCTGTGCCAGTACATTCTCATTCCACAAATAAAATCCATGGTGAAAGCAAACAATACATCATCACCTTTTTCAGTCTATTAAACACATGCTTTTCTTTGAGCTGCTTTGTTTCACAAATGTGTAACAGGGATTTCCTTCGCCTAACCTCATTAACTTAGACTCTATTACTATTTTTAATATCAGCTATAAATTTGGTTTCTAAAACAATTTGTGGATCTTTCATGCTTCATTCTGAAAAACTGTTGAATTTCAGGAACTTGGACCTCTGATGAAACAGTTCTCATACTGAGAAAATAAAATCATGTACTGTTTGCTTAGAGGAGATAATTAAACTAGCTGTCTTGGTCTATTTTGGTCCACTCCCTATTTGTGTTTATTTGGCTCTAACTCTTAATTTTTCCTAGGTCTTGTCTCTCTGTCTTTCTTAGATCTTTCTCACTCTCTCATTTCTTTCTTCTTGGTAGTGGTAGTTTTTTTTTCAGTGAAAAATCCTCTTTCCCTTTTTTCCTTTTCTCTGCCTTTCCCTCTATCTCTCCATTCTATGACCATGTTCCAATATTAACTATTCTGCATTTCTATTTCAAATCGGTTTGAATCAGGTTGCTTCTCCCCTAAGTTTTTTTTTCCCCCCTGAACAACTCTCTAAGTGTTTACCGATAACATCTTGGGGACAGATTATTTTTCATTGGGCCCATTGTAAGAAGTAGCTAGCTTATTGCATTACTGCAGAACACATTTCAGACTATACAATTGTAACAAATGAACAACTTGTCCTCCATGGACTCACCACAGGATCCAATTAGTTAGTAAACCTTTTACTTAGGTTTTCTAATTGTTTTCTGGAGTCATAGCAATTGGGATGCTGAAACAATTAAAGAAATGTTTTCACATTGTTTCAGATTTATATATATATGCATATATATGCATGCATATGTATATTACCAGTTAAAACAAAATTATGACTGTAAGCAAAAGGAACAAATCTCTAGATTAAATTATACAGACATATTTAAAAGGGAATCAAATAAATACCTCTGTGTTGTAAATGAAAGAAAAGGAGAGAGGCATTTTGCTTATTCTGTACATCTAGAATTTTAAATCGTTATAATTTAAAAATAAAATATAAACATTGATCTGCAAGTCATTACAACAGGTGATCACTTCAGCAAAATCTATATTGCAACTTCAGCACATCTTTATTAGAACTCTTTCATTGTGGGTAAACAGCCACAAAAATAATGCTGACTTAGAAAGTATAAATACAAATATTTAAACAAAAATATTTGCAGCATTCATAGCGCAAATTTTACCTGAACTGAAGGGCTATGTGTGTCTATATATATATATATATATATATATATATATATATATATATATATAGAACATGTGTGCATTATATTCACTTCTAACCATATACATATATTTATTTATAATTTGCCAAGCACTATAAACAAGATACTTGAAACAAAATATATATAAAAAGTAAGCATTCTATTAACTGATTTGAAAATAAACACAAGGTGAATAGCTATGCACATAAAATTAAATTATCCTTGTTTGTTGTATATCTACAGAAACTTAAAGATATCAGCTGAAAAACCTATACTTTGTTTAAAGCTAGTGTTTATTAAATAGACTGCTCCTTGTAAAATTTGATTCCAAATGGAAAAAAATAGTATATATTTAAAGTCTCAGTTCAAATGAAAGGAGCAGTTTAAAATTTTAGTTGGCTGAAAAAGCCTTTTTGGAGTCCCTAGAAATTTAGTGATCTTTTAAAAATTAGCTCTATTTTAATAAAAGAGACGAAAGTATCAAGATATATATGAATTTAGCCTATTTTTTATTTCTGTGTGTTCATAGTAAACATTTTTGTAAGTGACAAACACGGGCATATGACCACAGTATCACAATCAAGAAATTTTAAGACAACATTAACAATCACTCAAATTTATGCGGCATTTGCGCAACACAGGTTACATATTTGCAAGGTTTACCTATAAGTACAATAGGTATTAACATTTCACTACATTTAGAAAAAATAAAAGTGACCTGTTAGTGACCACATACATCAAAATGTACACAACACAAACTGAAGGCAATCATTACTTTTGTCCCCTTCCGATTCATTTGAATGGGCAGTGCTGCCAACTGAAACAACTTCCCTTTGTTTGTTTTCTAATACTTAATATACCAAGTGCATTTTAGAACCCAATCTTTGGTCTAAAAGTAAACAAAAAAAACAGTTTTTTTTAAAGAAAAGGACAGAACAATAAATGGCCAAAATAATTTCTTGGGCACCTTTACTACGAATGCTTCTTAAATACAAATTACAGTTTAACATTTTAAAACTCTTCCCATAATTTAGGTTGTTCTCAAGGTCTGCGTCCACCTTATAGACAGATCCATGATAACTTATAATACTGCACACATGGAAATCTGGCGGCTCTTAAGACTTGTCAGGTTTGAATGAAATGACAAAGCAGTCACTATTTAGATACACATTCTACTATGATTTTGACTTCCAAACCTTATATTCTACAATGTATTCTCCCCACATTGCACCTCGCTGACACTCCACACCTTGTTAGAATAATAAACAACCCTAAAGACTGAACAAACGTACAGAAATGGGGGTGGGGCTTAATAAAAAATACCTGGACTTATTTTTTAATTATCATTTACAATGCAAATGTGTGTAAAACGTTCACTTACAGTCTGGTCCCAGGGATGTTAATGTATTAAAGGGTTGGAAGAAGACCCCTGATTTTGATGTGTGAAATAATCAGACAGTCCTCCGGACAGTCCCGTAGTGAAACTTGGCAAAGAGGGTCTTAAAGACTCACAGGGCAGGGTCGAGGGGGCCTGCGGAGACGTGGAGGAGGACGCGGCCCGGGCGCTCATGGACGTGCTGCTCTGCGAAGTCATTGACGGGTGCGGGACGTGGGGGAAAAAGTAACTGGTCTGGCCCGCAAGCAGGTTGACCGAGCAGGGATTGAGGGAGTAGGTCCCGGAGCAGGGCACCGACAGGCCGCAGGGCACCGAGGCGGCGAGCGCGGCAGCCGTGAGGTGGTGCGTGGCGTACGGGATTTCCCCGTTGACCAGCCGGTCCACGCTCAGGCCGTTGGCCGTGGAGAAGGAGTGGTTGTTGCCCAGCGAGTTCTGAGTCAACACGGAGCTGTAGGGCATGGGGTGGCTGGGGTAGGCCGACGTGGTGCCGTTGTAACTCAAAGTGCTGCTGGCGCGGGGATGGTGCAGGGACAGGAAGGGCGACATGGGCCAGTAGAGGGAGCCGGCGCGGTCCATGAAGGTGAGGCCGGTGGAGGTGAGGCGCGCCCCGCGCTTGAAGGCCAGCTTGGCCCGCGACGTGGTGGAGCGGCGCCGCAGCTTGCCCGTGGTGCCGCCGATGAACACGTCGTCGCTCGACGGGTCCAGCATCCAGTAGTTACCCTTGCCCGGGTCGTCGTAGTGGCGCGGCACCTTCACGAAGCACTTGTTGAGCGACAGGTTGTGGCGGATGGAGTTCTGCCAGCCCTGCTTGTTCTCGCGGTAGTAGGGGAAGTTCTTCATGATGAACTCGTAGATGCCGTTGAGCGTGAGCCGCTTCTCTGGGCTCTGCCGGATGGCCATCATGATGAGCGCGTTGTAGCTGAACGGCGGCTTCTCGTACTTGCCGTTCTTCTTCTCGCCCTCCTTGCCCCCCTCCCCGTCCTTGCCGCCCTCGCCCGCCCCCTTCTTCTCCTCCCCCCCGGCGCCGGCGCCCTTCTCTTTCTCGTCCGGCCCGACGGGCGCCAGCTCCCCGGGCCCGCCGCCTGGCTCGCCCTTGCCTCCCAGCCCGTCCGCTTTGGCCCCGTCCAGGGCGGCGGCCGGCGGCGGCGGCGGCGGCGGGAGCAGCAGCTGCTGGGGGCCCTTGTCGTCGTCGGCGGCCGGGGCGCCCCGCGCCGGGGGCTGCGGTGCCTGGGGCGGCGGCGGCGGCGGCTGCTGCTGCGGCGGCGGCGGCTGCGGGCGGGCGGCGGGTGGTGGTGGTGGTGGTGATGGTGGTGGTGGTGCTGGGGGTGGTGGCTGCTGTGGTGGCCGTGGTCATGTGGTGGTTGTCGTTCTGACCGCCTCTGGCACCAGGCTGTTGATGCTGAACGACGACTTGGGATCATTTTCACTCTTTCCTTATCTCCCATGTCCAGCATCACCCAGTCGTCGGGGGGAAAACGGCAGCGGCGGCGGCGCGGGAGCGGCAGCGGCGCGGTGGGCGGCGGAGGCGCCGGCGGGTGCCGAGCGGGGCACGGGCGGCGGCACTGAGCGCCCAGCAGCAGCGCAGGTGGACGGCAGGCCTGCGCTGGCAGTCATGTAGCAAAGCAGCAGCCACCCTCAGGAATTAGAAGGAGGGGGAAAGAAAAAAAGAAAGAAAGAGAGAAAAGAAGCCACCACCGCCCGGGGGTGCAGCGCCCTCGCTCCCGGCGCTCAGCCGCGGCCCCCCGCCCCCCGCGCCCCCCCGCGGCCTCCGCCTCCTCCCGCAGCAGTCACAGCAGCCGCAGCAGCCCGGAGGGGGGAGCGCCGGGCGGCGGGCGGGCGCGTCCCGGAGCTCGCGGCGAGGCCGGCAGACAGCGATCGAGGCGGCTATAGCCACAATTAATTTTCCGAGCTACAGGCGCACACTAGGGCTGTAAAAAAATTTTTGGTTTAACCTTTCCTACCGCTGGGCCAATCAGAGCCGGCGGCGTGCAGGAGCGTCTCTCCGGCCGTCGACCAATCGGGAGGCGCGGGCCCACCCACCCCGCCCCGCCCGCGGCTCCCGCCCCCTCGGGCGCCCGCCTCCCCCCTCGGCGGGCCTCGGCCTCGGCCGCGCGGAGCCGCGCAGGGATATGCCGGCGGGAGCCCGCCACACCGCGGCCCGGCCTGCGCGCCCTCCAGCCCTCCGGCCCGCGGGGCTGCCCCGCCGGAGGCCCCCGCGTAGGGCAGTGGCTCACATTCCCGGCTTCCTTCCCCCTGCAGTGGGTCATTTTCGTTTAAGCGTCAGCATTTGTCCTTACTGATTAAAGTTTGTATCCAATTTTATTTTTAAGAGCGGGGGTGGCGGCAGCGGCGGCGGTGGGGGGTGTAGAGTGGGAGTGCAGGGAGAGGATGCGAGGAGAGGGCAGGAAATGAAGGAGGAAGAGGCGAGGCACTACCTTCCCCAGTCGGCCCTGCAGGCCCGGGTCCGGCGTGCCCGAGCCCGTAGGAAAGCTGTGCCCCTCGTAGGTGACACCCAAGCGAGGCTCTGGAGGGCTGGGAAAGGAAGGCCCACCCCTGGCGTGGGGAGGAGGGTGTCCCGCACCTTGGGGGAGGAGGGCCTGGGAGAGGTTGGAGACAAGGGATGAGCAGGAAGAAGTGGGCAGGCGAGCGCGGGGCCAAACGGGCTACTTACTCGGTTTGTGCGGCCAGGGCGGCGGCGAGCGCGGAGCTCAGGCGCCGCCGGGAAGCCGGGCCTGGGGCTCCCAGCGCTGCGGCGGCGGGCGTGGGCGGCTCAGCGGCAGGCGCCTGTGGTGGCCTTCCGAAATGAGGGGTGCTCAGAGAGAAAACAATACCAAACACTCCCGAAATAAACCAGGTAACACATGCTATATATGTGTCTCTTCCTTCCCCTTCTCTCCTGCTCCAGACCGTCGCTCACGCGCTGGGTGACCCGTGTCGTTTTCTCCTTGCCGCTCCACCGTCTCCTCAGCTTCTAACCCGAAGTGGAAGCGAGTAGCCGCGAGCGATCACCCTGGAAATGTTTTCATTTTGCTTGTTGACATTGGAGGGAAGATAAGGGTGGGCGTCTATTTCCTTCCAGTTTTTTTTAAACCTCCCTGTTTTCACTTTCCTTTTTTTCTTTCCGTCTCTCACACGCTTTTAATGTGTGCGGGCCTTAATTCTGAAATAACCGCATACTGAAGCCAGCCCTTTCACACCCCGAATGCTGCTGAGAAGCATCTAGGAACCTTGGGTACCTGGATCCCACAGTCCCAGCTTCCTGGCCTTTACGACGGGGAAGGTTCGGTTGAGGGCTGAAATGAATGGGAAGATTGTGATTCGGGGGCTTTAAAAGGATCCCGTGGCCAGGGGCAGGGCTAAGGCCCAGCATTTCCCAGGGATTGGAATTCGGTGCGGAGCACACTGATCAAAGGCTGTTTCATCCCACATGGGCACAAAATATACCACATTTTAGGGAGGAAGTAGTACGGGAGAAAGAGGGAGGTGGAGGTGAAGCATAAATGAAAAGGACCTTTTCCCTTCTCTGTAAAGTAAATAATCATAAAATGTAAGCATTTCTTTGATAAACTCAGTTAAATTACCTGGCAGGTCTGGTAATTTAAGTAAACCGAGGAAGAAAAAGTACCTATGTGCGATGTTAAAGTTCAATTCTAAAATAAAAAATTTCAATTGGTGAATATTTAGGTACATAGGGAGTTATTCCACTCTCCCCATCCCACCCACACCTTGAAATTCTGAGACAAGAAACTCTGAAAAGAATAATAAATAGGCAATTATAAATAGCTAGTTGTTTAAAAATATATATATATCTTTTACGAATGCCATAAAGGAGCTTTGAACATTGGACTAACCAACTCTCCTTCCACTGTACATATGTCTTTCCCCCTATTTCTACTTATTTCCTTACTTTAAAACATTATATTTACATGTGGGAAGATTCAAAGGTTCCAGCTATCAACGTTGACAGTGACAGGGCCCGGGCATTGACTTCTAAGCTCTGGGCTTCTTACAGAGCTGGGTGAGCTAATGGGCTTTGCAGACCAGCTGGAGAGATCCGTGGTCCTTCCTCTTCCTGCTCACTTTTCCTCCTCCCACTCTTCTCCCCTCCTCAGGCCTGCTATCCCTTCTTTTCTTCAATTTGCTTTTCTCCCTCCTCCCCTCTTCCTCCCTCACTCCCCCTCCTTCTCAGCCGTCTATTCCTCTTGCTCACTTCAGTCCTCCACCTACTCCTCCCCACTTCTCCCCCTAGAGCCCCCCTTCTCATAGCCACTTATAATGGCACACAAGGGCTCCCTCTGAGGTGGACGGCCCGGTACGTTTTCGTAGTCGGTCTAGCGTGAAATGATTCGGTGTAACCGGATTCTTGGGAAAGGACAGGTTACGTAAACATTTACTGATGTGGAGTAACTATACTATTTGTACTCTGATATGCAGGAAGGAAAGTGTTGATTAACACTGAAGAAAAAAAAGCGAAATTAGCTGATTGCATGCTCATAAGTGCAAGCTGTCATTGAACTGCTTTTAAAATAGACACAGCTGGGTGTTTGTGTTGAAAAATTTCTTGTGTTTTTGCTAATACTGAAATAAGCATGATTTTGTATACCAAACATTTTCAGATCATTAAAATTTGTAATCTGTGCTGGTTTTAAACACAAAGAAAAGAAACAGAATCATTTCGATGTAAAATTTGCTGATATTATATTAACTCAATCAGGTCTGTACAAATTGTGCATTGTGCCTCCTAAAATCTGTTTGATCAATTTAATACACAAAGTGCCAAACGTGGGTATTGTTTGTTAACATTGGACATTTTATTCAAATCCGAGCTCAGCAGCAAAGTGGAGAAGCATTCCTTGAATACACCACCAGCACTGACTGATGAATTTTTAATGTTTTGAGGTGTTTCTTAGGTCAAAGCTGAATGTGCATTGTTTTGTAATCCAGTGTAAAATTTTAGCAGGTGAGAATAAGTTTTTCTTCTGTTTACTTTCAAATAGTAAAAACTGGGGTCTACTAATGAGAGCTGTAATAATCTGATTTTATGTGCCAGGAGCTTATATTGCCTGGGAAAATGTTTTGCATGCAAATTAAGAATGTGTTATATTATTTTAAGGATTGCATGGATGCAAGTCTTTCAAAATAAGGTATTTGTTAGGAATAGATTACAGTTTAATATAACCATATTAAAGATCTTATCTCACTAATGATAAAGGTCATTTGCAATTTGGGGGGTAGTGAATTTGAATTCCTTTTAAAAGTAATTTTAATTGGACTTTATGGTGAAATAGAGTGCCATATATATAGGTGTGGGGGTAGGCTTCTTCAACAAAACATGCACTGTTTACTCAGCAGCCCACATTTGTCTCAGCAAAGGCTTCTTTTTGGAACTGCTTACTAGATGAAATGGAGGGGGAGGGGGTTCTCGGACAGCGTATTGTGCAAGTCCCTGGATGGAGCTTTGTATAACATACCAGCCAATTTGGGTGCAAATTGGATTTGAAGGACTGCCCACGTCCACCTCAGGCCTCTTTCCTGAACACATGAAGCCCTAACTTGTCACTAGTCCCTGTGACTACCTTCTGAAGACAGACGGCATCCAGTAGTCTAGATTTGAAACAAATTATTCTAATATTTTCTCATCAGCAGCTTAATCGTGAGCTCTCATACACATACATTTGCTAAGGTACACTGTTAATGAACTAATGCATAAATCAGAGCAAATGTAATATTCTGTTACTTATAGTGGTAAACTTCTCTCCTCTGTCTGCTGTCTCCCCTCTTCCCCTCCCTCACAAAGGAGGACTGGCCTGTAAAGAGTGAGCAGTTCCAATGGAAGACTTGCTTGAAAAATGAATTAGATGATTCCGTCTCTAGTTTTAATTAATAACCAAGGCTTCGAAGCCTATTGCATCCGAGTAGAGAGCAGCACATTTAGTTTTTCCATTTGGCGGTGTTTACATCTTCTCAGGCCCGCTCGCGTCGGGGCTTCGCTTCTTTTTTACTTGTTACTTGCTGGTTAAAGGAAGACAGGTTCTTTTTACCTAAAATCTACCCTGCTCTCCACTCTTCGGAGAGGTTGTCCTTGGAGCGGCGCCCAAAGCCAAGCTCTGGCTCAAGCTCTCTTCCTGCAGGTGCGTGAGGAGACCCTGACCCCGTGACGTCTGGGAGCAAGCAGAACCCATGCAGAGGCAACCAGGTATTTCCAGAGATCCTGTGATGAGCGAGGTCTTCAATCCCTTCCTAACAGCAGGTAATGGTGCTAACATTTAGTGATTGTAAGTTACTCTTCAGCGTGTTGTATCCTTGTTCTGTGGGTTTTGGTTACAGGTTATACGATTAGGTTTGCGAGAACAGTAGTGAACTAAACTTCCCAGTAAGAGGTCTTCACACCAGGGAAGTGTTACTTTTCTTCAGCAGCCCTGCCTCGTCACTCATTAGGGAGCTGCAGGTTGTCAAGCGGTTGCTCTCCGTGCGCGTGCACCCTCAATATCCCCGGGGGCGCGCACATGTGTGTGTGTGTGTGTGTGTGTGTGTGTGTGTGTGTGTGTGTGAGCGCGCGCACGTGCGCACACACACAGCACTAAAACTAAATTAAGAAGCCGATGATTAAGACAAGCGTCTACTAGGCCTGTCATTTCAGCATCCTTCCATCATAACATTGTGGCACCGGCAATTTTGCTTGAGAACCTCGAGAAAAAAAAATCTATGGGAGAGCCTTGTATTTGAGAGTTGAAATGTTTAACTTGTATAAGCTAGGGAACCACTTCAGAAGCGAGAAAGTCCAAAGGGGGAAAAAAAAGGAAAAAGGCCGGATAGAGACCCTTAGGACTCCCCAGGCAGGTTTCTGTGATGCTGCCAGAGGTACCAAGTTCTCCTAAGGCAAGTACAAGCTCCTCGAAAAGAATCATCCTGAAACCTGCAACAAAATACTCGCGGGAGAAGCTTCTTACCAATGTTACCCCCATGGAAAGCCAGGCTTAGGGAGATCTACCACCAAGTATTACTGCCCCAGCAGCGAATGACCTTTAGAAAGTCTCTCTGAACAACTTCTGAGTCTAACGCTTAGTCCATCTCTTGTAAATAAAAATGCCCTCTACGCTTTTACTTGTTTCCATTATTTGCCAGCACACCCGGGACCTTCAAGGGTGGAAAATTTGTGGAAGGAGTTGAGTTCCTGATAGTGTGAGGGCAGACCTGTTCCATTTCTTGACTCCATCCACCATCCAACTAGGGGAAATGGCCCCACACCTTTTGGGCAAGCATGCCCTGAAAGGTCAATTCCTTTTTTCCCTCTAGTTGCTGGAGGAAATGGCACAACCCATCCTTCAAAGGGGTCAGAAAATGCTAAAGAAAAAGACAAAGAGTTGAAGGGGTGACGGTAAATGGGAATGACGGAGGCTAGAGCTCAGGTCTTTAGCTCTAACCCTCCAGTCTATCTGAAAAGGGAGGAAGTGAGACTTGGCAAAAGTCAGCACACACGACAATGAATTTTCCGTCAGTGGGACACTGACAGAGGGGAAAAAAATGACTTCATAAATATATATTAGTATGGAAAAAAAGGCCTCAAAATTCTGAGCTCTTAACTATCCCATCACCATTCTCCCTAATTAGTGGGAGCTTCAATTTGATTTCGCAAAGGAGCCTGAATAATCTACTTTGGGAAGTGTTATACCATTCTTTGGAGAACGTGGGGCATTGAGTCTCCTCTATTTTGAAGCATCCTTCCAAAAGGTTCCCCAAACTCCAGTAGTTGTGAAGATAGAATGGTGTGACTCAATTGCCTATTATTAGGCAGTCCGCTATGAACCAGTCATCTTCTCAACAGTTAAAAGTACACCAAGAGCACTGAACAGCCCAAAGTCTGTACAGATTGATGAGTATGTTTTAGAAAATGCTCACACCCACTGATGGCCTGTGAAGGAATGAGGAGGGAAAAAATTGCGTGCGTTTGGGTGAGGAGGCCAGGAGGCACGCAGAAAATCCTCCATCCCAAAGACCCCTTTTCATGGGGAAGGTCATGAGAGAAAGTAAACTGCTAATTAAATGTATCAGCTTCCTCTCTAAAAACCCAGTGGATAAACTAGTGGGCCCATTTTTACTTCATGCCTCATACCCACCTACTCCCTCACTCTCAACTTGCAGTCTTTAGGTCTTTCCCCCACCCCCTCTAACTTGCAAGCCGGGGAAAATCTGTTGGAGAAGAATGTCTCAAATGATGCTGATCTGCACCCTCCCCGGCTCACCCCTCCAGGCTGCAATAGCTATGGTTTGGAGGGGCTTCCTGGAGTGCCGGCTCGCGGCCTGCGCCGCTCCTCCGCAAGCACACCCGCGCTTGCCCCACGCTCCTTTGCCGCCGGAGCCTGCCCAGCTCAGTCAAGTTGGAGGACTTGCTGTTTAGGTTTGATTTCTGGATTCCACCCTCCCCGTCCCTTTAAAGTTACCTTTTCAACAGAGTTGTCTCTTGTTTGCCCATCACACCGGAAGCACACACACAGATCAATATTTTTGGGCTAAGAGGTTATCTGCCACGCTGAATGCGGGGGAAAAAAAAAGGAGAGACCAGTTAAAGGTTTTTAACCTTTTTTAAAAAAGGTTTTATTATTTGTATAAAGCACAGCTCAGAGTTAAAAGGCTGGGATGCGTGCAGGTGCTTATTCAATCACAAGTAAGGGGTGTTGAATCCGTGGCGGAAAGTAGTGATACCCCGTGCCTCTCCTGCCCTTTGGAAGGAGCCGCATGCCGGCAGGAGCGGGGCAGCCAGGGTAGGCGAGATGCAGAATGGCGTCAGGAACAAGGTACCGTTAGGATGTGAACACAAAACTACTCCATGCCTCCGTTTCAGAATTTACAACAAAGGTAGTGGCTCTGGGTCACTTTTATTTTTAAAACAGTCCTAGATAGATTTTTGTTTACCAGTTTTAGTATCCTCCTTCTGGGTTTGTCCTAAGGCACGCAAGAAAGAAAGTAACGTTCAAGAAGAAAGCACCGTCGGCAAGTTTGGCTCCCGAGCGTGTGAACTATGAATCACCACGGTGAAGAGGTTTTCTTTTTCTCTCACCCTTTTCTTTTCTCCTGGAGCGTGAACTTGTTGGATAAGATAGAAGAGGCCCCGAGGAAATGGAAACGCTGAAAAAGCCCGACTTCTTTGGAGAGCAGCCCGTGAGGCTGGCGTACCGCCTGAAGCCGAGGAACGCCGGGCTCTATCCGCGGCTGTCCTGACTCACGCGTCCCCGCACCCGCGGGGCCGGACACCGCGCTCGGTCACTGCCCAGGCAGCCTGGCCTTTGGCCTTACAGCAAACACCCCAGCAGACGAGGGAACGGCTCCTGATAGGGCTGAGCAGCAGCTCTCGGCTCGGAACACTAAACGCGGCCCGAAGGCTTTCCTGGAGGAATTTCGAAGTCACGACCGCAATACAGCCGGAGAGTTGCAGACAGTAGATTTTTTAAGAAGTCTGGAATCACACATGAAACATTATTTTCCTCATTAATTAGAAATAATTCCCTTTCTCTATATGTATGTGCACGCTATGATTACACACCGCCATTGACTTGAAAAATGCTCAGTTTCTTTAGCACACACTCATTCTTTGTCCCCTAGAACATTTTTAGCTGATTGTGTGGCTGGTTGGGATCAATTAGCACTGGATTTTGCCCCAAGATTGCTCCCCAGGGCGGACAAATGGAGCCAACTCATCTCCAGCGACTTTTTGTTTTTTGCCCACGTGCGTATCCACGCCAGGGCTTTAGAAGCAGTTGAAAATCCCCAGCCTTAGTTTCGCTTGATTTTGTTGTTATTGGTAAATATTGGGTCACGCAGAAACCACTTGTCAGAGTCTTTGGCTCATCGTGCAGCTGCAGCTCCTAGCGGGACGTTTTGAGTCCTGTCCTAGGAACTGGAGGGATTTATTGGGAATGAATTGCACATGCTCTGCTCCTTCAGTTGCAGAGAGGTCCCTTAAAATCCGATATCCAGTCTGTCTGCTGTCACGTTTATTTCTTGATTTGTTCAGGTATGTGAATACTGGGTAGATGTGTGTGTGTGTTTTACCCATATATTTTTATTGAAATTGATTTAAGAAAGAAAGGAGAAACTGTTGATCCCAATTCTCTACCTCTATCTGGAACCAAAAAGAACATAGGCGAGTAGACAGGTAATTGTAATTGTGTGTGTGTGTGTGTGTGCGCGCGCTGTGAGGGTGGGTGGGTAGGTAGGACGTTTGGGCGTTGTGTAATTGGAGTAATATATACAGTTTATCTTTCGGCTGCACTGTGTATACTTTTTCCCTTGATACATATTGGACATGAACTGAACCCATGTCGGCTTGTCTTGGCATGTTTGAAGCCCCAGACACCCAACAGTATCATTACAGGAAAGAGACAAAACTCCAAAGACATGAGCTAAGGAGGTGGCTGCCTTTGGGGTGAATAGAGAGTTCGCCGTGGCCTTGGCCTTGTAGGGTAAGCGCACCCCCTGGCTCAGACCGCCTGGCAGCGCAGAGTTCAGGTCTTCCCCACGCTGAGGTGCAGGGAGGGGTGAGGATGAGGGGTGGGGAAGACAACATCTGATTTTCGACATTTCAAGGGGACTCTTTCTATTTATCAGTGTTACCGAAGTGTACGTTACTGGAGAAACAACAAAACAAGCATAGAGCTGCAATTTTGGAGAAAATAGGTTCTCCAAATATAAAAATAAAAAGTAGCAGATAAGATGTATAATTCAATCAAATTACACAAAATTGCTTGAAAATCCAGAACAGTAGCGATCCATTATGCCTCTGTTTTATTAGTGACAAGTACAATTACTCTAAAATAAAGAACACTGGTGAATATATAATTGGCTGTAATCATGTTAGTGTTTGAATAAAAATGACGGGAACATTTAACACTTTGACAACAAAATGTTCAGAAATAACTTATTTATTCAAACAGTTTTTATTTTCCACCAAGTGAAGGAGAAACACAGTTTGCTTAGGAAAATCAATGACTTTTCCCTGCAATAAATAAATATCCAAAAGGGGGAAAAAACAGCCCCACACCTCTATATTATTACTATTATTTTTTTAACAAGCAAGAAGCTTAATCTGTGTTTGCAGTCAGCATCCGCCTAACGGTTGTTGAGTACCAACGTCCGCCACCTAGAGGAAGAGTTCCGCAGCTCACCCAACACGAACCCGTTTTCCGGCAGTGACCTCGGGAATCAAAGTTAATATTCCTTTGCAAATTGCTCTCCAAACTAACTCTCCCCTCCCCCACCTCCTCACATCTCTTTCCGCCCTACAACAGTCGTCACAATATTTTCTTAGTGATTGCTCCGTGCAATTGACAGAAGCGCGGAGTCTCCGGCGGCGGGGTGTACTCCCAGCAACTCGCCAGAGCACATTGAGGGAAGCAGGTCGGGGAATATTTGGGTCTGGAGAAAGAATACACTTTCAACCAAAATTCGTCCGGAGCAGTCTGAATTCGGGTCCCATAAAGCTACTTCTGATGCCAGAACCACCACATTCCAGGGCTTTTTTAGGGCTTTCTTAGACAAAACAGGGTCCCTCTGTCGGTCAGCTGCTTACCGTGGGGGTTTCCTTACTTCTTTCCAGTCCGCACTCACCTGCACCCCCAAACGTGAGGATCTGAGATCCCGGTTCTTTCTAACCAGTTCTTTGAGCCCAACGGGTCTTTTGATTTTTCCTAGATGGGTTGCTTGAAGTACCTAGTCAAAGGCATTAAGGGAGAGGCCAGGTTTGGTTGGGTCAGCCTGTGGCCCTGGTAACCGACCCAGGAGTAAGCCCAGGTCTTTACGCTGACTCCGGAATTTCGAGAAACTTGTGCTGTGGTGCGGGGTAGTTTGAGGCTGGGTTTGAAAGGACCAGGGGCCTTTTTGCATTTTACTTTCGGTGGTGAGCTCCTCACCCAGAAAAAGCCAACCTCACTCCCGAAACTGGCTGCTCTCAGGCAAATCTTGGGTAAGGATGCTAAACTTTAAAAAAAGGATATTAACTTTTGATGCTATACGCGGCCGAAGGGGCTGTAGAAACGGCAGCAGCCAGGGTAGTCGGTGCGCTCAACGAGTGGGTGGTACGCAGCAGCCGACGGACGCTCTCCGCGCGGCGGCCCCCCAGGCATTTCTCTCCCATCTAAAGTTTGTTTTACTTTCTGTACCTATAACACTGTTCAAACTGAAAGTTTGCTAGACAGGCGAGGAAGGAACAAGCAAGTTGCATTCGTTTTGGCAAAACAAACAAACGAAAAACCAAAAGAAAACAAAAACAAAATCTGATAAATGGACTTCAATTGGATAAAATTCCTCCAGTTTTCACTTCCCTCTCTTCCTTTCCTTTCTCCATTTCTCACTTTTCTTCTCCTTCATCCCTCTTCTCTCCCGCACCTCTCTCCCCATCCCTGTCCTTATTTCTGCCTAAATGTAAGAGAAAAGAAGCAGCAAGAGGGAGGTGGAGGTGGGCGTTTTCATGCTGAGTTTTGGGACCCCCGTTCTCTGTCAGCTGTCAGTCCCCATGCTAGTTTAAAGGAGACATCCCGGAGATGACTAGTCCTCTAGTTTCTTCCAGAGGCCACCTCAGAACAATGGACTGGGAAGCTCTTTTCATACTGTAGAAATTATTTTTTAAGATTCTCGAAATAAATGTATATGTATATATAAAATAACAAGCCACTAAAACTAATGTCCCAGTTCACGCCTTTCCTAGGGTGTAAGGCACGCCCCAAACTCGCTCCACCCTACCCCCCCTCCGAGACTTTAAGTCCTCAAAAATGATTAATTTGTTTTATGTAAAACTAGTGCTTCCACTCTCAACTCCCAGGTCTACCATTCCTTTGCCGCATTATATTACCCGGCGATGTTAGCCTTCTCCTACGTGTTTAGGCTGCTAATGCGGGCCACTTAACGCAACAAAAATGCTCATCTGTGGAGATTTTCCCAAGGCTAGTCGCGATGCTGGCTCCTTTTTCTTTTCTTTTCAGGGCACGTCCATTCCTCCCTCTCCTACTTTCTTGGGATGGGGGCTCAAAAAAGGTCCAACAAATTTGTGTGAGAGCTCCCTCCTCTATCTCCTGCCTGCGAATCCACCCGAGGGGTAGTGCATTTTGATTTTTTCTTGGGAGCAGGAATATGTGGAAGCGTCGGCCGTGGCACTTGGTTGCCTCTCCCAGTTAACTTGCCTTCATCTTTCCTTCAGCCATGCCTCTCCTCTCGCATCACCTCAGTCCGTGAAAGCAGTTCAGGATTGCTCCCACAGCTGCCTCTATCCTTCTTCACTTTAGCCTTCTGAAGAAAACTGCTGGCTTACGTTTCTGTTGGCAGGAAAGCTGACTTAGAGGATGCTCTCTGTATCTGACTGTGTTATGTATGTTTGTCTAGTTTTAATAGCTTCAGGGAGGAAACTCTCCTGGGTTTGCTGGCACCCACCACCCCACTCTCGTCCCCTCTTCCCCAAAGGAGGAGACTGTAGGAAAGAATCTTCTGAAGGCAGAGGATGCCCTTTTGTCAGTTTCTCTTACTCTTTAAAGTCTGGCCTGGGAAAGTCATGTGTCCTCATGATTCATATGTATCTAGTTTCCAAGAAGGCCATAGGTGAGAAGGCAAAATAAAACTAATTTAATATGTAATAAGTATTATTCGATGGGATTTAGTTCAAAAAGATGATTTCCTTCATTACTCCCATCTGGGACACCTTTTCTTTTTAAAAGCCTATAAAGTGTAGACACAAGAACGGAGTTTAACAACTCTGTCACTACCCCTCTCTTCCTATGGATCCTTAGTCAAGTTACTTCACCTTTCTAGTTCTTTCTTTATCTGGTAAATAAGTGATCTGCATTCATTAATATATAAAATATCATCCACTCACCAAAATCCCAACAATAACAAAAATTCCCCAAACCATAAGAATTTTTTTTTTTGCAAGCAGAAAGAAAATCTCATTCAAACAGCAGCAGCGACATCTAGTGACCACAAAGTTCAATAGCAGCGATGAAGGTGTGGGATGGTTTACTGAGGAATGGGTTTTCAGAGAAAGACATCTTGTTTTTTTCTAATCTTGATTGTTGTCTGTCAAACAGTACTCCTTTGATATCAAATGATATTATACTGTTTAGATTATGGCAATAAAATAAACTATGTCTACCCTAAGTCTGTACACGAGGCAAATACAATTTTTAAGAACATCTTCTAGTGTTTTAAATTCCCTATCAACAGACTAGTTCTAAAAAATAATTTTGTTGGTTGTATCTTATTTAACTAATTTTCCAAATTATAACCCAATGTGTTAATTATAAATACAGCAAAGTTGGAAAAGGTAGAAATTTCTGAGATTTCCTTTTGTCTGGACCAACCATTTAGTTGATTTGAGATTACTGTCTAGTCAATATCAGGGAACATACTAAAGATAACCTCCTTTATCACATATATGTTCTGTCTGTATCACCTTTGCTTAAAATATTTTGAAATTCAAAGATAAGCAATTCCCATTTCTGGGTAGACTCCATCTCTTCCTTTTACAGCAAAGATTAAATGAACTCTCCTGGCACAGGTGAAGTCTTAGCACAAGACTTTTCAGAATAACAATTTTAGCATTTGCTTGGCATTTAACATTTTAGAGGTCATAGAAGAATTTGTCTCCTGCCTTCTAACTTTATAAGCTGGTCATACGTGTGAGTGTAGTTTGTGCATGCACTTCTGAAGCATGTATGTTTCATTTTTTTAGCAAAGCGCTACTGAAATATATGGACCCATGTTTTGTAATTTTAAAGGAAGCAATTTTGTTTATTCTATTTTATTTTTGAGCAATGCTTTATGTGTTTTTACTATGGAATTTGGTATGTTAGCTACTTTACCCAGATAGTATTCTAGAGTAATAATATAACTGGACTTGTTGCTAACACCTGGGAGAATTTGAGTGAGTTATATATAGCATTTTTCTCGACCTTAGTTTCTTATATACAAAATGAGGAAGTTGAACTCTCTACTGACTCTTATAGCTCAGAAGATCTACAAATCAATAAATCATCAGTCCTCATTTGGAAAGACCCTCTTCTGGTCCCTCTGTTATTATATGTGAGTCTTCAATGTCAATCCTGAATTCTCCAGTTAGGCATCTCATCAGAAATGAGAATTGAAAGAGTTGATGAGCCTTTCTTCTCAACATCCCACTCATCTTCCCCTTTGTATGATTTAAAAAAATGACAAAAATATCAGACTTTCCTGTCAACATTTCCTAACTCATTGACATGCACTCAGCTCTCTCTTGCTGTCCATCTAGAAAAATCACAGTGTGGAAATGGGACTAAACTGAACACAAAGCTGAGGCAGCTGTATTTAAGTTTCTCTAACATGTTCCTATATCCTCTTGGTAATAATTATCATTTATTATTATTATTATTATTAGACACCAGAGCCAAAGCATTCTGGCTGCAAAAAGCCCACATTTTCTCCATGCCTCTGTGGCCCTATGAATAAATTCCTTCAGGAGCTGGCAGTAAAATATTTCCCACTTCTATCTGGCTTGGAACATTATTGCACACATTTAGCAAGAAGAAGACTGATCACAGGAGACAAATATTACTACATAATGCAAATTTATTTAGCATTTAATATAGGCCCTAGTGACAAGAAGAATAGGAACTATACTGACCTGTATTGATAGAAAGAACAAGGTTTATTACCATGAAAATTCTGAATCTGTGAAAGCTTTCACTTTTAGATGCTTTTAGGTTGTTCCCTAGATATCTTCCTACTATTCAGACTGGTAATAAAAATACCCTGTATTTGTATAAAATTAACAAGGCATATTTTCCCCTGTGAATTCTTCTCAGACCCAATAGAGACAGGTATTGTTTTATTTGGTATATCTCTAAGTCAGTTTCTGCACTGACCTGGAGAAGCTGAATGACTCTTCTAAGCGCATATGCTAGGAAGACATAGAAAAGGAGTGTAAATCTTGGCCTTGGATAGGCTGCATCTCACTCCTGGTTGTCCTCAGGGTTGGGGCCCTTACACTGGGGACCAGGGTTACTGAATGAGCCGGCTCTTCATGAGGCCTCACCAAAATTCCATTGCACATATTTGAGAGGTGTCAACTTTTAGAGGATTCTAGGGACCCCTTGTAACATTGTAGAGTCTGTGCTTGCTTCTCTTCATTCATGCATGATTTCTCCTCCTCATGCTAACTATTTTGCATTATTAACATATTATTTTATATTTTATACATGAAGGATAATCTTTGCAAAAAGACTGCAGAAAATAATATATAAAATGTATTATTTACATTTTCTACAGAAAGGATAATCTTTTGCAAAAAGACTACTAAAAACAGGCTTTTAAATGATCTTGGGATCCAAGATTTTGGAGTTGGAATGAATGTAAAACATCATCTGATTCAGCAGCTCTGGAGAGAAAGTACTATCAGTGGCTCCTGAGAGATGTGCTGAGAGGCAGAATCTGGATTATTCTGGGCGTCCTGGCATTGTTTCTTGCCCATCTCCCTTGCTTCTTGGCTTCATACATTAATGTATTTGGGAACTCCATTTTTGCTGGCTACTCTGTGGACTGGTTTTCCAAATGGGCTGCCTCTTCAGCAGCGCACTGTAGATCTGGCTAAGGACCCTACTCTCAGCTGGGAGCTCTTAAGGCTTCTTCTTGAATGTATTTTCTGTTAAGTAGCTCTCTGCTGCCCTCCACTGGCTTTCAGCCACTAAAGCTAGCGAGGTTTCTGCATCTGTGCTAACACAAGACATCCCTGGCTTCAAGTGAGATTCGGGAGCATTATTAACCACACTATGTATGGCTTTTATAGCACAGAAAGTAGAACCCAGGCTCTGATGTGTTCACTAATGCCCCGTGTTCTCACTTACTTCCTGCGGCTTTGCTAATGGGCCATAAATGAGTATATCTTTAACTTGCACTGTTTTCAAGTATTTGTGCTAGAGTATTTGGAAGGACTTGTTTGAAAGTCTAAACCTTCTACTTGATTATAAATGAAATACACTTCAGCTGACATAATACTAGTCTATAAATTTCTGAACTTGCTGTACTTTGAACTTGAGGAATATTAAAGATTTTCTTTAATGTTCTGAAAATATAGTGAATTATATGATATGTACACTTTCTCATTTATTCAACAAATATGTATCAAGCACATACTATATATACTAGGCACTATTCTTGATGCTGAGAATACAGCATTTGATAAAGAAGACAAAACAACAACAAAAACTCTGGGTCTTTATTGTGCTTGCTTCCTACTTGGGGAAGATAAACACTTAACACATTCATAAGCAAAATGCCATTTTAGGGACTATGGCATCACCATATCTATTTCCTACCATAAATATACTGTGGTGATTCCATGTTTTTAAGAATGTGGGTATTAAAGTTAAGAGAGGCACATGACCAGAGGTTAGATAAGGACTGTGTATCTACAACGTGTTACTCATTCATTCATAAATTTATTGTGAATATAGTGTGGAGCTATAGAAGCAATTGATGCAGATGAGTATATGACTTTCTAGGCTGCAGAGATGTTTAAGCTTTGATTCTATCACAATCTCCTCTCCCGTTAGGCTGTCTGATGACTGCCACCTTGTCATCCCCTGGAACAGCTGCCCTGAAGCCTCTGTTATTGGTGCCCTGATGATGGGCTCTGTTACTGTCTTTCCTTTTTTCCTTGTTTTTATTATGTTCTCTTCTATGTCTTTTGCTTTCCCCTCAGATGAACTCTAATAGGTATCACTGGCCAGATGGATTAGGTTTTTCCTTTCCTGTGTGGCAGAATTACCAGTCATCGCTACTCAGGTAAGGTCACCTGGTTTTCTCTTCACTACCTGTTTGAGTGGGTGTTTATCTAGGGCAAACTATAACTGGTTTGGAAAAAGAAAAAACAAATAACAAAGTAGCACTGCATTAATACAGATACAATTGTTTTAAAATGCTGTATTGGTTGAAGAGTGTTTCGGAGCGTGACATCAGAGACCCAGGGACACAACAACATGCCCATCCTTCCTCAGGAATAATGCGCGACCCTCCCCCAGGTTCTGAGCCATCCACCAGAGATGTGTAAACTACTTGTTAGAAAAGCAATTTGTAACTCTCCCAGCTGAGTATTAAGCTTAATTGGTGTTATACCCTTATTTCTGAGTCAGCTTAGCTGCCCAGCTTCAGTTTTGGCCAGAGCTGACCTTGACATGTACACAATGCCTTTGGCCATAGGAGTCAATATTTTACATATCATTCATGGCTAATTTGAAAAAACTCATTTAACATGTTTATATAGCTGCATGGGTACTTTCTTTGCACAGACTCTATGGAAAAACATATTTGTATACATTGTTCTTGTCCTTTGTACTTTCAAAAACCAATTCCTGTTGGTCAAGATACTTTGTTGTTCTTGAGGGAAGAGCTCTGAACTTAGAGGATGTTCTTAAATTTTAGGTTTGGCAGTTTGGTGTTTATGTAATCAAGGTGTTGCATGATTGATTTGAAGTTATGAAATGGAATAGGTGAGGGGTTAGTGTGTTTAACTGAGTTGAATACGTTGTTTATTAGAAGGTACACCATTTGCAGACCATAAGGAAAGGAAAAAAGGTATTGTGAATTTATCTGTGACATGACATAAATTGTGGGATGCATCCACACTTCAGAGATGTTAAAATATGTGCATTTCACAATCATATGAAATATATTTACCTGCTTTGAGATGGATTCAGTTAAAATGATATATGGCTTCTTGGGAAAACCCATCTAATAATGAATGTAGCAACATAAAGAACAAAAAACGATAACAGCAGAAAATCTTTATAATATGGCAATTAACATATTTGTATGTGTTCTCAGATATTTTAAAAAATTTCTGGAGAATATTTAATTCTTACTAGGAATTCTGAGAAATCTCAGGGTTTCTAAGTAATCCGTTTATATTAAAAGAAAAAAAATAGTCCATATTTTGGAAAAAACCTCTGTAACATAAAACTGATTCTGGGTTGTTAGGTGAGAATCTTCATCCTTCTCTTGGAGCATCTTTCTGAGTGGACCTTTGTAGTTTTGTTTTTATGGTGTACTCTTATGATTTAGCCTTCTGCTAGGCCGACATGCCACCATCTCACTGCAAGACATGGGTCAGGCAGCAGGTAAGAATCCAAAAAATTAATCTGTTCTTCTATATGAGTTAGAGGTGTATGTTTTTGTTAAGAAATTATTTTATAAAATATCTTTCATTTTTGCTTACTTCCAATTTCAACTTAACACAGATGCTGTAAAAATGTTTCTAGTGTATTATAGAGAAGAAAATAAATATAAATCCTCTATTGAGACAAAATGCAGAGATAACTTCAGTTAACATTTTGCATAACTAAAAGAAAACCAGGTCTTTTCTTATGCATAACACCCTGTAGTACCTTTTAAATAATTTTGGATCATCTTGTGAGTAAGTTTTGTGTTCTGCCTTTTTTTTTATTCAATATTTTACCATGAGCATTTCCCAATCATTATTCTGATTTTTGAAAACTATTCTTAACTTATAGATCATGTTTATATTAACTTGTGGATGAACAGTGAACAATATAACCATTTTTTATTAACCATTGCTCCACATTTAGGTTTCTTTCAATTTTTCATCATTAAAATGACTTGAAATATCCATCTTTCACATAGAACAGGCCTTTTTTAGGGGAAGAAACTTTTGGATCCTGTAACATGAACCGTTAAAAGACAGTCGCCACCTATTGTTGAATTACAGTCCATCACAACTGTGCCAGTGGACGCTCATGCTGGCAGTCTATGAGCATGCCTGTCCTGTTGTGCCCTCACCAAATATTAAAATTTCTTCTGCCAGGTTAAGAGGAAAAAGTGATACCTAAAACTTGTTTAATATATATTTCTTTAGCTACCAGCAGGATTGAATACATTTTTAAAATATTATTTACATTTTAAATTTCTTTTTCTGTGATCTGTTTTGTCTTTTGTCTTTTCTGCATTGTTTTATTTTTTCTACTGCAATATTGTGCTTTTCTTATTCATTTTATAAAATATTATTTTCTTGTTCCTTTTTTATGGCTTTTTTGTGTAAGAATATTAATCCTTTGTCATCTGGCTCAAATATATTTTACGATTTTTCATTTGTCTTTTCAATTTATTTATAATTTTTGGTTATAGAAAACTACAAGTGTTGTGTATATTTGATGTTTAAAACATAATGAAGTTAAACCTCAAAGTTTAGAAGATGGTACTAAAAAGCCCAAACTCTCAAGTTATACTGCCTAGGTTTGAATGTGATTGCATCACTTTCTGGCTGTGTGACTTGCGTAAATCATTAAATCTCTCCATGCTTTAGTCTTACTCAGTGTAAAATAAAGACAATAAGAGTGTAAAATAAATCTTGTAATGTTTTCATGAGAACAAACTGATTTAAATTTATAAAGAAAATTTATAAAGAAAATTTTTAGAAGAGTAAAAGGCAAATAGTAAGCCCAAAATAAATACCATTTTTATTATTGCTTACAGTATTTGAATTTATAAATTTTAAAGTTTCATTGTTTTTAATAATAAAATAATACTTTAGAGATCTAGATAAACTTAAATACTAACATGTATTAATTAAACCTGAAATTAAGCTAATTGTTTGTATTTATAGTCTCATAAATTAATTAAATAAATTATTAATTTGATTATTCGGGGGAAATGCTATTATGTCTTTTTATATATGTATCTAATAATAATTTTATTAATTCATTCAGAAAGTATTTACTGAACTCCTACATGCCAGAAACTGTCATTAAACAAATAAAAAAATCTTCGCTCTTATGGGGCTTACATTCCATTTGGAGAGAGACAAAAAGCAAAATAAATCAGTGTTATGAAAAGGGCAATGGAGGAGAATAAAGGGGATAAGGAGCACAAAAGAGAGTGGTTACAATTTTCAATAGGTTAGCCAAGAGAGACCACTGATTGTACTAGTTTTCTGTTGCTGTCCCCAAATTACCACAAACTTCGTGGCTTAAAACAACACAAGTTTATTTTACGTTTTCTGTGGGTCAGACCAAGAGCCCAGGCACAGACTACCTGCGTCCTCTGCTCTCAGCCTCACAAGGCGGAAATGAAGGTGTTGGCTGTGCTCTGGCTCTCATGGTTCTTAACTTGGTCTCAGGATAATTTTTCAAGGCCATTCAGGTCGTTGGTGAAATTCAGCTCCTTGTGTTTGTAGGACTGAAGTCCCCGTTTTCTTGCTGGCTCTTGGCTGAACTCACTCTCAACTCCCAAAGGCCACCTGCATTTCAGTGTCATGTGACCCTCAAGCAATTCACACCAAAGTGGTTTGTGTCTTCTTTGAGGCCAGCTAAAATGTGTCTCTGACACTTCACCTTCTTTAGAAGGTTTATTAGGGCAGGCCCACCCATCATTGTCTGAATAATCTCTCTTTAGATGAACTGACAGTCCATTGTTTAGAAACTGAATCATGAGTAATAGTTCATTATATTCACAAATTCACCCACACTCAAGGGAAGGGAATTATATGGTATATGTATTGCAAAGGGCAGAAATCTTGGGACCTTCTTAGAATCCTTCCTATCTCAGAGAAAGTGATATTTGAGTAGACATCAGGGATTGAGAGAGTGAGACATGTGGATATCTGGCAGAAAAGCAGTCTAAGCAGAAGGAACAGCTCTTGCAAGACCATAAAATTGAAATATTTGGCATATTTACATAATGACAAGATAGGAGAGCAGGACTGTGTAGCTGAACAGAAACACTGAGGGGATTAGAAATTTAAATCAGGGATATAATGGAAGGCAGGATATTATGTAGGCTCTTGTAGGTTATTGCAGGGGCTTTGACTTTAGCGTAGATGGGGCCATTGTGGAGGATTTTAAGCAGATGGATAATATAATCTAATGCTTTAAAATAATTCCTTCTGTGACTCTGCTGTAAATAAACTATTGAGGGTTCAGGGTGGGAAGCTAGTGGACAAATTATAAGGCTATTGCAAAAATTCAGGTGATAGATTATGGGGATTTTGGACTAGGTCAGTAGCAGGGGAGGTGGTAAGAAAAGGTATTTTGTAGTAGTTTGAAGGTAGAGTCTACAGGTTTGCCTCATGGGATAAACATGAGATGTGATAGACAGACAGCAGTCAACATTGATTAGAAAACTCTTGATCTGAGCAATGGGAAACCCAGAATTTCAGCTTACTGCGAAGGAGGAGACTTGGGATGGGCAAAATATAGATATGACATCAGAATATTGGTTTGGGTTATGTTAAGCTTAAGGTATCTAGTTGACATCCAAGTGGAAATTTCAAGTGGACAGTTGGATATGTGAGTCTGGAGCTCATAATTAGGTCTGAGAGATATAAAGTTTGGAGTTGTCTCTTTATATCTGGAGATACAAATTTTTAGTTATCAGAATCAACAGAAGATATTTAAAGCCAGTAAAGCTAGATGAGGTCACAAAGGAAGTTGTACCTAGAGAAGAGTACCAAGGACTGAGTCCAGGAGACTCCAGTGTTTAGAAGCTGGGAAAGGAGGAATGAATAAGGAGACTTAAAAGGAGCAGCAGCTGAGGTCGGAGGAAAGCCCAGAGTGTGCATGGTGACCTAGAAGCCAAGGAAAGGAGTGTGGGTGATCAGCTGCGTCAAAAGCGGCTAACAAACCTAGTAACATAAAGACAGAAAATAGGTGGGACTTAGCAGTATGAAGGTCACTGGTGACCAAAAGGGAAACAGAATCATTAGAGTGGTGGAGTTGAAAATCTCTTGGGTGATGATTAAAATCAATAGAAATAGAAGAATTTGAGTTATAGAATAGAGACAATTTACTGAGTAGTTTTGCTAAAAGAGAAATGAGAAGAAGCATTAGCTAGAGGGTGGCAGAGCTAAGAGAAGGTTGTTTTTTAAAAATGGGAGAAAAAATATGTTCAACTGCTGATGGAAATGATCCATAGAGATCATTTGGATGATATAGGAGATAAAGGAAAGAATTGCTGAAAGGGTGTCCTTGAATGGGGAAGTGAGATGTGATCCAGTACACCAGATGGGGGTGTTGGACTTAGCTGGGCATGCCAGTAGCCCTCTTTCATTGCAGGAGGCACAGCAAAGTACATGGGTAAATAAAGGTGGGGTTATTCTCTTCTGATGGCTTCAGTTTTCTCAATGGATTAGGCAGCAAAGTGAACTAAGACTGAGGATGATGATGGAAGGATGATGTTTGAAATGTGAGAAGGAATGATAAAGTATGAAATACTTGCCTAAGAGAGCTGGAGAGCATACAGCCCATGCATACATGTGACTTTTAGCTTCCTCAGTTCAACTCAGTGCCCTATGCTGACTCACAGTTGTTTCATGTTCCCACTGCAGCCTCCCTCTCAATTTCCCATGTTCTGTAATTTTTTCTTCCTCAGGCTTCCTTCTTAATAAAATACATGTGAGGCATTTAGTCCTACTGACTAACCCATTAACTGCTTTGTTAAACGGATTCCAATTTTAGTTAAGTTCTGCATGTCATTATCTCTCTTAGAGTGAATACTCTTCCCTCAATCCATAGTAAGAAATGCAGTTTATATCATGAACCAGATCACAAATACATTTACACACAGACATATATGCAACTGAAACAAAAGATTTACAAAATTATACCCTTACTACTTGTGATGCACTCTGGCATTTTCTATTCTATTGTATTCTATTTAAAACCATAATGGTTGGGACCCACTAGGTGATGTAACAACTACTAATGGGTTGATAGACTGCAGTTTGGCAATAAGAGGGACTTTTGATGCTTATAATGCGGGTTAGTTATAATCATGGAGGATATTTAAGGCAGCAGTGGGGGACATTTTTGAATAGAAAAACCTATTGGTTTTCGTTAAATTATTTATGGTAATCCAAAAAAAAAAAAAAAGACAGTTTTAGGTAATATGTTAGTGAAATAGCCTGGTATACATCGGAGAAATAGATTATGGTCTTAGTTCCACTGAAACAGTGGAAGACACTAAAGAAGAAGTAATACTATACCTAAACTTTTAAAATAAATGTATGAAGGTTGCTAAATGAGAATAGCAATTAAGAACATATTCATTAACTTTATCACCAATTTCTCTTCTCAAAGGCACTGATACTCTCATTTGTTAAAGACAGTAAGTGCCAGTCACTGCTGTCAGAGCTTTAAGAGCAATTCGGTCTGTCATCATAGTAATTCCATGTTGTTGTTTCATGGTTCTTATTCTACAGATGAGGAAACTGGGGCACAGATTGAGTAATCTGCTCTAGGTTGCCTGGAAGTAAGAGTGTTAGGTAGGTTGGTATCCAAGTCCATGCTTGTAACCACTTGTAACCACTACCACATGGTTACTGCCACTTCTTAGGGAGGCAAAGTCAGTTTTCAATCCTTTTTCTGGGTCTTTTGTGTCATATGTTACAGCTTTCTTATTAAGTTACAAGAGACTCAAAGATTTCTTGCTGTATGAATAATGGTAATAGCTGGCTTTTATTGAGTATGCTGTTTTTAACTATTTTAACAGTTTGTTTTTATTTTTTTACCCAAGTAAATGCTTTTCTTACTTTTATCATTTTTCACTCTAGATTACAGGTGAGAAAACTGATGCCATGTAACCAAATAATCTGAGCAAAATAACAGCTTATGGATGATGGAGATAGGTATCAGACCTGAGTCTCTGCTCATTAGCAGTGGGCTATGACTTTCTGGATGATGGAGATAGGTAGCAGACCCGAGTCTCTGTGCACTAGGAGTGGGCGATGACTTTATGGGTGATGGAGATAGGTAGCCGACCCGAGTTTCTGCTCACTAGGAGTGGGCTATGACTTTCTGGATGATGGAGATAGGTAGCAGACCCGAGTCTCTGCGCACTAGGAGTGGGCGATGACTTTATGGATGATGGAGACAGGTAGCCGACCCGAGTCTCTGCGCACTAGGAGTGGGCTATGACTTTATGGGTGATGGAGATAGGTAGCCGACCCGAGTCTCTGCGCACTAGGAGTGGGCTATGACTTTATGGATGATGGAGATAGGTAGCCGACCCGAGTCTCTGCGCACTAGGAGTGGGCTATGACTTTATGGGTGATGGAGATAGGTAGCCGACCCGAGTCTCTGCTCACTAGGAGTGGGCTATGACTTTCTGGATGATGGAGATAGGTAGCCGACCCGAGTCTCTGCGCACTAGGAGTGGGCTATGACTTTATGGATGATGGAGATAGCCGACCTGAGTCTCTGCGCACTAGGAGTGGGCTATGACTTTATGGATGATGGAGATAGGTAGCCGACCCGAGTCTCTGCTCACTAGGAGTGGGCTATGACTTTCTGGATGATGGAGATAGGTAGCAGACCCGAGTCTCTGCGCACTAGGAGTGGGCTATGACTTTATGGATGATGGAGATAGGTAGCCGACCCGAGTCTCTGCGCACTAGGAGTGGGCTATGACTTTATGGATGATGGAGATAGGTAGCCGACCCGAGTCTCTGCGCACTAGGAGTGGGCTATGACTTTATGGATGATGGAGATAGGTAGCCGACCCGAGTCTCTGCTCACTAGGAGTGGGCTATGACTTTATGGATGATGGAGATAGGTAGCCGACCCGAGTCTCTGCTCACTAGGAGTGGGCTATGACTTTCTGGGTGATGGAGATAGGTAGCCGACCCGAGTCTCTGCGCACTAGGAGTGGGCTATGACTTTCTGGATGATGGAGATAGGTAACCGACCCGAGTCTCTGCGCACTAGGAGTGGGCTATGACTTTATGGGTGATGGAGATAGGTAGCCGACCCGAGTCTCTGCTCACTAGGAGTGGGCTATGACTTTATGGATGATGGAGATAGGTAGCCGACCCGAGTCTCTGCGCACTAGGAGTGGGCTATGACTTTATGGGTGATGGAGATAGGTAGCCGACCCGAGTCTCTGCTCACTAGGAGTGGGCTATGACTTTATGGATGATGGAGATAGGTAGCCGACCCGAGTCTCTGCTCACTAGGAGTGGGCTATGACTTTATGGATGATGGAGATAGGTAGCCGACCCGAGTCTCTGCTCACTAGGAGTGGGCTATGACTTTCTGGATGATGGAGATAGGTAGCCGACCCGAGTCTCTGCGCACTAGGAGTGGGCTATGACTTTATGGATGATGGAGATAGGTAGCCGACCCGAGTCTCTGCGCACTAGGAGTGGGCTATGAGTTGATCACTACCAAATCTTGGTGCTCACTTTTTCCTTCTACCTTCTCTCTGGAACATCGTATTTACAATGTACTTTTTTGATTCCCATTATTGGGAAACTGGGCTGCCTTTCTATCACCTTTCCTCTCCTGCTCTGTTTTCTGTCCAGTGCACCCTGACCTTCCGCTGGTGCTGCTGTTCTACGACTAAACTCACACTGGGGGTTAGTGCGTATATTGAGGCAGTCATATTGTCTGCTTTTTGATTATTACAAAGCTTGTTCTTTTGACACAGTCTTCTGACATGATTAAAGGGGCTCTTTATTCTACTAGGAAACTTTGTTTTGCATCAGAAGTCTTTTTTTTTTTTGTCGAAAAGCTACTACCAGCAAGACTTTTATGCTGGGAAGAAAGAGCACTCTTTTCCTCTAATGGTTCCTGTTTTTCTGTTGTAAGTCATCCTCCACGTGCAGAGAAGCATCTGTTTTTACTGCTCACCATGCATGGACTAAGTGTTCATGATTTCAGAATGCCTTGATGGACCTTAAATATTAATATCAAAGTCCACAGTTTTTATGAAAAAACACTGTCCAAATATCTGCCTGCTTGATTGCATGGGTTGCATGGATCTTGGAGTACCTGAATTTCTTGGTTCGAATACTGGATAGCACACAGCTATCTGGTTCTAATATTGTTCTAATATTCCTTGGATAGTTAGAGAAAAAATGTTCTTGGGTAAAAGCAAAATATATTCTTTTGAAGACATTTAACTAAGTCAAGTACAACCAAAAGATATATATACATATTTGTTAAAAAAAATATTTGTTAGAATTAAAAATAACACACAGTTACATATGTGTTTCCTCAAATTGTTCAAAAAGATAATTTTAAACATAAGGATATTGTAGGCAGCCTTCTAAATGTAGCTTATGAAAAATTTGTGTTTATTAAACTTCTTTCATAACCTATTAGAACTCACTGTCACTCCTGTTTTATTGGGCAAGTGTAGATTTTGTTTCTGTAGGTTTTATATGAAGTTTCTATCATTTCTCCCATTTACTTTTCTTGTGGTGAGCCATTTCTTGGGATGAGGGAGTCAGAGAGGCCTTAAAAATTTGAAAATGGCTTATCACAGTTTCAGTATTTTACAAAATGACTCTTAATTGAGACCGTATATGAGAAAAGGGCTGAAACCAGCATTAAGTGGAAAGACTGTTGAACATTAGAAGACTCAAATCTGGGATTCCATTTTATTGCTTAATAACTGTGTGATTCTAATCTCTCTCAGGTTCCTTCTATCTATAAAGAAGTTCAAAACAGCTGCCAGGTCTAACTCTGAAATTTATTCTCAAGGACAAGTGCAGTGTAAGTCATGGAGGTTTATAAACAGCAAATGCAATATTCTGATTTTATTCCTGGATTTGGTTTATGTTGGGACTCAGAAAGTTCCTTTCAAAAGATAAGGATATTCATTGTCACCAACTATTTTGATTGATCTAAAGTCCTCAGATATTCTATAAATATGTTTAATTAATTGTTTGAATATCATACTGTTCCTTAAGCATTCAAAATAAATACCACCAGAAAATCTTTGCAACTTAAAATATTTTATGTACTTTAAATGGTGTCTAAAAATTTTCATGTATTTTAATAAAAAATGAGTCATCCATATTTATATGAGGTGTTAATATAAATCCACATATCAAATTGGAAGGAATAGTTTTAATGCAGCTGCTGTACATTTTCTTCAGAGCTTATTTGTAATGTCATTAGTCATTGTTAGGTCTATTAGTCAGAAGTTTCAAATCTACAATGTGGTTATCATTTTTAGTAATTATTTTTTAAAATTCTGACATACAATTTAGTGTGTTGAAATTCAGCTTTATTCACAGATTTCTCCTACTGTTCTTTTGCAAGTAATGCAGATAATCTCAAAATAACAGTGCTTCTCTACACTCTAAGCATTTTAGATGTGTGATATTAATTTTTTGCCCTTTACTATTTCCATTAATTAATTTTGACCTTTAACTTTTGCTGATCAATGTGGACTAAGTTGTGATTGCAACATTTCTATGAAATAATACCAAATTAAGGTTGATAGTGGCAAGCTGTGAGTTTGGGAAGGATATTAACATTTTTGAACTTGGTTAGTTGATTTAAAACCAGACATACTTATAACCAGCTTTTGATTTATGTTTAGATTTAGATGTGAAGAATTTTGAATATTGCATAATGGTTGAAATTTCCTTGCAGTGGCTAAATACTGGTGGCTTGGAAACATGTAGCTTTACATTATCTCTATCTCATTCTACTGTCTTTAGAAAGTTAAAATATGCAAGGAGGTAAGGACAGAATTAAATATCTCATGACTGTCTATAGTAATTCCCATAAATGGATTGAACTGTTGGCTTTAATATAGATTACCCAATATGGTTGATTGTTTATTCATTAAACGAGCATATAATCATTACCTACTCTACACCAGATAATGTACCAGGTAATGAACATAGAGTGATGAATCAAATTTAGTCCCTATTCCAGAAGAGCTCAGAGTCTGGTGGAGGAGATGAACACATAGTCATACGTATGCAATGTAATTAGTGCCACACTGGAGGTCTGCACTGTATATTGTGGAAGCGCAGGGGAAAGCTACTTGGATCTACAGGTTTAGGAAAAGTTTTCCAGAAGACATAGCGTCTAAGCTCTCTCTTCAAATAATACAAAAAAATTTATAAATGTAATACATGGATATGTAACAATAAAATAATTTAGAAGCGTTTGTGGTCAAAGTAATAGAACTACTTCTGTTCAACAGCTATTTGTCTTCCTAGAGGCAAGTTCTTTTAAATATAATTGCTTGCATATCTTTTGGTGGTTCTTCCACGATACTGAATTATATGACCTATTGCCTCTGCATGTTTTATTTTATTTTATTGCTTCTAGATATTACTTTTGTGATAATAAAATACCCCAATAAGAGATGACATAAAATATATTATCTCTATTGTTTCTTCCACATTTTCACCTTCATCAATCACTACTGTTTATCAGCTACTCTATTATTTTTGTTTTGTTAAGATTGTTATCATTTATAATTTTATTTGAAAGAGCAAACAAGTCTTTCACTCTTTCTCCATAAATTGACTCTTGAGGTTAACATTTTTATGACTAAGCTGGGTCTTATATTGTTCTCTGATGGAATAGGTCTCTTTTCTTATTGTAAATTACTTAAAATTATGCCAAGTATTTATTTTCTTGACACTTTAATCATGGCTTTTTACAATACTTGTTTTTTTCTTTTTCCTTTGTGTTAGCAATTGACTTTTCTCTTTTAAGAAAAGTAATATATGTTTTACATTTGCACATTTTTCCTATTTCTTATTAAACTGAGATCTTTTTCTAAATGCCTTCCTTCTGGCACCTCAAATACTCCTAAGCTAATATGGATCAATTGCTTTCTAGGACTACTGTGCAGCTACTCTGCATCAATTTCCTTCATTGCCTTCCTGGGTGGAGTCCACAGTAAGTCCATTACTCCTCCTTTTTTTCTTTTTTTGCCCCTTATTTTTATAGTCAGCATCATAAAGTAACTGTTTATGAAAAAATATGTAGTAAATACATATAAGCAAATTCTGCTTTCACTGTGTGTGTGTGTGTGTGTGTGTGTATGTGCATGCTCTTGGACTGGGTATATCATTCTAGAGTAAAAAACTTCCCCATAAACTGGAAGGCGTTGATCTATTTTCTTAGCATTCAGTGTTGGTGATATATCCAAGTCAATCCATTCTCATAGCCTGTTTTTAATCTTGGAAGCTTTTATGGTCATCTCTAGGTCTGGGTCTTAATCAATCATTCTGCTTGCTACTTTGAACTTTAAACACTGTCTTTCACTGCTGAGTAATTGCTCTATTATTTCTCTATTAATTTCTTCTCCATTTTCTGCCTTTATTCTTTTTTGAATTTCTATCAACAGATGTTGGACCTCCATACTGGTCCCCTGTGACCCTTATCTTTTCCCTCATGCTTTCTGACTCTTTGCATTTCTGCTTTACACTCTAGAATTGCTTGACTTTATTTTTCAGAATTTTATTTTTTATTCCATTTAATTAATTGTCTATTCTGCACTTTCCAGCCTCTAGCAATCTTTTGATATCTCTCATGTGCTGATAATATCTCTCCTACATTCTTCTCACTTATGTATTAATTATGTTTTTATGGATTTCTGTTTTTATTTTAGTCAATTCACAGGGGAGGTGAAAAGCAGAGTGACCTAGTTTTGAGTTTGTAAGGAAACTACAATCAGTAACATTATTTAAGGTCAAAGCATTAAATTAGGAATAGTAGGACAAATGACTGAAGTAATTGCTAGGCATCATGTGAGAGCCTTGTAGATATACTTTATTAAGAATCATAAGATTTTATCTTAAGGCACTGAGTGTTTTAATTGTAAAAGTATAATGATTATCTAAGGAAAATATATTTAAAGACTACAGGCAGGAAGGAAAGTTAGAAGGCTGTTGAAAGAGTTCATATTAGTAATGAGGATCTCATCTAAAGCAGAAAGATCAGAGCAAAGATGAGGCAAAAATAGTAGATAGTACAGAAGAAGTTTCCAAGTTTGACTAAAAATATCAAGGCAAAAAGTACTGAGAGAGACTCCAAATAGGATAAATGCAAAGAAAATAGGACCTAGGAAAACCATGATAAAACTTCTGAAAACCAAAGACAAAAAGAAAACCTTAAAAGCAGCTAGAACAAAAAAGAAGATACATAACCTTCAAAGGAGCAAATGAAGGCAAAATAAAAATATCAGCTCTCTTCTCTAAATAAACATTGGAACCCAGAAAACAGTGGAGCAATCATCTTTCAAATGCTAAAATAAAATAAGATGTGGTACAGCTTACAGTTAAAGGCTAGTGTACTTCTCCTTTTGTGTAATTTTCTATGCAATAAGGAATGACGTTGTTCCTTAACACAGTATTTTCTGGAATGATGTCCAGTTCTATGAAGCTAAAAGAAAAGAAAAATTTCATAGAGGAAGAAACCCCACTGAATTCAGATTTAGAGATCATTGTGAAAAAGCATAATTTAAATAAATAATTTTGTGCAGTGATGGGCTAGGTAGAGGAGCTAAAAGATTTAAGTGCTCACCAATTAATGTGTTCTAAATATTTAAGAGTCATTCTCAGTCTAGAAGCAAAAGATTCAACTTTTAAAAAACTCTCTTCAGCTATACTTTTTAATAATTTCTAAATCTCTTTTTTATTATATTTATAACAAAGGTAACTTTTAGATTAATTATGGCAATATTTGATAAACATTTAAGACCAAAAATATAATGAAATGAATATGAATAGGAGGTTGTGTGTACAATATAGTTTTTATGAAGAGATAGGTCAAAGTGGGTCTTTCAAAGAACTATTAGATAGTAAGTATGCAAATAGGACTGTGCAATTTATGTCCAGGCATATACTATGAAAATAAAATTGAGAGATAGTTTAACATAGTGATTAAAGGCATGGGCTCTGGAGTGCAATTCCTTAAGTGAAAATTCCAGTTCTTCAAATTATTAGCTGTGTGACCTTTGGAAGTTTCTTAACCTATCTGAATTTCAGTTCTGTATCTGTAAAATCTCTTAAAGATTATGGCATAAAGTTGTAAGCATTCTTCAAATGTCAGTTATTATTATTATAATGAAAAGTTGGCAACGCAAGGTTAGCACATTCATAGTAATTTTATATCTTTTGCTGGATTTTGGTATTTGGCTTAATCAAATGCAGTACCTGAGGAAACTACATTTTACATAGTAATGGAAGGGTGAAAGGAAGAGAAAAACAAAAAAAAAATATTTGCTGAATGGTAGGAATTGTGCTGGCACTCCGCACATACAATTTTCTTTAACCTTAAAATGAGTTTATAATGTAGGTATTATGATGTACATAGATACACATTTTAAATCTGTGTACAGAGCACTCATAGATTCAGCAGAGAATTCAAGACTTACCAACATGGAACCCTCAGAAAATTTATCTTTTAGTGAAGGGAGTGAGGATAAATACTTTGCTAATACCCCCCACCCCCTTTCAGAGGTAGAGTCCAATTTTCATTTCTTTGAGTCTGGACTGGCCTTTCTGATGCTCTTAACCAATAGACTGCAATGAAAGTTAGATTCTGGCAGGCTACATTATCTGAAGATCTTCAGCTTTTGCTCATTCCTTTTTGAATTCTTGCTTTTTTTTTTTAAACTCTTTCTCAGAACTTTTAGCCATCATACAAGAATTCTGACTACCCAGAGACTGCCAGGCTGGAGACCACCATGTGTAGGTGCTCCAGTTACCAGCACTAGCTGAAGTCAGCTTTTCAGCCATTCCAGCCAAGGCACCTGACATGTGCATAGGCCTCCTGGGCCCCCCAGAACAGCCATCCACCAGCTAGTGGCCTCCCCTGACTCCATGTGGAGTATAAGTATCACCCATTTCTACCCTGCTTGACTTCTTGACTTGATTGCATTACTCATGAAATAGAATAAATGGTTGTTGTTTTAACATACCAAGTTTTGGGGTTAGTTTATCACATGGCAACATAATTAGAATGGACTATTATAAATATTATATGAGTCAATGCATATGAAAAACTTAGCACAGTGCCTGGCACATAATAAATATTTCATTAACATTTGTTGCTATTATTTTACTATAACCACAATTATAAAATCGCATTTATGTGTATGTGTGGGTGTGTCTGTATGATTTGCAAGGATTGAGAAAATGAGCTAAACAGAAAAAGCAATAATAGGATGGATTTTCTTATAAAATAAGATATGTTAAGTTGTCATTCCATAAGAAATTCTTTTTTTTCCCCTCTGGCTAGCATTAAATAAGGGTTTTTTATTCAAGATGGCTTTTCCCTGTGCTTTTTCTTATATCACTTTATATTGTGCATCTGAACAGCCCACCCGAGTGACCTTCACTACCTCCTTGGCTTCAGTTCCCATCATTGGTTCGTGAATCTAAAATCTTTATCTTTAGCCCAACTTTTTTTGAACTTCAGATGTGAATATTCAACTGCTTCTGAAAATCTCCACCTAAATATCTCACATGGCAAAAACTGAACTTACCAGCTCTTCATCCCTTCCTTTCAAATTTCCCTTGTTCTCTATCTGCTCAGGTGCTCAAATCAAAACCTAGGTTTTAAGTAAAAACTATGGCTGAAAACCACAAATCACATTGGTTATATGTTCATTAAAAAATAAGATCCTGTCTATAGGTGACAACTGAAGTTTGGGGCCTTCGTACCTAGCTTATGTACTATGGCACCAGAACTTCTATTTTTTTTTTTTTTGGTATGGAACAATACATATAAACAGAGAGGAACATTTTATAAAGTATTTGATATTTGGGATATGCTAAGAGAACTACAATAGTCTGGCAGCTCTTTGGATTTAGACCTTTTCTATCTTTTATTCCCCTGCTCAAGCCTATTGAAGCTTGTGACTATATACTTTCATCCCTATTTTAATCTGAAGGATGTCATACAGTCCTACAGATTTCACTTATCTACATATTACTAATGTTCTGGTATCTTTAGCAGGAGGAAAGCCAATTGCTTTTTCTATATGCCATACAACTCTTTTCTTCTCTCCATAGCCTGTGAAGAGCAACATTGTTCTACACTAGTCATGTGTCCAGTCCCACATGAATACTCAAAATCTTGATACTTTAAATCAGATTTAATCAAACGTGTGTACTTAATTATTTCATGTCTCCCAATGTTATTTTTTCATGTAATTTTTCTTTGTAGTTTAGTACAACTTTTGGTAATTTATGGTGCTCTGATCTTTAATCCCTGGAAATAATTTTAGCAAACTTTCTGCTGAAGATTTAGCATATATGCTAACATCTGTAACCTCTGAAAAATAAAGGCTTGCAGGATAATTATACTTGTTTAGTTTATTTAATCGGCTGGTTGTCATGGAACTTAAAAATGCATATCATTTGTCATGCTATTTACTTTTTAGTTTGGAAGAATTCAGAACTTTAAAACTGATACTTGGTAACTTCATGAATGCCTTTTCTGTGGCAAGGATTGAGTGAGGGAGGAAATCCTTCATATGTGTACTTTCCACTTGGGTAGACTACATAAAAGTCTCTTTTCTTTTTCTTAAACAGCTTCCCTATCTGTTTGCTGTTGCTTCGGATGACTTCCAAAATTCCTTGACAAGCAGTGTTAGGTGGGCTTGCTTTCTGAAGGCGAGATTCTCTCTTTTCACTGTTCCCATTCTCACAGTGCCAAATCTGTGTGCCCTGTTTCTTTTGCCTCTGCCTTCTTCCTTCCCATTTTTACATCGCAGTCTTTGTCTTGCCAGTGCTCTTTCAGCTTTATAGGATATTATTTTTGTGCTCCCACAATGACTGTGTAAGCAAATGTATCCATTAGAAGATAGCTATTTACATGAGAATGTTTCACTTAGCAAATTGTGTAAGTTTCCTTTAGTCTGAAATCTCTGCACCTCAGATGGGTTCCAATTATCTTTGACTTTTCATAAACACATTGTTTCTATAAAATGAAGCATATCTGTAACATGCTTACAAGCATGTACTAGTAAATGTAGTAGCACTATGGAAGAACTGTGTTTTGATGGAGAAATTTTTTATTACTTGCTTTAGTGAAAACAGCTACAACTTTATTTTCTACTCAGCATAGGAAATGCACTTGGGTCTTTAGGTCAACTCATATAAGACAATTAACTGACAGGAAAACCAGAGCGCTTCACTACATGGATACAACAATATGAGGTAAGTGTTAGAATAACTTAAACTTCCCTAATGAGCTTCAGGACTTAAATGAGAAGGTTTTCTATTCTTGTGTGATTAATATTTCTCTGTGGTAGAAAGAGGACTTTTTTCTGTGTGCAGAGGAAATGAGGAGCAAAAGAGTTCAAGATAAGTGATTAAGAGAAGTTAAGAATTGGTTAATCCCTTATAGCCCAAAGGGGATTAATTAGTGATAACCAGTAACTGCCACCAGCGTGAATAAATAGTCCCTCCAAATAACCATGTAGCCTACTATGAAGTAGCAAAAAACTGTTTTTAAACTACCAACATTTTAACCATTTATTTTCTGAATTTAGTCAACCAAACAATCCTTGCACACTGGCTGTATAAGTCTGTGAAATTGTGAAACTGTGTCATGTATTTAGAGACACTGTTATTATTTATGGTTGCTCTTAATTTTTTTTCTCCATGAAAATAGTCATCGTAAATCACTAGGCCAAAATGGACAAATTGGCTCTGGGTGTTTGTGTGTGCATGTGTGATTTCGTGTGTCTAGGTACATTTGGAAGGTCAGTATGTTAGAAGAAATAGAGTGAAGAAGAAAGATAAGAAAGATAGTCCAAAAGAGTTACTGATACTAAGTAAAATATTAGGATATGTGGGCATGTATAATCAGTGGCTTTTTTGCACAAACACAAATACATGTTTTCCCCACTATCCCAAAGTTCACTTTATGTCACTTCATTTTTACGAAAGACCTACATCAGTACCTGTTTTTGCTAATTGAAAGAAATCTGAAGAGAATTTTTTTGCTTTTACAAGGTGGTAAATGGCTTTATGCAAAGAGAACTAGATGTTAATCAGAAAGTCCAGCTTAAAAATAGCAACTGAAAAATAAGTGAAATTTCCTAGAGAATTTTAGGGTTTGATATCTACACAGATAAGATTCATTAAGTAGATGCTTAACTGTCTTCTTTGCTCTTGTGAAAAGATTGTTCTCCAATTTTCACTGTGTACAAACTAAAATGAAGGTAGATTATATAAATATTCTGATTGATTAAAAGATTAAAATTGTGAGTCTTCCAAGAAATACATCAGGATTCAAGAATACTTATTGCATTTGTTTTATTTTCCTACTTTTTTTTTTTCAATCAACATCTAATAACTCACAACTGCATCTTTTCTTGTTAGAACATGTCATCCAGCACTTTTTGATTAGATGTTCTCAGATAATAGCTGGGGCAGATTGACCAAAAGAGAGCAATTTCTTTAATCAGATTAGCATAATGATTCTATCACAAACTTTAGATAGGGCTATGGATACCACCATTTTCTTTTTTATTAAAAGCATTGTATCTTTAGTAGACCTTCTGTAGATCACAATACAAATTTATAAAAGGCCATAACAATGCCTTTAGAATAAAATCCATTTGCCATTCTGCAACGAAGCAACCTTTCTTTTAGTTGGCCATAACTTGGGGACAGGGGCCTTACAAACACTAAGTAGTGGGACATGGTGACCAGAAATCTAAATTTTCTGCCTGGCTAAAGCAAGTGACCTTGAGTTTCTCTGTGCTCTTGAGTCACTTTTTAGGTATCAGTTTTTTCACCTATGCAAAGAGGATGATGTCCAACATGTTCTGAGGTTCTTCCAGTTCTAAAGTTCTTTGGCTAATTTCCCCAGAGCCCAAGAGAAGCGCTGAATCTGGCTGGTATGCAGTAAATATTTGATGATTATGAGAAATATTTGACTTCCAAATGGGAGAGTAATATATGATATATGGAAATACCGTGGTATCTCAACACTTATGATTTGGGGAGCAGAATCAGTGTGATTGCATCACAAATGCAATGAATTCCTTGTTTACTTAGGTCAAAGAGAAATAGTTGTGTAAAAGCAACCAAGGTGAAAACAGAATTTCACATACACTAGTTGAAAATATCTAGTAAGTATTATCATTTTTCTCTGATAAAGTGCCATATAAATGGTGTGAATATATTAAATGGAATGAAGGCATTAAAAAAATCTTTAATATAACCAGTTTATTTATTATTTAAAAAATATGTAGAAGGAAAAATCAATATTTAGACATGTAGGAAAACGAACAGCAGGTTTAAATTTTGCTTTCAACAACTCTATCTAATGAAATCATGTATTAAGTATTTATATGACCATTAAAAATTGAAATAGAACAACGGAAGTATGCTTTTAGTTGATACTTCTTATATAGGGTGAATTGACAATTATCATGTAAATAATTACCAATAGTAGTTTACATTTTTTGAGTATATGCATTGTTTTAAATACTTATCTGTATTAACTCTTTAATCCTTATAACAATCCTATGAGCTATTTACTGTTATCATCATCATCCCCATCTTGCAGGTGGAAATTGAGGACCAGAGAAGTTCATTAATTTGCCTAAAAGCACACAGTCAGTATGTGGTAGAGCTAAGATTTAAACCCAGCATTCTGGTTTTATTGTAATATTGGCATCTTATCATGATGATTTCTGAAAGCACCTCTAATTATGTCAAATGTATTAATATGTCCTTATTTATTTGCAAGTTTGTTAAAGAAACAATTTGACCTTTCCATGTGTTCAAACAAAATACATCATTTTCTCCTTTTATCATCTGCAATTTGTTTCTTTGTCCTCTGTAAAACTAAAAAGCTGTAATATCAACTTTTTCTTTTGTTTTAATCTGAGACCACAGTTTATTTGCATGAATTGCTAGTGTGAGTGCTCGAATATATCAGTGCTTTTTATCTTTTGCCTTTGATATGTAGGGAGTGAATTCCTGATGAATTGCTATGAGCTGGGAAGTACTATGTTCTCTAATTGTAAATAGCCCATAAATATTTCTTTTCATTCTTTCAGGAGGCCTTATTTAGTTTTGTTAGCATTATTTCAGCCTAGAATGTATTCTATTTAGAAAACATTGGATCATCTGTTTTACTTAGGCAGCTGACATTTAATCACACGTTAATACTACTTCACTTGTTATTCAGAGGCCTCAAACTTCTATCTCTTTTACTATCTTTCATAACCTTAAATGGGACTGACAAGTATAATGATGTCTTCTGATCAGAGTATAATAAATATAAATAAGTCACAGATAACAGTGAAATGGAAGAAAGAAGTCTGAGAGAAAAAAAAAGCCCACTCAAATAGTGTTCAATAGTTTCTTTCCTCAGTAGGGAAAAAGATGTTTGTTTGCAATAGAATCTAACTCTTCCAGGACCCTTTAAGGACAATTTCTATTGTAAACTGAGAACATTTGAAGTTCCATTTAAATAATGCAGTACTTCTGGCCTGTGAAAATAAATAAGCTTCTAGGATTCTTCTTTGTGGAAAAGATAAGCCTAATGAAAAAAAAAAAGAAAAGTCTTAAGATAATGCATCAGTAGACATATCTTATAGCGGGAAAACACTTAGTTTCCTAAGGTATATGTCCGTGGTTTAATGGCTCTATGTCTGTACTCACTTGACCGCAGAGAGTCGCATTAGTACATGGTTAGAGGAGAAACTATACAGATTCTGGTGAATTCTTATTGAAATCAATGTGTTAAATTTGATCAATATTTTGATTTGATCAACCTGAAACTTAAGTTGTATGATTTTAGTTCTATCCAAACTTACTCTGAATATATATGAAATTGTTTCATGAAAATTTGACAATTTTTGGTTAACACTTTGTTTTTGGAATTGTAAATAGATTTGTAGAACTCTAGAAATCATATTGCTCAATGCTTTTGTAAGTAGCAAAGAACATTATTTAGAAATACATATCAATTAGGATGTTTCGTGAAACAAGTAACTGAAAAATTGACTTAAGTAAATTTAAAAATAAGAAAATTTATTATCTTCCAGAAATGGCATCAAGGTGGATTTTTTCCAGACGTCAACCTTCTAATCAAGGATTCAAGTCATTTCATCCTCTCTACTCTGCTGCCTGCAACATCAGTTTTACCCACTGGATGGTTTCCTTTATGATTGTGAGCTGGTTGCTGTAAGTTTTTTTGTTCTTGTTCAGAGAGAGAGAGAGAGAGAGACAGAGAGAGAGAGAGAGAGAGAGAGTGTGTGTGTGTGTGTGTGTACATATGTGCACAAAAGAGAGAAAGAAAGATTGGCTTTCTTTGTGAATACTTGAATTAAATTATGATTATTTAGGAAAGAGGAGAGTGGAAAGGAAGAAAGGATGCTGGGTGATCAAAGATGTCCAACACAGGGAAACAATGTAAGAAAATAAAACCATATCACTATATTTTAATGATAATATTTGTGGATAGTATGTTTTAGTAAAGCCTGACTCCATTGGACTAGTAGTTTTTGTATAATATTCAAAGCCATATTAAAAAATATTCAGATGTTCCCTATTTATTATTTCCTTTTTGGAATTCAGTAATGACCTCTTAACATAGAGGCTTTACATTCTTAATTATACAACAGCAAAATGAATTTTTAAATGTAAAGTAATTTTATAAGTTTGTGAGCTTTTATTATATTCATCTCTTATGGCACAGATAGCTACTTTTTCTCACAAGGTTTAGTTGGGCTAACAACAAAGCCTGCTTGGCAGCCTCCTGGCAGCTAGGTGTAGCCGTGTGATCAAGGTCTTCAACTGGGATGTGAATGGAAGTGATATGTGAAACTTCTAGTTTATGCTTTTAAAGGGAAAGTGTGACACTGTATGGGTGGCAGAAACAAGAGAGGAGGAGCCTGGACTCCTAGTGACTTTAAATAAGTCTGATATATCATTCTAGATTCTTAACATCTACCTTGTATAAGCCATTTTCATTTATTTTTATTTTTATTTCTATTTTTTAAATTTGTAATTGAAGTATAGTTGCCATACAATATCATATTAGTTTTCAGGTGTACAACATAGTGATTCAGCAGTTACACACATTCCAAAATGCTTACCACCGTTAGTGTGGTTGTCAGCCATCACCATACAAAGTTATTACAATGTTATTGGCTATGTTTTCTATGCTGTACTTTTCATCCCTGTGACTTACTTATTTTATAACTGGAAGTTTGTACCTCTTAATCCCGTTCTTCTATTTCGCCTATCCCCTACTCCTTGCCCCTAGGGCAATCACCAGTTTATTCTTTGTATTTATGAGTCTGTTTCTGTTTTTTTTTTTTGTTTGCTTGTTTATCTGTTTTATTTTTTATATTCCACATATAAATGAAATCATGTGGTATTGGTCTTTCTCTGTCGGACTTATTTCACTTAGAATACTACTCTCTAGGTCCATCCATGTGTTGTGAATGTAAGTATTTTTAATTTAGGCTGAACCTACATTTAAATATTGTAGATAGCCAATATCCATATACTATCTAGAAATGAGGGGTGATTCCTTGAGACTAGAAACTGGATTACAATCCTTCTGGGAACAATATAAAATACGTAGCTTGTTTTTGAATATTTTTAGAAGGGAATAGCATCATATGGAACTCCCAATATTTTAATTTTGATACTATAGTTTTTATGCACACAGCAGATTTAACTGTTTTGAATGAATTTACTCATTTTAAGCAATTAACATCGAATAATTTTCTTAAAATAATCAAACGATTTGTGTATACATATACAGCATACATCTCCACTGTTTACTGTCTCAAAGCATTTTAACAAGCTATTGTGCTGGCAGCATTAATTAGATCTGAAAACTGGTATTATAAAAACAACAAAAGCTATAAGAATGCTTTAAAATAGAATACCAAAATAATAGAATCTAAGGTTTCTGAAGTTGTATTTGACTAGTCAAATGTTCCTTAACAACTAGATGCATCAGAATACATTGTTCATTATAATATTAAAGGAATGTAATGAAATGAAAATTGAGGCAATAGAGAATTCAGTATGCACAATTATTTTAAATTTAAAATCTTCCCCATAATGAACATAGCTAAAAACATAAAAGACAAATGATAGAGAAATTAGAAGCAATTATCAAAGGAATTCTCAGCAGAAATTTCTGATTTAAATTAAAGCCTATGATTAAAAATCTCCTGCCTCTTTGTCCTTCTGCACTCTTCCCACAATCCACTACTGCTGCAGCACCTCATAACTTAATTTCTTTTCCTTAAAGACAGTCACACTAGTTTCATCTATAGCAAGAATGAACATATCAACTTCAGGTCTATATGGTTCTTGTTTCTATATGCACTAATGCTTAGTTTTTAAAAGAACAAAGATGGGATAGTATTAAATAGAGCACCATAAAAAGTGAAATTATTTTTCACCCACATAACTCTGTTATATTTTGTAAATGGAAAAGGGACCTCTTCAATTCTTTTTTTTAAATTGAGATTTCAAAAGTAGCACAGTATATTTTGGTGGCTGGGGCTTCATTACAGCTACTTAGGTGGCCTAAGCATTAGAAAAGTTTACAGTGCATCATATCCAGATAGGGATTTATTTATTCATTCAGTCAAAAACTATTTTTGAGCATCTGCTCAGGTATTGTTCTAGGTGCCTGAGACACAAGTTAACAAAATGACCTGCCCTTATTATGTTTACATTATGGTGATTAAAATCAATACTGCATCATAAAACAAGCATGGGTCAATTCAACAAAGTTCTGTTTTTTGATAATTCCTATTTTTAATTTTAATTTTTAATTTTATATTTCCTTTGGGAAATATGCCATTCTTTTAAAGATTGTATTGTTTTGTAATGAAAATATGTTCTTTTGTGCATTTACTTAAATTTTGTGTTTTTACTATTATACACTGAAACCATTTATTTGCTGAATATATCTCATCATTTTTCAGAATTCACTGGTAATTAGCTAGAACATTTGTTTCCCCTTTTGAGGAAAATTTTATAAGGTCCCAAATGACCAACTCACATGAAAAACTAGAGAAACTGGGAATGGTTTAAAAGTTGAGTCACCGAGTATGTTCTGTCAGAGGGTGCTGCTAATTAATTTTGTTTGGGGTTCTGCATTCCTCTATTTACAAAATGCAGTGTATACTTTACAGGGACGTATTTTTGAGAATTTTCCAATGTACTGTCTGATATGTACAAAAGAATCTGTGTAATACATATTCACATTATTAACCATAATAAAAGAAACAAGAATATAATATTGTACTTTAAAAACTTGACATTAATGCAGTTTTATTTGAATACCTTAAAGGAAAATAATAGTTTTGGAGAGTTTTTCAGTTCATGTTCCCCTTCTTTTATTTTAATTGTTAGCTATACAACGAGTGTTGCCTTAAGAAATATTTAGTTATTTCTCCTTTTTTTAAATGCTAAAGATTAGTTTTATACTGAAATAATTCCAAAAGTATGAAAATATGGCAAGACTAGTATAAATAACTTTTTATCTGAACCATCTGAGAGTGAGTTATCACCTGATGCTTCATCATCCCCCAATGCCTTATTGTGTGATCTCTCCAAAGATGTTCTCCTACCTAACCACAGTACAGTAATCAAAATCCAAATAGTAACATTGAGACACCACTACCATGTAATTATATTTCCAATTGATTTTATGACAATGCCAGTAATAGTCAAAGATGATGTACTTCAACTGTCACTTAAAAAAATTAAATCGACTTCAATTTTTAGAGCAATTTTGAAATTAATAACAAAATAGAGTGAAAATACAGAGACTTCTCATATATTTACTCCCTACCCTCACACTCTTATAGCCTTCCCCCATTATCAACATCCCACACCAGACTGATACATTTGTTATATTCAGTGAACCTGTTAACATATCATTATCGTCCAAAGTCCATAGTTTATCTTAGGGTTCACTTTTGGTTTTGCATACTGTGTTTTTGATAAATATGTGATGGCATGTACCACCATTACATAATACAGAATAGTTTCACTACCCTAAGAATCCTGTGTGTTCTGCTTCCCTCTCCCTCAAACCCCTGGTGAACACTGAGCTGGCTGTCTGCATAGTTTTGCTTTTTCTAGAATGTCATTTAGTTGGAATCATATAGCATGTGGCTTGTTCATATTGGCTTCTTTCCCTTAGTAATAAGAATTTAAGGTTCCTTCATGTCTTTTCATAGGTTGATAGCACATTTCTTTAAACACTGAATGATAGTCCATTTTCTGGATTGGATGTACACAGGTTATTTATCCATTCCCCTACTGAAGGACATCTTGGTTACTTCCAAGTTTTGGCACTTATGTGTATAGCTGCTGTAAACATCCAGGTTCAGGTTTTTGTGTGGACAAAATTTTTCAACTTCTTTTGGTAAATACCATGCTGGATTGTGTGGTCAAATAAGTTCAGTTTTGTAAGAAACTGCCAAACTGTCTTCCAAAGTGGCTGTACAATTGTGTATTCCCATCGGCAATGAATGAGAATTCCTGTTATACTCCATTCTCACCATCATCTGGTGGTGTTGGTGTTTTGGATTTTGGCCTAATAGGTGTGTGGTAGTATCTTATTATCATTTTAATTTTCAATTGCCTAATGACACATGGTGTTGATCATCTTTTAATATGCTTATTTACCACCTGTATTTATTTTTTGGTGAGGTGTCTGTTCAGGTCTTTTGCCTATTTTTTAATTGAGTTGTTCATTTTCTTATTATTGAGTTTTAAGAGTTCTCTGTGTATTTTGGATAACAGTTCTATATCAGATATATCTTTTGAAAATATTTTTCCCAGTGTGTGGCTTGCCTTTTCATTCTCTTAACAGTGTCTTTCACAGAGTAGAAGTTTTCTTGAAATGCAGTTATTTAAATATATAACGTTAGTTTCAGGTGTACAACGTAATGATTCAATATTTATATATATTCCAGAATGATCACTATAATAAGTCCCTGCCCAGTCCCATTCCCTTTGGTAACTGTTAGTCCATTCTTGGGTTCTGTGAGTCTGCTGCTGTTTTGTTCCTTCAGTTTTTGCTTTGTTCTTATGCTCCACAGATGAATGAAATCATTTAGTACTTGTCTTTCTCCGCCTGGCTTATCTCACTGAGCATAATACCCTCTAGCTCCATCCATGTTGTTGCAAATGGTAGGATTTGTTTTCTTCTTATGGCTGAATAATATTCCATTGTGTATATGTACCACCTCTTCTTTATCCATTCATCTACTGATGGACACTTAGGTTGCTTCCATTTCTTGGCTATTGTAATTAGTGCTGCGATAAACATAGGGGTGCATATGTCTTTTTCAAAATGGGATCCTGCATTCTTAGGGTAAATTCCTAAGAGTAGATTTCCTGGGTCAAACAGTATTTCTATTTTTAGTTTTCTGAGGAATCTCTATACTGCTTTCCACAATGTTTGAACTAGTTTACATTCCCACTGGCAGTGTAGGAGGGTTCCCTTTCTCCGCATCCTCGCCAGCATTTGTTGTTCCTAGTTTTTTCTATGTTGGCCATCCTAACTGGTGTGAGGTGATATCTCATTGTGGTTTTAATTTGCATTTCCCTGATAATTAGCAATGTGGAGCATCTTCATGGCTAATTTTTATCACTGTTGTTTCCTATGGAGTTGTGGTAAACAAGGCATTATGGACTAACTTTGATGTACTTGATGCCTGCTCCTTTTAATTGTCCATAGTAGTAATTTACAGGGCATTTAACGAGAATGTGAATACTTGCATGTGTAAGTTTGTTAAAAATTAATAAAAATGCTGGGAGCACATCTATGTGTATATGGAGTTAGTAAACTCACCTACATATTTTCAGTGCTTTGCCTTACTTATTAAGCTACATTAGTGATGTAGGGTGATGTAAGACAGTCGCAATTTATACAATTAAAGTACTACACTTTTATGTAATGAGGTTATTTATTGAATTAGTTATTTTTCTTTGCTCATTATTTGGTTTTTTGAACTGACAAATAGAATGAGTGACATAAGTATTAGGGTTCAAGTCTGTCTTTTGTGATTATGGATGGCTATTATTTGTTTTGATGTGAATTGATCATTGTTGAATAAAGATTAGATGACTCAGTCAGTTGACTAGATGTGGGAAATAAGATACTTGGGAATATAATAATTAAATATGTAATAAAATAACAGTAGGTAGTTTCTTTATTGTATGGGTCAAGAAGGAGACAAATTTTCATTCATTTTGTTTCTCAAAGGGCCAAGTGTTTTGGTGTTGTAGCTGTTTTGCTTCTGGGCTTGATGGGTAGAAGCGTTTTGAGAATTTTAGTTGAAATCTGATAACTTGTGTTAAAATCACTGAGATAATAGTAGTAAGCTATGTTGGTGTACCCAGTTATGGCATGACATTAAGGAGAGTTTTAAACTCTCAGTCCTTAAACTGATGAGTTAAATTAAACAGGCTGAATTAGCAAGGGTTGTGAGGTTTTCAGTTTATTGATTATAGATCAGGCTCCTGTAGAGGGGTATAAAGCACCACGAAGTCCTTTGAGGTTTAGGCTATTGTTGGTAATACTGTGGTGAATAATTTTGTTGTGGTAATTATTTGACTTTAGGGCTAAGTATAGTAGTGTATCTAATCTTAGTTTTGGTTTTAGCTATGGTGTAGTTAGAAATGTTAGTCACTTTTGCTGCTTATTTTGTTATTAATAGTCACTATTAGCTTCTTAATGATATTACAGTATAGATGATCATATTTTGAAACATTATAGCAGAACTAATTCAAGGACAGTTCATATGAAACTGATCTGACCCACAGATTATGAACATCGTCTATATTATCAGCCTGGTTGTGTGGCTGTCAGGCTTATTTGATTTAGTTGTCACAGAATACCATTTGTCTTAGCTGTGAGAAAGGAGCAGTTTATGAAGATAAGATGTCTTCTGATGAGATTAACATTCAGCATGTTATCTCTATAGGCAGGAGTGCTTGTTTCTCACTTTCTAGCAGTTGTAACTACCCCGGCTTTAGGTCTCGTGTAAGAATATATAGGAGCCAAAGCTTAAGTCTTTGTAGTTGGTATACTTGTAGCTTCAGTATGACTGGTGGCCTATGATTTTTATAGTCAAGGAAGGGTTATTGATTTCATCTATTATATACAGAATTTGTAGTGATGATGGGCAATTAGGATTAAGATGATGGCTGGTAAAATGGTTCGGACTGTTTCTACACCTGTGCATCAATAGTGCTTGTGTGAGTAACTCTGGGCGTTAACAGTAATGAAATATCATAAAGAACTAGTGAGCTAATTAGGAAAACAATTATTGGTATATGATCATGGAGATGTAGAAATCCCTTAATAATGGGGGATGTTGTATCTTGAAAACCTAGTTAGAATGGATGTGCCATGGAGATATAAAGGGCTTAAATCTGTAATTTAGCTTCGACCAAGTTATGTCATTTTTTACTAATATCTCATTTACTGAGAAAGACATAACAGTTATGATGTTGGCTTGAAACCAGTTTTAGGTGGTTCAATTCCTTTCTTATTTGAAGTTTACATGAATAGGTTCTTCAAATATATCATATGATGAAGGGACATCTGTGTAGTCATTCAAGATTAGTGTTACTTCAGTTATTATCACTTCTTACTTAGTTTTGAAGGCTTCTTACATTATGAAAATTATTAGCAGTACTGCTGTTAATGAAAAAAATGAACCTATTGATGACACAGTGTCTCATGTTGTAAATGTGCCTGGGGAGTCTGAGTAACATCGTGGTATCACTGAAAGGCCAAGAAAGTGCTGTGGGAAGAAAATTATGTGAACCCCAACAAATAAAATTTGTTTAAGTTTATTATAATATTCTCCATCTGGGAGTTGTTACATGACCTCTGTCCGGGGGGAATCTGTGTTTGATGAATTCCTTTTATTTTTTAAAATCTTTCCTTAATTGCATACTTGTGTTGAATTAACAGATGACTTAATAAATGATAAATTGTTAGGTTTATCTTGTTAATTACCAAAGGGCATCCCTTCTGATACAAGCTTATCAGATTGAGATTTTTCTTGTTTCTTGCAGTTGATGTGTGTTGCTATGAACTTCCCTTAGAACTACTTTTGCCGCATCCCCAAACTTTTCAACTGTTGTGTTTCTATTTTCATTTGTCTCCAGGAATTATTTTTGATTTCCTCTTTGATTTCTTCATGATCCATTGGTTATTTAGCCTCCATATGTTTGTTTTTTTCTAGTTCTTTTTTTTTCCCCTAGTAATTGATTTCAAGTTTCATACTGTTGTTGTTGGAAAAGATGCTTGGTATGATTACAATCTTCGTAAATTTATTGAGATTTGTTTTGTGGCCTAACATGTGGTCTGTCCTGGAGAATATTCCATGTACACTTGAGAAGAATGTGTATTCTGCTGTTTTTAGACGGAATGTTCTGTAAATATCTGCTAAGTCCATCTGATCTAATGTGTCATTCAAAGCCATTGTTTCTTACAGTTGATTTTCTGTCTGGCTGATCTATCTATTGATATCAATGGAGGTGTTAAAGTTCCCTATTATTATTATATTACTTTCAGTTTTTCCCTTATGTCTGTTAATATTTGCTTTTTATATTTTGGTGCTCCCATGTTGGTTGCATAGATATTTAACGTTATTATATCTTCCTCCTGGATTAAGCCCTTTATCATTATGTAATGCCCTGCTTTGTTTCTTGTTACAGTCTTTGATTTAAAGTCTGTTTTGTCTGATATAAGTATTGCTACCCCAGATTTTTTTCACTTCTATTTACCTAGAGTATCTCTTTCTATTCCTTCATTTTCAGTCTTTGTCTTTAGTCCTGAAGTGAGTCTCTTGTAGGCAGCATATAGATGTATCTTATGCAACTTATTATCTATGGATAATGTTACTGGATAAGATAAATATTATGTTTTAAGTACTACTTAGAATGACTATAAAAAAGGGATATTAGTATTGCTCTTGTTTTTAATAGTCTAATCTTTATTGTTTTATTGAAATACATTTGGCATATGACATTATATAAAAGCTGTACAATGTATTGATTTGATATATTCATACATTTCAATGTGATTACCAGTATAGCATTAGCTAACACCTCAATCATATCACATAATTACCATTTCTTTTTTGTGGTGGGAACAATTAAGATATAATCTCAGAAACTTTGAAGTTTATAATATAGTTTGTTGACTATCATCTGTATGCAGTACATTAGATCTTCAGGACTTTGTTATCTATAATTCCAAGTTTGTCCCCTTAAACAGCCTATCTACAATTCCCCCATATGCCAGCCTCTGGTAACCACCATTTTACTGTTTTTACAAGCTGGCCCATTCATATTCCACATAAAAGTGACATTATACAGTGATATTATACAATAAGTGATATAATACCATTTGTCTTTTTCTGTCTGACTTATCTCAACATAATGCATTTAAAGTTCATCCCTGTTGTAGCAACTGGCAGCATTTCCTTTTTCCTCATTGCTGAATAATATTCAGTTATATATATATGTAATACCACATATATGAGATATATATATACACCATATATCTAGGATATATAAAATACATGTATTGCATATGCACCACAACTTCTTTATCCATTCATCAATTGACAGATCCTTAGGTTGTTTTCATATCTTGGCTATTGTGAATACTGCAATAAACATGGAATGTATATATATCTCTTCTATAACCTGTTGTCATTTCTTTTGGATATATATGCAGAAGTGGAATTGTTGGATAGTAGTTCTTTTTTTCATGTTTGAGAAACCCACATAATATTCTCTAAAGTGGCTTCAACAGTTTATATCCCCATCACAATGTTTTATAATGTGTTTTGGACAGGATCTCTTAGTTTATTTGGTTTGAAAAGATATGCAAATCTTTTCATATTTGGGAAGTTTTCATGTGTTTCATAAAAAACAATGTTAATGTTCTATTTTATATAGTTTTAAAATATTAAGGCAATTTCATTCATTTTCCAATTTATTAAAATCATTTAAAAAATAAATCTACCTCTTCACATTTATAAAATGTGTATTTCAGCACCAATGTCCATAATTGAGTGTGTAGTTTTTCTCCTATAATCTCTTCATGTAGGGCATTTCCTTTCCTCGATGAGTTGTACAATTCACTTTTAAAGCCACCAGCATCTGGTTCATTTTAGGGGCTGTATATTTTACAAATTCATCAATTTTATATAACTCTTTTTTTCTTAGATATTTTAGTCACTTGACATTTTTCTTAAAAGCATCTGTTTTCAAATATTGGTGTATAACTTCATACAGGATTTATTACATTATTATCTTTTCTTTTTATTATGATTTTAAAATGTCTCCATTTCTGTAGTTGTCTATTTGTTTTCTCCCTCCTTTTTCTTGATCATTTTTGACAGATGTTTTTCTCTTTTATTGATCTGTGGAAAAAAGAAGAATCTGGGTTTTATTTTCCAGTTCTATTGTCTTATTACATTCTAGTGATTTTACTATATATTTTTTAATTTCCTTAAGTTTTCCTCCTGGTTTATTTAATTTTTCAAGCCTTTTGGGTTAAATGCAAAGTTCATCTGTTTTGTAATATTTGTTTTTTTATTATTTAAAAACTTGAAGGCTGTCCTCTTTCGATTCCACACCTATTCAATGCATGGCCTCTATGAACGCATCCACTACACTATCACACATTGTTACCCAGGGAAAAATAAGTCTGAGTTTCTGGGATGCCTGGGGCTGTCAATACCTCCATATATAGGAAGATTACTTTGGAATTCAATCCTGGATTCAGACTTTAGAAAAACCAGCTCATCAAGTAAAAAGCACAAGAAGAATTTAAAGAATAATAATTAAAAAAAAAAAATCACATGATTGCCAGAGTGTAAATTTTATTAGGTTTCTCATGCTGGAGTATGAAACAATTTTATCACAAGATATGATTATATGATTTATCATATCTGCATAGATAATTACGTATATTTAAACATTAACACTACAAAGGTCAGGGAAATGGTGATTCTCATGGGTCCTTAGTAACTTACAGGAATGCTGAAGATGCCATTTATTTTGAGGAACTAGTTAGTTTACCTGTTATTTTTTGGTTTAACTCAGAGTGTAGTTTTTCTCCTGCTGGTGGTAGGATGCGCTGTACATACTTATTCATAATGGTAGCAAAGTAGTGTCAGTTTTACTGCCCAGAGATCAGGAGCAATGTCTTAATTATCTCTAAGTCTTTAAAGTCCTTACAATAATTCCTTGCATATGGCAGGTTCTTAATGACTTTCTGTTGTACTTAAGGCATAGTCAGAAAAAAGAATTACATTGAAATTTTACCATGTCTGAACTTCTATACTTGTGTAAGTTTTAGAATAGGAAAATGGATTTCTGATGACAAAGTTTTTAAAATTTAATGAATGTATCTAGGACATATAAAATATGTTAGAGATTATACATTTATTATAACTAAGGAAGTACAAAGATGCTTGTCTTTAAAGGTAATCATGTGAAAAAAGTAGCATTCAAAAGGTATAAGAATCTTTTCCACATTTGCAGTATATAATTAACAAACTTCTCCACATTTATTTAGAAAAGAAAGTAATAAACCACTTGTAAATAATGGTAGTCTTTCATTATGCATACTTAAATGTCAATAATCTGAACATAAATTTTCTCCTGTTCTTAGTTACACAACTATGCTTTTATTTGCTTCTGAGATAATGCAGAGATGGGTGTCATTACCATTGTTGCAGTTCCATTTTCTATAATGTAAATGTATTAATGTAGAACATGGAGAATAAATGAAGAGTTCCCCTACTATTGAAAACTGCAGTGCATGGAAATTAAATCAATATGCAGCTTTTAAAAAACAACACAGTGACAGCAGAGAAGTGAAATCTGACTGCATTCCAGGAAAGAGACAAAAGTAGTAGGTGTCTGTTAAAATATCCATCACAGATAGGAGAAATAAGATATGTCCTTTCCACACTTTGATTGCCTGATGTTATGCCCTTTGATTTCTCAGGATTAATAACTCAGATAAGGGGGAGACTTTTGTAAAAATGTGTGAGTAAGGACAGATTTTAAGAAAATGTAGTGTTTTTTCTCCATCATTTGAAATGAACTTGGTTTTACCTTAAAAATTATGCACAACTGCAGCAATATGTTCACATCACTTTGGTTAACTTAGTTCTCCATCAGTAATGCAATGATAACTTCCTTCTGAGGACAATTCAGAGATTTGATGATACCATAGATCAACCATGACACAAAACATATATTCAGGCATTAAATAGGAAGAAGTAAATTCAGCCCCCAGTATTTGGGAGTTCAGGTGTTATCAGTAGTTATTTTACCAATAGATCCCAATGGTCAATTCATAGCCTACAATAGATGGTGGAGAGTGAGAAAAAAAGGTCAGAGAACATTATTACTATAAGACTAAGGATGATAGCAAAAACTAAGAGTATTGTATAATTCATCTAAATACAGCTTCTAACTTAATTATATTAACAGTACTGATTTAAGGGGTGTACTGGTAAAAAGGGAGATCTACAATCCCTCTAATAAAAATTTGGTCAGATGTCATGCATGATTAAATGCTTTTTACAGTATACTAAATTTATATTCATGTCTTATACACACTAAAATATATGGTAGTTCCCAAGTTACATCTGGTTATATTCTGAAAATTTGGCATTAAACTGGTCATTTGAAACTTAAAATACACTTTCTCAATGTTATAACTGTGATTTTGTTTTCCCACCCAATTCAGAAAATAATTCAGTCTATAATATAGCTTAAATCTTGTCAAATAGGAAATAGTGAAAATGATTCAGCTGCTGAAGCATAAATTAAAACTGAAAACTAAGGTTGAATAAGGAATCATTTCTATTTATTTTCCATTTTGGTGCTCAAGGAGAAGGAACTTGTTTATAGAATTAAGTGGAAAAATCTGTACAATTTCCAAAAGAAGCTATTGAGCATTTTTATAGACTTTACATATTGTAGACCATTATGGTTTGTTTATGAAGACATTATGCCATTTCCTAACTTATAATTCTCTTATTCCTTAAAACATGTGGATTGCTAGAAATCTTCTATCCTGTATTAGTTTGCTAAGACTGCCATAACAAAAAACTATAAACTGAGTGGCTTAAATAATAGAAATTAGTTTCCACACAGTTCTAGAGTCTAGGAATCCATGATGAAGGCTTGATTTCTTCTGAGACCTTTCTCCTTGGTTACAGATTGTGGCTATCTAGCTATGTCTTCCCTTGGTGCTCTGTGCATGCAAATTTCTGCTGTCTCCCTGTATGTCTAGATATCTTCTTTTTATAAGGATGGACACTAGTCAGATAGGATTAGGGCCTACCCTAAAGACCTCATTTTAACTTAATCACCTCTTTAAAGGTCCTATGTCCAAATATAGTCACATCCTGAAGTAGTGTGGGTTTAGGGCCTCAGTAACAAATTTTGTAGGTAGTGGCAAAATTCAGCCCAATATATAGCCCTAATAGGGTAATGGTTAATCCGGATTGCTAGAAGTCTTTTGACCCTAATTTATCATTGTCAACTGAGGGCTAGAGAACAGATAACTGAGAAAAAAAATGGAGGTAGGAGGAACGCTGAGAGGGATTTTTTAGGTTAATTGGTCAAGAATGGAAAAATACTGGGAAAAAAAGTGTGCACGTGTGGAATTAACTGAGCATATATGGCCTTTAGCAAGGAATCAAGGGATGTTAGAGGGATATTTGAGTCAGTTTCCTTTTGCAGGTAGGTTGCTTTGTGAAGGGAACAAGTATGAGATGAGCTGAAAAACCAGGGCTAGGGGCATGCAGAGGGAAACAAGGTGCAAACCACTGTTTACATTCACAGATTGAATGTTCGTTATCTGAGAGTTGAAAATTACCTACATGAAGACATCATCCACTTATATTTTTATTTTAATTTAAAAAAATGTGTTAATTTTTTATTGAGGTACAATTGACACATAACAGTGTATTAATTTCAAATGTATAACATAATGGTTTGATATTTGTACATATTGCAAAATGATCACATTTCAGTTAACATCTGTCACCATACATAGTTAAAACTTTTTTTGTCTTCTAATGAAAACTTCCAAGATCCAATTTCTTAGCTTCTCTCAAATAGGCAATATATTATTATTTACTATTATCACAATGCCGTACATTACATTGCGATGACTTATTCATTTTATAGCTGGAAATTTGAACGTTTTGATCTCCTTCACCCATTTTACCCACCTCCGTCCTTCTACTTCAGGCAATCACCAACTGTTCTCTGTATCCACACTGTCAGTTTTTTTGTTTGTTTCTTTGGTTTTCTTAGATTCCACATACAAGTGAGGTCATATGATATTTATCTTTTTCTGTCTGACTTACTTCACTTAGTGCAATGCCTTCAAGGTCCATCCATATTGTTGCAAATGGCAATATTTAATTCTTTTTTATGGCTGAATAGTATTCCATTGTACATATAAACCACATTTTCCTTATTAATTCATTCACCTATGTACATTTAGGTTGTTTCTATGTTTTGGCTATTATAAATAATGCTACATGAACATGAGAGTGGATAAATCCTTTCAAGTTGGTTTTTGTTTTCATTGGGTAAATGTCCAGAAGTAGAATTTCTACATCTTATGTTAGTTCTATTTTTAATTGTCTGAGGAGCCCCTATACTGTTTTCTATAGTGGCTGCACCAATTTACATTCCCATCAAGGAATGTGCATAAGGGTTCCCTTTTCTCCACAGCCTCACCAACACTTGATATCTCTTGTCATTTGGACAACATCCATTCTAACAGGTATGAGGTAACATCTCCTTATGGTTTGACTTGCATTTCCCTGATGATTAATGATATTGTGCCTGTTGGCTATCTGTATGTCTTCTTTGGAAAAATGTCTATTCAGATCCTTTGTCCACTTTTAAATTAGACTGTTTGGGTTTATTTTGCTACTGAGTTGCATGAGTTCTTTATTTATATAATGAATATTAAGCCTTTATCAGATAAACAATTTGCAGATATTTTCTCCTCTTTAGTAGGTGGCCTTCTCATCTTTGTTTTTTTTGCTGTGCTGAAGCTTTTTACTTTGGTGTTGTCCCACTTGTTTATTTTTGCTTTTGTTGACTTTGCTTTTGGTGTTAGATCCAAGTAATCATCTCCAAGACTGATTGATGTCAAGGAGCTGAACACCTATGCTTTCTTTTAGGAATTTTATGACTTCAGGTTTTACATTCAAGTTTTTTAATCCATTTTGATTTAATTTTTGTGTATGGTATAGATAGTGGTCCAGTTTTATTTTTTTGCATGTGGCTGTCCAGTTTTCCTAAGACACTTCATTGAAGAGACTATCTTTTCCCCACTGTATGTTCCTGGTTCTTTTGTCATAAATTAATTGGTCATATTTCTGGGTTCTCTATTCTGTCTCATTGATCTATGCATCTGTTTTTATGCCAATATCATATGTTTTGTTTTACTGTTGCTTTGTAGTATAGTTTGAAATTAGGGATCATGATTCTTCTTGCTTTGTTATTTCTCAAGGTTGCTGTGGCTATTCAGGGTCCTTTATGGTTCTGTGCACATTTTAGGATTGTTTTTTCTGTTCTGTGAAAAATTCCATGGGAATTTTGATAGGGAATGCATCAAATCTGCATATCACTTTGGGTAATATGGGCATTTTAACCATATTGATTCTTCCAATCCATGAGCACAGAATATCTTTCCATTTGTTTATATCTCCTTCAATTTCTTTCATCAAGGCCTTATAGTTTTCAGGGTACAGGTCTTTCACATCCTTGGTTAAACTTATTCTTAGGTATTTTATTCTTTTTGATGCATTTATAAATGGGATTCTTAATTTGTATTTCTAATACTTTATTATTAGTGTATACAAATTCAACAGATTTTGTATATTGATTTTATAACCTTTACTGAATTTATTAGTTTTAACAATTTTTTGGTGGCTCTTTAAAGGGCTTTCTGTATGTAATATCATGTCATCTGTAAATAGTGATAGTTTTATCTGTTCCTCTCCCATTTGGATGCCTTTTTTTTTTTCTTTTTCTTGCCTAATTGCCTGGCTAGGACTTCCAAAACTACATTAAATAAAGGTGGGAAAAGTGGGCATCCTTGTCTTGTTCTTGATCTTAGAGGAAAAGCTTTCATCTTTTCATCACTGACTATGATGTTAGCTGTGGGCTTGTCATATATGGCTTTTATAATCACCCATTTAATAAGAGAGCAAATCTTGCCAGAATTGGACCCAAACTGGGATTAGGTACTCCACTATGTTTAGCCCTAAACTCAAATAATTATCATAGCAAAGCCAGTTTTGGAGACAGATGTATCTTTGTTTAAAATTTGATTTTGTTTCCTACTAGCTGTATAAACTTGGGTAAGTTATTTCACCTCTCTGAATCTGTTCTTTTATCTGCAAAACTTGAATAATAATATTATGTACATTTTATGTTAGTTGTGGTTATTAGAGGAATAAAGCATGCATATCGACTATCCTCATTAAATTGAGTTTTTGTATATGGTAGCTTTAATAATAACAATGACAAAGACATTAATAGTTCAATTATTTGTTTTATTGCTGTACATTACAAACTCAGAGAAAGGGCAGGTTAAAATAAACAAACACACATTTAATAAATAAGTTCGTTTCCTAAGACTGCTATAACAAATTACTACATATTTGGTGGCATAGAACAACAGAAATTTATTCTTTCACAATTCTGGAGGCAGAAGTACAAAATCAAAGTGTTGGCAGGATTGGTTTTATGGAAGCTCCGGAGGAGAATTCACCACGTCTCTCTCCTAGCTGGCTACGGGCAATCCTTCGTAGATCTATGGCTAGACTCTCTGCCTCTGTCTTTACTTCTGTATGTCTTCTTCCCTTTTCTTCTAAGGAGATTTATTATTGGTTTTAGGACCCACCTTAATCCAGGATGATCTCATCTCAAGACCCTCAGGTAATTATTTCTCCTAGGTAGTTTTTCCAACCAAGGTCACATTCACAGGTTTCAGGTAGACATATCTTTTGGAAGCTTACTACCCAACCCATTATAATAGGGATATCATATAATTTAACAAAAATTTAGGAATAATTTAGTTAACAGTATCATATATTTGAATGATTTATAAATCATTTTCTTAGCTCATTTAAGTTTGGATAGTTAAAAAAGAGCATAAAATGAAATTAATAAAATTTTTCTGTTTTTTCAAATATAAATAAATTTGGGGAGTTAGATATTTATTTGGATATAATATGTGGAATCCTAAGTGGGAGAAAGAATTGAAGTAAAAATAAGTAGTGATAATTAATAACAACTAATATTTAGTATTTACTGCATGCCAAACATACATTTCTTGAAATGTATCACTTCATGCAGTCTTCATAAAACCACAGGATACACAGTAGTGAGCCCGAAATAGCTACACAAATCTTCCATTTTTGGAGAATTCTACATTGGCAAGTAGATCAAGTTGGGGATGATTCATAAATATCTTAAATTTTGTTGAATCGGTAACAAAAGCACAGTAAAGACTTGTAACTATGGCAGGCCAACTAGTTGCATGGAGTTTTTCTCAAGAAGAAAATAACAGGGTGGTTTTATTTATTAAAGGAAGTTTGGGTTGGACTTAGTTGTTCAAACAGGAAGGCAGTGAATTAAGATGAAGTCTTGTTCCTACATCATTTAACGAGAGAACTCTTGGAAGACATGGGACTTTTTTGGGTGTTGGTGTTGCTGAGAAAAGCAGAGCACTAGACAAAACAGTGACACATGAGTCGTTCCTTGTCCTGTCCCTGTGACTGTGATGAAACTTTATTATCTGAGGGAACTATAGCCAAAAGGATAATGTGTTATTTTTGGTGCTGAATGTATTGAAATAACACTCTGTTGGTGTTTGTTTTTGTTTTTTAACACAACAGTAGTATTATACACTGCAGTAACAGTGTCCTATACAACAGTAATAGTACAACTCCTTTTGGGTTCCTGGACTCAATTCCAATGCATGTGTGTTGGGTGGGTAGGTGGGGTTCTTCCCACATGCACAACACCTTGCAATTCTCAAACACCAGCAGCATGTCTGAAAACTCAACTCAATTCTGATGCTATCTGCCCAGAGACAGCTCCAGATTCCTCCGGTTAAGGGCTTTGTCCTCCAAGACTGCCCTCCACTCCCCACTCCAGATGCCTGTCACAAGCCCCAGGCAGTTAGTTACCTGTGCTTTTGACTGACCAGCTGCAGATTGGAGGTTCCAATGACATCCTGCTCAGGCACTATTAATTTGCTAGACAGCCCATAGAACTCAGAAAAACATGTTCACCAGTTTAGTAAAGGGTACGGTAAAGGATACACACATTAACAGCCAGATGAAGAGATACATGGGGCAAAGTCCCAAATAAAGGAGCTTTTATCCTCGTGGAGCCTGGGGCCTGGCTCAGTGGCACATGGAAGCTTTCTGGTTCTCCAAGCCAAGAAGTCCTCTCTCTGATAGACAAGCAGGATCCAAGGGAGAGAGAGAGATTCTCTTTTCGTGGGTTTTTGTGAGGGCTTCATGCCTAGTCATGACTGACTAACTTACTGGCCATTGGCTGATTCAACCTCCAGCTCTGCCCTTGGGTGGGGATCTAAAAGTCTCTTATTAACAAGAAACCCATTTCACTTTTAAGACTCTCTGCAGTATCTTTAGGAACTGTGGATAAAGACCAAATATACCTGGGAAATATATATTTGGTCATCTGATGGACCAAATATGTATTTCTTATGACTCGTTATATCACGCGCTTCTATTTAAGAAGAAATATCTTCTATTTGGGAGATGGGAGGAATTGTGACTCTAGTGGTTTGCACTCAGTACTAGAAGTGGTGGTAGGGGGGCAGCCATGTGAGAGCAGGTCCTCAAAAGAGCACTGGACCTGGCTTGGCACAACTAGAATCTGCAGCAGTGGCAGGAGTTGATAACTGGTAGCAGAGTTGTAGCTAGTAGCTGCAGTATTGATTGCCAAACTGGGGAGGGATGTTAATTAGATAAATTGTGATTTTGTGCTGCCCTCTATATAAGGAGAAAATTGTGACTTGCCAATTATAGAAGGATCTTGTCAGAAAACTAGATTAGGTGTCTGTTGGAGCCAAAACTCTTTTGATGTTATATGCTTTTGAAAATGGACAAGTCGAAATAAAGACTTCAGAGGTTTTAGTTTTAGTTTTGTTTTTTAAATTATGCAAGAAGTACTTTTCTCTTAAAGACTTGAAATCGGAACTCCCAAACTATCCATGACACCATATTATTTAAATAAATTAAAAATCGTCATGTAGAATGGCCAAAATTGATAAGAAAACATGATCTTTGCCATTTGATTGACCTATAACCTATTTGCAAATACACGGAGCACCATAGTCATCATAACAGAAAGCCTCTTAGTAAATAAAATTGATATGTTTTGGGGGATGTAATCCTCTCTTTTCCCTCTTATACAAAATATATAAATTTGCAAATTGGAAAAAAACAAAAACAATGTGATTCTAATTGGAAAATTTTGATCTGAATAAAAAATGGAATATCACAGAAAGATCACAATAGATACCCATTTGGAAATCTAAAGGAAAGCTTTACACATTTATTGCATTATAAAACAATTCCTCAGTAAGACTTATAACAGGAGAGTGTTATAAAGGATAATTGTTGAACGGCTCTTTTAGGATAGAATAATTGATTGCTGACCTCAACACCCACTTGTTTTTGATTTTAGTGTTGAAGTGCTCAGTAGGAAACATTAAACCCAACAAATCCTTTTTAGTTTGGTAGGAAAAAAAATAGGAAAACTCATAGTTATGTAATATACTAATTTGTTTTATTCATTTTTTTCCCCAGGTTACCTCTGAATCGCAATTAATGCTACTAATACCCAATCCATACGCAAATACGAATGAGGGATATATGGGTAAGGGTTTTCTTGAATTCAAGTTTGATATCTTTACATTTCTATCTGCAGATCTAACATGAAAGCTCAATATTTAGAAGAGTGGATATCTTCATTATAAATCTGAGATATTTTATGTAAATTTGTACAGGTAAACAGGATTTTTATGAAGTAAGTGGCCATTATCTTAGGGTAAATACTTTTCTTTGGAAATCACCAATTTTTCCTTTTTTCTTTTTCTTAGCAATATGCCACCATGATATTGAAGTTGCCAATCTAGAGTGTTCAAGGAACACTGCTTATTCATGACATCTATGTACCTGTGAACATAATTGTATGGCAGTGGGTGCTAGATTGTAGAAATGGGCCACTATATTACTTCAAAAATTTCTGTATGGGCCTTGAAATAAGTGTGAAGGAAAATTATTTGGAAATTAGTTTGATATCTTGCTTCTATGACTGATGACCTCTCAGTTGTAATTTCAATATAGTAGTTCCATAAATCTCTTTTTGTGCTTCTGCTAGCTTGAGTTTGTCTTTATACTTTGTGACTATGCTCTGCACAAAAACAAATCTTTGTGGCTTAACACAGAAAAGTGCATTTCTTTCTCATATAAAGTCTACAGTTATATGGGATGGGTCTCTTCTAAGGGTAGACTTAGAAATCCAGGCTGTTGTAATCTTGGTGCTTTGCCATCATAAGTGGATTTCACTGTTGCCCCAGCAGGTGAAGGGAAGGCAGAAGGTTTTTATATTGTCTTTTAAATGCTTCAGTCTGGAATGGACACATGCTCTTTGTATAAAAGATCTGTTGTCCTCCAGAGCTAGGTCCAGTGGCACTGCCAAACTTCAAGAGAGTTCTGAAATGTAGGTGAGATGCTGATATACAGTGTATAGTAACTGCATCTGTCACACAGCTAAATGAGCCTAAATGAAACAACACTGTTGATACAGATTATAATCTGCATACACTGTACAATGTGAAGATGGATTATAGTCCTTTGTTAATCATGTTGAAATATTCTGGTTCCTGTACTTGTTCAGATTGAGTGTTCTTATAAGAATGTCATCTCTTCATCCAGTTGTTATTTGACAGAGGCAAGATTGTGGATTTGGGAAAGAAATTTGTTCACATACAGGAAGGAACTTGAGAAGAGTTCTAGTAATGGAAGTAGAGTAAGTAGTTAAAGGACACAAAACTAATTACTTATGTGAATATCAGTCATGAATTTCATTGTGTATTTACTTACAACTTTAGATACTTCCCTCTGTTAGAAACACATCAGTAAAACACTGTAATTTCATACTCAGTTCATTAGTGTATTTATGTCCTGCTTATTTTTCAACAGAGGAATTGAGGTGGTTTAATTATAATTGGTCTCTTAAATATTTTCTTCATTAGATGTGCATCACTGATCTATATAAAAACATGGAGCGTTTAAAGTAGTTAGATGAAGTTGTTGAAAGATGCAATAAATAAGTGAATGTTTCAGATTTTTAGGAGACTAGGCTTTTGGTTTTTTAAGATTCTTACTGATAGTTACAATGATAATGATCATAGCTAAAACCTACTGAGTACTTGTTACATGCCAGACAATGGTTCCAAGTACTTTATATGTGTTACCTCTTTTAATTTTACATGAATCCTTCTTGGTGGGTTAGTTAGTATTTTAAAGATAAGGAAATTGAAGCACAGCCATGTTAAGTGACTCGCCTAAGTAACTCGATGCATATTTTATGTCTGAAAGGGAAATAAAATCACCTGTCTACATTCTGCTCCCCGCAGCCTTTCTCCCTCTTACTGAGAAGGCCCAAATTTGCTCAGGTTCCCAAAATAGAAACCCAGAGCTGTGACATAGGTCTCCGGACTCCTAGGTCAAGTAATACAAATCATGCTTTAGAGCCAAACAGCTATTATTTAATCTGTCCAAAACGTTAAACGTCCTTTCAGTTCTTTGGACATAAAATTTTTGTTTTCTGGATTATAGTACTACCAGTTTGGGTAAAATTGCAATATTTCCAGAATCTCTCACCTGGCCTAGTACATCTCCATATCAGTAGGTGTTTCCAAGGGGTGGAGAGAAGTACCATTTCCATATCAGTAGGTAATTACAAAGGCCAGGGAGGCCATATCTGGACTGGAGAGGTTAGGTGGGGGCCTCTTCTTCTGCATACGGGTCATGCGAGACACCAGAGAGCAGAAGTGAATGACTGCTTGTAAGAAATAAAGGGGTTTCTCCCACTCTCTTTCTCCCTTTGACTGATTTTGATTTCAAAGGTATTTGGCTCCAGGATTTTTTCCCTGAGAGTTACACATGGAATAGGGATTAGACGGGGCAAAGTGGTGGGCTTGCATGAGGGGTGAGCGCTAGGGATTAACTGTCAGCCAAAAAGGATTCTGGCTCTAGAGCAGTCTATCGTTTTCAAATATCAGAGGAAAAAGAGAAATCCATCTCTAAACTCTCGTGAAGCACATATTTTTCAAAGATGAAATAATATGTCAAGTTGTCCTGCAATTGACAGTCTATGAAAATTCTTTTGTACCATATAGAGTAACCCAAATAAGTACTTGTTAAATGTAATATAATGTAGTAATGTAAGTGCTGTAGAAGAGGTGGTATAGATGAACTTATTGACTATTCCATAACTCACCTTCCTTAAGGCAGTACTTTGGAAATGTTAGCTGGTAATTTACATGGATACATGATGTTTTATATCACCATTTGTTTTTGATATTACTTTACTATATTTTAAAAGGTTACATATTTTAAAAACTAGGACTATACAGGGAAAAATGTTACCCACCCCGATGTACTATTAGGATTAACAAGGGTTAATATTTCCATTTATTTTCTAAATTCATAAATCTTTACTGAGAGATATGAAGTCCCTTTTAACCCCTTCCCACTCCTGAGCTCTCTTTATGCCCTTCCCAGAGTTAACCTTTGTTATGAACTTGGAATATGTTCTTCTACTTTATCATATTAAATATTTATGCATAAGCAAATACATTAAAAAAATTATACAAATGGTAACATACTAAATATCTTTCTATAACTTGTTTTCTTTTTAACTTTTTATTATATTTAAATCTGTTTTAATACATTTAGATCTAGTGCATTCATTTTAATTAACCTCTCCTGGTATATGCCTCCCTGGAAGAAATGGAATTCCTGGGTTGTATGACTGCCTTTAAAACCTTCATTAGATGATAATACTGAATTGTTCTCCAAAGCAGTTGTAGTAATTTATTCTCCCACCAGCATGTAGAGTTCCCATGATTTTCCACACCTTTGGCAATATTTGGTAGTAATAGATTTTAAAAATTGCTTTTGTTCCTGTTTTCAATTTTAAAAATTGAATTACTGTATGTCTTTATTTTCTTGGCAATCATATAACTTTGTCTATTTTTTACTAGGTGGCACATGTATTATGATAAATGGATGTCAGATATGTTTAAGAAAACTATTCTTATACATGTTATATTCTTAAGTAATAGGATTAAATTTGGTAACAATTTCATAAATAAGATTACCATATGTTTAGATTAATTTATTCAAATTAATTCAATGACCTGCATTCAGTCAGAGCTACAGACTAAATAAATTATATGATTGTATATTATAAATGCACATGAACATAATATATATTATCTATATATATCATGTACAAAATCAATCAATCTATAATTTATCATGAAAAACAGGCAGATCTGATCTCCAGAGTATCTATTTCATCTTGCTTGTCTAGTTTGCTTTCCACTGCTGCCCTTCAAATCACTGCAGTTTGCCCTTAAGATAAATTCACAGTTTGAACTTTTCATTTAGCTAATTGGTACTTGTTTTTGCCACTGAGTTGTTCTCATTCAACTGGGTAATAAAACTGGAAATGGCTTCCTCTCAGAATCTCATTTAAATGATGACTAACCATAAACATGGCAGTACTTTGCTTAAAAGTAACATGGAGATAAGATAGTCCTTGACCTTGGATCGAAATGTCTTGCCTGAGGTAGAACTTTTGCTATGGTAACATCTGGAGGTCAGCAAATTCTTTCCTCAGAAAACAACTATAAAATGGGACATACTGTCAAAACCAACCATTTCAGAGCTCTGGAAATCTATCAAAGGCATACAGCAAAGTGAGAAGTGTTAATTCATGAAAAATAACTGAACTTCAGGTAAGATCAGTGGGAATCAGAGGCATTTTTGCCTAGGGCTATTCCCTTGCCTTCCAGTTTGGATGGCACAGTTACTCTACCAGGCAGAGAAGGCCAGGACAAGCAGAGCTTTACTTCTGGAGGATCTCTCCCGATCCGGAGTAGAAGTGAAAAGCCCATTGTAGCTATAGGAGGAAGGGGTTCCCAGCTCCAGGCAAGTTCATTATGAATTTGATTAGACCAAATAATGACAACTGAATGTTGAGGGTAAAAAGGGGCTCATACAGTTAGGCAGAAGAATAGAAATGAGCGTGGTGGAGAGAGAATAAGGCCAGTAAAGCCCACTAAAAGGGACTCAAAGAGTTAACCAGATAAAACTAGAGAGCCAGAAAAGACTCAGAGAGTTAATGAGTTAATCTCCAAAGGCCAGGAGTAACTTGGAATGTCCTAATATTCCCCCAGTGAAGAAAAGTATCTGAGCACAGCCCATGTCTTTATTGTGTCAATTAGATCATGCCATTTTAAGATTTATTTTAGCCTGCTAAAAGGCCCAGTTTATTTTTAAACTTAACCTATATGCTGTTTTTTCCTCCTCCAGCCCCTAATCAAGTAATTTGCAACCTGGGCAGGAGATAAGCATGATGATTAATTTAGCAAACAAACCCAGCTATAAACAGTATAGTAAAAACAGGAAAGATTCCACCTTAAAGCTGAGATTGCATTTTAAAACCCATGAAGTTAAGAAGTTTCTTAACATATTCTTTAGCTAACAGACAACTTGGCCCACCTTAGGGGGAGGGCAGGTGGTCTTGACTGATATGTTACCAGAGGGAACCTGCTATCCTGGGGTGGAACTGGATCAGTAAATTTCTTGTGTTACATTAATTTTGAAGAATTACCTGGAGGACTGATAATAGAAGAGATGTAATCTCTCTCATCAAAGATAAACATTTTGAGACCATTTAGCAGGTCTACACCCCCTAGCCCTTTGATGCAATACCAAGCATTATTCTCATGGCAGTAGGTCAAGCACTGGAATACCGTCTGCCTTGTCTCTGCCCCTGTGCCATCCTCTGCTCCCCAGGTACTGCCTCTGCTTGTGGCTGTCTCTGCTCCCTCCTGCTCTCTTCTCTAGACTCCCTTCTTTCTTTCTGCTTCTCTCTCTCCTGCTTCCCTCTGCTTTTAGCAATGGGCAGAACTCTTCTTTAAGCAATATCAGCTATAAATAGCTTACTGCCAACAGGTATGCAAGCATGCACCTGTGCAGCCAGCTAAGCATTACCTCATCACACATATAGAATGGGCAAGATTAGAATCAGGTAAGAATCCTAGCCATGGAATTTCCATTTTCTCTACACCCATACTCAGCAGTATTGTCAGCAAAAGTATCTTGATGGCAAGTCACCAAGGAAGGCTAACAGCTCACCTAGTCGGAGGTTGTCATTCTGGCTGCAGGCAGAGCAGTGACCTAGACAGAAATTTGACCAAGATATCCAGGAAATGAGGCAGCCTTAAGAGGGCTTGATAAGCTTTCCATATATCCTTGGCTAACTGGAGTCTGTGGAAATGTTCGTGGGAGACTGAACAGAATCCAGACTTTTCACATGTCACAGGAGGCTGTGTTCATGCACAGACAAGACATAAATGGGCCTGAGGGAAAGAAAAACCTGGATCATACCTAAAAACTGCTTAACTTTTAATGTGGTTCCCAAACTGCACACAATTCCTTGGGCAGATGGTAGCAGATTTTCTTTCATTAAGGTATGACCATAACCTATGACCCATAACTAGTTGACCACAGTGGATGCAGATACAGGGCCAGTCCCTAGGAAGCCCATGCTAAAAATTAAAACAAAAATTTTAAATTGTCCCTAAAATTTAAAAATGACACACTGCAAGTGAGACATATTCCACAGATTAAGTCCAGGGAATTTACTAAACAGTCAATCAATCAAACAAACAAAGAGCAACTATGACCTCCAGGAAGGAAATACAGAATCTGGAGTATCTACAATATATTACATGTTTCCTCCACTATTTAAAAGTAGAGCATCCCCATGAAACCTCTTATAAGCCAAATTGGCTTAAGATAAAGATTATCCCTCACTTTCCAAAAATTTGAGTTCTGCTACTTTATTTTTACAAAAGGTCTGTATCTAAAATGACAGTTTTAATCACAACTTATAAGAAAGGGGAAGAAGCAAGAAGCATAACCCTAATAAGTTAAAAGAAACAATTAGAGACTGTGAGTAGCCCAGATATTGAATTTAGAAGATAAAGATTTTTAAGGGAACTATTTGTGGGTAACATTGTAATATTTCCAGAATCTGTCACCTGGCTTTAGTGCATATGCATATCAATAGGTGTTTACAAGGGGTGGAGAGAAGTAGCCATCTACATATCAATAGGTAATTATAAGGGCATGCAAGGGTTTATCTGGACCAGAGAGGTTGGGTGGAGCTCTCTTCTTCTGCAGCCTGGTCAAGAGAGAGATGGGATGACTGCTTATAAGAAATTAATGGGTTTCTTAACTTTATTTCTCCCTTTGACTGATTTCAGTTTCAGAAGTATTTTGCCCCAGGACTCCCCTCCAGAGTTACATCTGGCAGTAGTTGGCAGGACCTCTGGAACCAAAATCTGTCTAAATGGGTGTGACCCTTGGGCAGGCTGCCTCTAGGGATGATGGGGAGGCCCCAGTGACTGCAGAGGTAGAGAGTGAAGCTTCACTCTGGAACACCCTATATGTGGAGCTTCCTTTGGGGAGCCCCTAGTGAGGAATTGGTCTAGAGTAAAGCACCTCCTAAAGAAGAGAGGCCTTCCCCAGAATTGGGGAAGAGTGGAGACTCTGGAAGCTGCAGAATTAGTCCTCCATCAGAGAGAAGACTGCTTAGAGGCCCTGAATGGCTGTGGAGTAGCTGGCATTGTAGGATCTCTTTTTGTTGAGATAGTGGAAAGTGTTATTAAGGAGAGAGAGAGGGTTATCGAGGAGAGAGAGAGAGACTTTGGCGGGAGAGAGACACACTTCAGCACTGCTTGGAGTAGCTGGGTGATGACCTATGGAATGCCCTTAAGAAAGAGAGACAGTTATTGAGAGGACGGGTTGCACTCCTGGAAAATTCCTTAGCAGTACGGGGGAGGCAGCAGGAGAGTCCACTTTGCAGAAGGTCATGGGGGAGAGGGAGGAAAGAGCAGTGCTTTCAGCTCCAGAGATGGTGGAGGAGGTGTCGGGAGAGGATGAGGGGGTGGGGGGCCAAGAGCCAATCTGTTGCTGAGGCCACTGCCTGAGGCTCCATCCTCTCTTGTATTAAAGGCCCACCCTGTTGTAATTAAGAAAGTAAAAACACAATAATTGTGGGCTCCTGAGGGGGAGGAGCTGCCCTCTCCCCAGGTTGTGAGGCCCTCTGTGCTCCACCCCATACCCAGGATGAGTTGGTGGACATGAATGTCCAGTATTGGCAGAAGCCATCAGAACCTCTGCCTACATGGCTTTTGTATTTCTGGGATATGGGGATGGAAAACGTTGTTATGTCAGGTACTGAAATGAGTAGACTGGCTTCCCTGATGACTCACCCTTTTCTCTGGCAGTGGCTGCAAAGTACCCATCACACCTCAGCAAACTGGGTGCTTCTGGATTGGCTGACAGCAGCCATCAGGGTAGTTTGGCCTAATCAGGGTGATTTACCATACTTATCCACTAGCTGGAAAACATGCAGAGCTCCAACAGATGTTGCGGGAATTGGGCATGAATAATATGGACCCCCAGGGCCCCGAAGAGGAGGTGTTCACTGTAGGAATGAGAAATCTGGTGCTCCATACAGCTCCACCATCTCTCTTTGGATCCCTAGTGACTATTCTTGCCCCCCACATAGGGCAATCCATGTGAGGCTACTTGTACTTTAGCATATCTGGGGGAGGTTGAAACAATAAAAACCCAGAAGGAAGTACAGGCTAAGACTGAAAGGAGAGATACAAAAGGCCCCGTGAAGGTCTTGGGGAAGCAGATGTGAGTTGATTTGATAAAAGCCGAGGTAATGAAAGAAAAAGATGGGCAGCTCAATAGGATCTTTTTAGATCTGTGGCACCAATTAAAGCCAGAGCAGCAGTTCCAGTCGCTGAGGTCCAGGACATGGAAGCCGGAGGCAAAGCCCCATGTCTGGCTTGTGTCCCTGCAAGACTTCCTGGGGGATATTACTCAGGGTCCACCTGGGCCCTCACCCCCACAGGATGATGACTAGGAGTTGTGGTTTGACTGAGGGGAGGGTCAAGGCCCCCACCTTGGGGGATGTGGTGGGGGCCAGAGGCCACATGTAGAATGATATTTATTAGTCCCCAGTTAATGTGCAGTGTGTCCTGGCCAAGGTGGACACAGGAGTTGAATTCTCCATGATTTATTGCGACCTGGAGGATATTCCAGGGACTCCCCCGCAACCCCACACTGTTTGTAGGGTGGGGCTGAGTGGAACAAGCCTAAATCCCCTTGGGAATAGGACATCTAATACTGTGTGCGATGTTATGCTCATGTCTGATTACCTTACAGATAAATGTGGCATTTTTGTAAGAGGTTTTGGGTCTTGTAGGCTACTAGAGAGTGTTTATGCCACACTTGGCACAAATTCTGAAGCCCTTATGCCATTTGGTAATGAAAGGGCATCAAGTGGGGCTGGCATGAAATGTGTGCATTTACTTCCTCTGTTGCAAAATGGTCAAGGCCATGAAGGTCTTGAGTGAGACAGACCCATCAGGGGCCCTGTGAGCTGGATGTCCATGTGACTGAAGATGGCTGTGGGGCCTTGGCAGCACCTTATAGCCCAGGTGCATTGGCTAGCAGCACAGCCTGCCTGGGGCAGAAGACAATGTAGGCTGTAGCCTCTCAGTGGGGCCTGTCTTTGACCTTTGAAGAGGTCAGCAGAGCCCTGTCAGAAGTGCACTGTGTGACTGAGTCCCACAGCAACCTGGAGACTGCGTGGCCTTGGACATTTTGACACATGGGCTAACAATGGCTGGCCCTTCTGGCACCCTGGGGAAAAGGCCTGGAAGCTGGCCTCCTGTGTGTTCCTAGAGTAACAGCAGAGTAGCCCCCAAAGATGATGGTAGTGTAACCAAAAAGGCCAGAAGATGAGGCATCTTACCGGGGAGTTTTGTCTTACTGTTGTGCCAAGTGCATGTACCTCCCATATGTATATAGACCCACCAGTAACCCCCACAGGGAGAAGGGTGAAAGTCTGGTATACTAGATGGGGATAACATCCCATTCCTGCCACTGTCCTATCACGGGACCACTCTCTTGCATATATCCTACCTGATGGACAAGATTTGCCTATGCTGGTGTCCTTAAAACTTGTATCTCATCGCCCTTAGGGTTACTTTCTTCTTCAGTCCCTGTGTCTTGGATGTGTCCCCTGGCTGAAGCTTCCATGTGATGATTGCTCTGAACTCCCTCCCTGTTCAGCTACTGACTGCCTGCTGGAATGGGAAAGCTATGGACTTAATCTCCATAGGACACTGAACCTAGCCGAAGCCTCTAGCTTGAGGATTGTCATGATTTTATTGCTGTTGCTATTTTATGTTATTAGCCTGGTTACAATGCTCCAGTTTCTTTATAATGCTCCAGTTTCTCACACAGGGGTCATTGCGGAAGATGGGAACATGTAGATTGTGAGGTGAGATTTCTGGAGGGGCGGGTTGTGGGTAAAATTGTAGTATTTCCAGAATCTCCCACCTGGCTTTAGTGCATTTGCATATCAATAGGTGTTTCCAAGGGGTGGAGAGAAGTAGTCCATCTATGTATCAACAGGTGATTACAAGGGCAAGTGAGGGCTTATCTGGACCAGAGAGGTTGGGTGGGGCTCTCTTCTGCTGCAGCCTGGTCAAGAGAGATAGGATGGCTGCTTGCAAGAAATAAATGGGTTTCTTTTTTTTAATTCTTTTTTTATTAAGGTATTATTGATGTACACTCTTATGAAGGTTTCACATGAAAAAACAATGTGGTTACTACATTAACCCATATTATCAAGTCCCTGCTCATACCCCAATTCAGTCACTGTCCATCATAAATGGGTTCTTAATTTTATTTCTCCCTTTGACTGATACCGGTTTTAGAGGTAGTTTGCCCCAGGATTTCCCCCCCAGAGTTACACTATTATAATTATGTTCAAAGAATTAAAGGAAAACAAGTGTAAATAATTAATGGACAGCATGATGATACTTGCTAAATAGAGATCTTGATAAAGAGATTAAAAGCTATAAAACAACCAAATGGAAATCCTGGATTTGAAGAGTCAATAACTAAAATGAAAATTTTCTAAAGGGGCTCAACAGCAGATTTGAGATGGCAGAAGAAACAATTAATGAACTTGAAGATAGATCAATAGAAATGATCTTATGTAGGGATAGGAAGAAAAAACATTCAAGAAAAATGAATAGACTATAAGGAAGCTTTGGGACATCATTAAGTATACCAGCATTTGTGCAATGAGAGTACAGAAGATGAGAGGAAGAAGAAACTTCAGAAAATATTGGAAGAAACAATGGCCAGAAACTTCTAAAATTTGTTGAAAGATATTGACATAGAGTCCTAAGCAGGTCAACAGTTCTCAAGTAGGATAAAACACAAAGAAATACAACCTTCACAAAACTTCTGAAAGAAAAAAATCTTGAATGTGGAAGAGAAAAAACAGGAACACTGAATGGCTGATTTCTCATTAACAATTGAAGGCAGAGAGCAGCAGCATGGCATACTCAGTGCAAAGAGCAAAACAAAACAAAACAAAAAACAGTGCTAATCAAGAATTCTGTATCTAGAAAAATTATCCTTCAAAAACCAAGGCAAAAAAAAAGTGAAGGCAAAATAAACACATTCCTAGGTACACAAAGACTGAAAGAATCTTTTACTAGTGGACCTTTTATACAAGAAATACTAAAGGAAGTTATTTAGGCTGAAAGGAAATGACCCTGGAGGGCATTCAAATCCACAAGAAGAAATCAAAAGCACAGGAAATGGTACATTTTAAAAAGACTATATAAATATATTTTTTATATTTCATTTTCTTAACTTCTATAAAGAATGTAGGATTTTATAAGGCAAAATTTCTTGGTTTCAAATATATATAGATGTATTTTATATAACAATTGCAGCACAATGGAGGGGAGAGAAAATAGAACTATATTGGAATAAAGTTTCTATATTTTATATGAATTCAGTTCCTATTTATCTGAAACTGATTGTGACAAGTAATCCATAGATAAGGCACTAGAAAAAAAATGTAGTAATATATCAAGATGTATTATAGTGTTAAACTAAGACATTTTACTTAACACCAAAGAAGGCAGTAAAGGGAAAAATATAAATAAAGAAGACCAACAAAAGTAACTAGATGTATATCCAACCTTATCAATAATTACATTTTATTTGGATAGACTGATCAAAAGAGATTATCAGGTTAGATAAATAAATCAAAATCTAACTATCTACTTTCTATAAGAGACACAGTATAGGTTCAAAGACACAAAAAGTAGAAAGTGAAGTATGGAAAAAATATACCATGTAAAAAGTAATCATAACAGATCTGGAGTGGTTATTTTCATTTCAGACAAAAACAGATATTAATGCAAAAATATTACTAGTGACTGAGGGATTTTACCTAATGATAAAAGGATCAATACTTCATAGAGATATAATAATTATAAATTTGTACACATTTAAGAATAGATCCCCCAAATAAGTAAAGCAAATCCAAAATTCACTGAAGGGAAAAATAGACAAGTCAACAATAATCACTGGAGAATTTAATTCCCAAACCTGAAAATTAATAGAACAACGGGGCAGAAAATTGAAAGGATATTAAAGATCTGATCAACACTATCAACCAACTTTACTTAACTCGAATTTTTATATCATTCCACATCATAATAGGAGAATACACATTCTTTTAAGATACATATGGAACATTTTTCAAAATAGACAATATGTTGGACCATGAAACAACTCTCAATAAATCAAAAATTATTAAATTGAATCAACACATTGGAATCAAATTAGAAATCAACAAAAGAAAAATTGGGGAAATTGCCAAGTATTTCAAAATTATACACAGTTCTAAGTAATTTATAAGTCAAAGATTTAATCACAATGTAAATTAAAAGTTATTTTTATCTGAATAAAAATGTAAACACAACATAGAAAATTTGTTGGATGCAGTTAAATCAGTATATAGGAAAAATTATAGCTCGACACATATTAGAAAATAAACATTCTTAAATCAATATTCTAAGCTTGTACCTTAACAAGCTAGATAAAGAAGAACGGCTTAACCCAAAGCAGACAGGAGGAATGAAATAGTACACAGAGTGAAATAGAACACAGAAAAACAATAGAAATAATCAATAAAATAAAAATTGGTAATAAAAAGAAAAATAAATTGGGAAACTTTAACTAGAGTGACCAAGAAAAAAATGAAGACACAAATTAACAAAATCAGGAATGAATGGGGGGCCATTATAACCAAATTAAATGAGTTATAATTGAGTATTATGAATGTTTATGAAGTTTTCTGAAAGACAAATTCTAGAAAGAGAGAAGTTACTAAAACGAATTCAAGAAAAAATAGAAAATCTGAATAGCCACATAACAAGTAAAATTGACTTAGTAATTAAAAATGTTCCTACAAATAAATAAAGCCGTTGGCCCGGATAGCTTCAGTAGTTGATTATATCAAATACCTAAAGAAAAAATTCAGTTCTTTACAAACTTCACATACAAACTCATTCTTTAATGTTTGTATTACTGCTTCCAAAGGCAAAGACATTACAGAAAAGAAAATCATAGACCAATATACCTTAACAAAACATTACAAACCAAATCCAGTAATGTATAAAAAGGATCACATATGACTAAGTGGATTTCTCTCAAGAATTCAAGGTTGGTTTAAAATCCCAAAACTAATTAATGTGACACAACATATTAATAGAATGAAGAGGAAAAACCATATTGTCATCTCATTAGACACAGAAAAACAGTTTGACATAATCCGACATCCATTAACATAAAAACTCTCAGCAAACTTGAAATATAAAGGAACTTCCTCAGTCGGTCAAGGACATTTACAAAAAACCTACAACTAACATCATATTTAAGGATGAAAGACTAGATTTTTTTCTTCCTAAGATCAGGAACAAGGATGTTTGCTCTTACCACTTTCAGCATTTAAAGGGTTTTTAGTCAGTGCAATAAATGAGGGGTCAGTAACTATATCCCATTAGCCCAATTTGGTCTGCCACTGTGTTTGTAAGAAAAAAAAATTTTGATTTTGATTTCTGTTGAACCCTTTTGTTTACGTATTGTTTATAGCTGCTATCTTGATACAGAAGAGTTGAGTAGTTGTGATAGAGAATGTATGGCCAGTTAAACCTCAAATATTTACTACCTGATCCTTTGTAGAAAAAGTTGGCTGACTCACAAGGCAAAAAACATTGGGAAGTGGGTAGCTAAAGGCATACTTACTGGAAAGAAAGAAATAAAACTGTCTTTATTGTCAGATGATATGAACCTATATATAGAAAAATCCCCCAAATAACAACTACAATTAACATATTTAGCAAGGTTTCAGGATGCAAAATTGCTATTTAAAAATCAAGTGTACTTTGTTCATAGCAATGAACAAAGATTCTTGAGAACATCAGTGTGTGACACTTTGGTGTCAGCTCTCATCCTTCCATGGCAGCTCCTCGACTCTTGCAGCTCTCAGTGGTTGTGCAAAGTCCCTAATTCCTAAATTAAACCCCTCAGAAAGAATTCATAGAGTGGCTCCTGTTCTTCTGACCAAACAGTAATGGATACAGTAAGAAATTTGGCTTTAGAATATCAAGTACAATGGGGAGACAGGGAAGGGTTTTAGAAAATTCCAATTCATGTTTTTGTACTATTACTCTTTTTTATAGCTAGTCAAGATCTCTTAATGCTAAGGCCTTACTGGTGCACAGTTACTTTTCTGACTAGGTATTTGCCCACTTTTTATCTTTGGATACAGATCCTAACTCACTGGTTTGACATCTTCTCTTTCTTACTATCTTGGCTTGGGACCCTGAATTCCAAACTCATTTCAACCATCAATATTGTATTTGATTTTAGTTCCTTGTCTGAACATCACTGGTTTACTTTTTCTCTGGCCTGGATCCTCAGTTAGTTCTGCCTAGCACTGTTCTTGGCCAAATGCTAAAATACACAGGGTTATGAAGTAGCAGTATTAGTTTTCTACTTTAGTTTTCTTAGAAGACTTAGTTCCTATGAACCTGGCGAAAAAAAAAACAAAACCTTGTTTTTTGGAAATTACATTATTTATGAGCAAAGATTTTTATGACAAGATACTATTTCATTGTAGGTATTACATGTGAGACTATGTCTAACAATAATCAATGTTGATGCATAAGAATGATGATTCTAAGATAAGATTATTTTCAAGCCACTTTAATGGGTCAAGGGATCTTTGAATCATGAGAGACCTTAACCTTATCTGGTATGTTTTTCAGGAAAAAAAAGATGCAATTCTTACCAGAATTAGTCAGAAGAGTTTGCTATGCCTAATAGACAAATCAGAGGATGCCTGATGTTTTTTCCATTTCAGGAGCAAACTAGAAATTCCTACAAAAACAAAGTGCTAAGATGATAGAGATATGAAGAACAATTACCACGGCCTTTATCTACAGATAGTACTCAATGGACTAATATAGTAATCAGATTAGATTTGTTCTGTTTTGCATCTATATACAGCACCATTTGTCATAAGCAGTCATACTGACAATCTGCAAAATTGATTAGAAGACAATTGGGTTAGCAAATAAGTGTGCATGCTTTACCCTCGATTTATCAGTAAGCAGACAAAAGAAGGCATTGCTACATTTGGGTATATATTATAGAGGTAAAACCTGTTATAGATAACCAAGTGAAAATAAATAATTAAAAAACCCAACCAGAATAAACAAAAGAAATAAAAATTCTGATGCCCAAGACTTTTAAAGCATGTGTGTATTAACAAGGTCCTGAGACTGAATATTTGTGTCCCCCTAGAATTCATATGTTAAATCCTAATACCAATGGGACAGTATTTAGATGTTGGGCCTTCGAGAATTGCTAAGGTCATGAAGGTTTAGTCCTCATGAATAGAATTAATGCCCTTGTTAAAGAGACCCCATAGAGCTTCCTTGCCCCTTCTACCATGTAAGGACACAGCAAGAATACAGTCATCTATGAACCACGAAGCAGGCTCTTACCAGACACTGAATCAGTCTTGGACTTCCCAGCCTCCAGAACTGTGAGAAATAAATATCTGTTGCTTATAAACTGTCTATTGATTTCATTATAGCAGTCTGAACAGATCAAAACACAGTTATATAGTGAATTTGAAGATTGCCATTTGGATAACTTAGTATAAATACTTGTATGTAGAAGATCCAGTAAAATTTCATTTTAGGTAACACCATTTATGACAGGCAGAATTCTAAGATGGCCCTTTAAGATTCTGGCCCCTGATCACTCATACCTTTTCCCAGTTACTCAATCAAGCAGTAATCTAGGTACTGTGAAGTGTTTTTAAAGATGCAATAAAGGTCCAAATCGGTTGACCCTGGGATAGGGAGATTATCCATGTGGGCCAGTTTAATCTAATGAGCTCTTGGAAAATGGAAAGTTTTCTTGGGCTGGTCACAGAAGATTCAGTCAGAGATGAAAAAGATTTGACATGCTGTTTCTTAACTGAAGATGGAGAAGGCTGGGTGGCAAGGAAATGAGGCAGCCTCGAGGAACTAAGACGAGCTGGCTGACAGCAGATAGGAAACAGGACCTCAGGCTAACCATAGCAAGAAAGTGAATTCTTCTTACTCCAAGACTGAGTATGGAATTGGCGTTTTCCCAGATACCCCCTAAAGAGCTCAACCTTGCTTATATCTTGACTTCAGCTTTGTGATATTCTCAGCAGAGAACCTGGCCTTGCTGAGCTGGACTTCTGACCTACAGAACTGTAAGTTAGTAAAAGGGTGCCATTTTAAGCCTCTGAGTTTGTAGTAATGGTAATAAAAACTAACATATCATTTAATTGTAAATCATTACCACTTCATTTCCCTTTTCCAGGGCCAGGTATGAAATAATTTAATGATATTTATGAGACTTGATGAAACTTTAAATTAAACTTCTATATTATAGCTCACTAATTAAGGGCAAATGGAGAAACATAAACATTTTATAGCTCAACATTTTCTTCAGGGCAGTACAGTGACATTTTGTTCCCTGGGAAATCTATTTTAAAAAAAAATTTTTTGTTAAGGTATTATTGATATACACTCTTATGAAGGTTTCACATGAAAAACAATGTGGTTACTACATTTACCCATATTATCAAGTCCCCACCCATACCCCAATGCAGTCACTGTCCTTCAGTGTAGTAAGATGCCACAGATTCCCTATTTGCCTTCTCTGTGCTACACTGTTTCCCCGTGACCCCCCACACCATGTTTACTAAACATAATACTCGTCAATCCCCTTCTCCCTCCCTGCCCACCGCCCTCCCCCACCCCTCCCCTTTGGTAACCACGAGTTCCTTCTTGGAGTCTCCCAGTCTGCTCCTATTTTGTTCCTTCAGTTTTGCTTCGTCATTATACTCCAAAAATGAGGGAAGTCATTTGGTACGTGTCTTTCTCCGCCTGGCTTATTTCACTGACCATAATATTCTCCAGCTCCATCCATGTTCTTGCAAATGGTAGGATTTGATTCTTTCTTATGGCTGAATAGTATTCCATTGTGTATATGTACCACTTCTTCTCTTATCCGTTCATCTACTGATGGACACTTAGGTTGCTTCCATATCTTGGCTATTGTAAAAAGTGCTGCAATAAACATAGGGGTGCGTATGTCTTTTTGAATCTGAGAAATGGTATTCTTTGGGTAAATTCCAAGGAGTGGGATTCCAAGGTCAAATGGTATTTCTATTTTTAGTTTTTTGAGAAACTTCCATATTGCTTTCCACAATGGTTGAACTAGCTTACATTCCCACCAGTAGTGTAGGAGGGTTTCCCTTTCTCCACATCCTCGCCAGCATTTGTTGTTCTTAGTCTTTTGGATGCTGGCCATCCTTGCTGATGTGAGGTGATTTCTCATTGTGGTTTTAATTTGCATTTCCCTGATGATTAGTGATGTGGAGCATCTTTTCATGTGTCTGTTGGCCATCTGAATTTCTTCTTTGGAGAACTGTCTCTTCATATCCTCTGCCCATTTTTTAATCAGGTTATTTGTTTTTTGGATGTTGAGGCATGTAAGTTCTTTGTATATTTTGGATGTTAACACCTTGTCAGATATGTCATTTACAAATATATTCTCCCATACTGTAGGATGTCTTTTTGTTCTGTTGATGGTGTCCTTTGCTGTACAGAAACTTTTTAGTTTGGTGTAGTCCCATGAGTTCATTTTTTCTTTTGTTTCCCTTGCTTGAGGAGATGCGTTCAGGAAGAAGTTGCTCATGCTTTTATTCAGGAGATTTTTGCCTATGTTGTTTTCTAAGAGTTTTATAGTTTCGTGACTTACATTCAGGTCTTTGATCCATTTCGAGTTTGTTTTTGTGTATGGGGTTAAACAATAATCCAGTTTCATTCTCTTGCATGTAGCTGTCTGGTTTTGCCAATAACCTGCTGTTGAAGAGGCTGTCATTTCCCCATTGTATGTCCAAGGCTCCTTTATGATATATTAATTGATGATATATGGTTGGGTTTATATCAGGGGTCTGTAGTCTGTTCCATTAGTCTATGGGTCTGTTCTTGTGCCAGTACCAAATTGTCTTGATTACTGTGGCTTTGTAGTAGAGCTTGAAGTTGGGGAGCATGATCCCTGCAGCTTTATTCTTCCTTCTCAGGATTGCTTTGGCTATTCGGGGTCTTTTGTGGTTCCATATGAATTTTAGAACGATTTTCTCTAGTTCGTTGAAGTATGCTGTTGGTATTTCGATAGGAATTGCATTGAATCTGTAGATTGCTTTAGGTAGGATGGCCATTTTGACAATATTAATTCTTCCTATCCATGAGCACAGCATATGTTTCCATTTATTGATATCTTCTTTAATATCTCTTATGAGTGTCTTGTAGTTTTCAGAGTATAGGTCTTTCACTTCCTTGGTTCGGTTTATTCCTAAGTATTTTACATTTTTTGATGTGATTGTGAATGGAACTGTTTTCCTGATTTCTCACTCTGCTAGTTCATTGTTAGTGTATAGGAAAGCCACAGATTTCTGTGTATTAATTTTGTATCCCACAACTTTGCTGAATTATGATATTAGATATAGTAGTTTTAGAGTGCATTCTTTAGGGTTTTTTATGTATAATATCACGTCATCTGCAAACAGGGACAGTTTGACTTCTTCCTTGCCAATCTGGATGCCTTTTATTTCTTTGTGTTGTCTGATTGCCGTGGCTAGGACCTCCAGTACTATATTGAATAGAAGTGGGGAGAGTGAGAATCCTTGTCTTGTTCCCGACATTAAAGAAATAGCTTTCAGCTTCTCACTGTTAAGTATAATGTTGGCTGTGGGTTTCTCATATATGGCCTTTATTATGTTGAGGTACTTGCCCTCTATACCCATTTTGTTGAGAGTTTTTGTCATGAATGGATGTTGAATTTTGTCAAATGCTTTTGCAGCATCTATGGAGATGATCATGTGGTTTTTGTTCTTCTTTTTGTTGACGTGGTGGATGACATTGCTGGATTTTCGAATGTTGTACCATCCTTGCATCCCTGGAATAAATCTTACTTTATCATAATGGATGATCCTTTTGATGTATTTTTGAATTCTGTTTGGTAATATTTTGTTGAGTATTTTTACATCTATGTTCATCAGGGATATTAGTCTGTAATTTTCTTTTTTTGTGGTATCTTTGCCTGGTTTTGATATTAGAGTGATGCTGGCCTCATAGAATTAGTTTGGAAGTGTTCCCTCTTCCTCTACTCCTTGGAAAACTTTAATGAGATGGGTATTAGTTCTTCACTAAATGTTTGATAAAATTCAGCAGTGAAGCCATGTGGTCCAGGGGTTTTGTTCTTAGGTAGGTTTTTGATTAGCAGTTCAGTTTCGTTGCTGGTATTTTGTCTGTTCAGATTTTCTTTTTCTTTCTGGGTGAGCCTTGGAAGGTTGTATTTTCCTAGAAAGTTGTCCATTTCTTCTAGGTTATCCAGTTTGTTAGCATATAATTTTTCATAGTATTCTCTAATAGTTCTTTGTATTTCTATGCTATCTGTAGTGATTTTTCCTTTCTCATTTCTGATTCTGTTTATGTGAGTAGACTCTCTTTTTTTTCTTGATAAGTCTATCTATTTTGTTTATTTTCTCGAAGAACCAGCTCTTGCTCTCATTGATTCTATTGTTTTATTCTTCTCGATTTTATTTATTTCTGCTTTAATCTTTATTATGTCCCTCTTTCTACTGACTTTGAGCCTCACTTGTTCTACTTTTCTAGTTTTGTTAATTTTGAGTTTAGACTGCTCATATGGGATGGTTCTTCTTTCCTGAGGTAGGCCTGCATTGCAATATGCTTTTCTCTTAGCACGGCCTTTGGTGCGTCCCACAGATTTTGCGGTGTTGAATTACTGTTGTCATCAGTCTCCATATTTGCTTGATCTCTGTTTTTATTTGGTCATTGATCCATTGGTTATTTAGGAGCATGTTGTGAAGCCTCCATGTGTTTGTGGGATTTTTCATTTTCTTTGCTTAATTTATTTCTAGTTTCATACCTTTGTGATGTGAGAAACTGGTTGGTACAATTTCAATCTCTTTGAATTTACCGAGGCTCTTTTTGTGGCCTAGCAAATGATCTGTTCTTGAAAATGTTCCATGTGCACTTGAGAAGAATGTGTATTCTGCTGCTTTTGGGTGTAGAGTTCTGTAGATGTCTATTAGGTCCATCTGTTCTAATGTGTTGTTCAGTGCCTCTGTCTCCTTACTTATTTTCTGTCTGGTTGATCTGTCCTTCAGAGTGAGTTGTGTGTTGAAGTCTACCATAGTGAATGCATTGCATTCTATTTCCTCTTTTAATTCTGTTAGTATTTGTTTCACATATGTAGGTGCTCCTGTGTTGGGCACATAGATATTTATAATGGTTATATCTTTGTGTTCGATTGACCGTTTTATCATTATGTAATGTCCTTCTTTGTCTCTTGTGACTTTTTTTGTTTTGAAGTCTATTTTGTCTGATAGAAGTACTGCAACTCCTGCTTTTTTCTCCCCATTAGTTGCATGAAATATCTTTTTCCATCCCTTCACTTTTAGTGTGTGTGTGTCTTTGGGTTTAAAGTGAGTCTCTTGTAGACAGCATATAGATAGGTCTTGTTTTTTTATCCATTCAGTGACTGTATGTCTTTTGATTGGTGCATTCAGTCCATTTACATTTAGTGTGATTTTGGATAGGTATATACTTATTGCCATTGCAGGCTTCAGATTTGTGGTTACCAAATGTTCAAGGTTAACTTCCTTACTATGTAAGAGTCTAACTTAACTCACTTAATATGCTATTATAAACACAATCTAAAGGTTCTTTTTTCTTTTTTTTCTTTTCCTTTTTCTTCCTCCTCCATTCTTTATATATTATGTATCATATGCTGTACTCTTTGTCTATCCCTTGATTGACTTTGGGGATAGTTAATTTAATTTTGCATTTTCTTAGTAATTAGCTGTTCTACTTTCTTTACTGTGGTTTTATTACCTCTGGTGATAGCTGTTAAACCGTTGGAACACTTTCATCTATAGAAGTCTCTCCAAAATACACTATAGAGATTGTTTGTGGGAGGTAAATTCTCTCAGCTTTTGCTTATCTGGGAATTGTTTAATCCCTTCTTCAAATTTAAATAATCTTGTGGGATAAAGTAATCTCGGTTCAAGGCGCTTCTGCTTCATTGTATTAAATACATCATGCCACTCCCTTCTGGCCTGTAAGGTTTCAGCTGAGAAGTCTGATGATAGCCTGATGGGCTTTCCTTTGTATGTGATCTTATTTCTCTCTCTGGCTGCTTTTAATAGTCTGTCCTTATCCTTGATTTTTGCCATTTTAATTACTATATATCTTGGTGTTGTCTTCCTTGGGTCCCTTGTGTTGGGAGATCTGTGTACCTCCATGGCTTGAGAGACTATCTCCTTCCCCAGATTGGGGAATTTTTCAGCAATTACCTCCTCAAAGACACTTTCTATCCCTTTTTCTGTCTCTTCTTCTTCTAGTACCCCTATAATGCAAATATTGTTCCGTTTGGATTGGTCACACAGTTCTCTCAATATTCTTTCAGTCTTAGAGATTCTTTTTTCTCTCTGTGCCTCAGCTTCTTTGTATTCCTCTTCTCTAGTTTCTATTTTGTTTATCGTCTCCTCCACCATATCCATTCTGCTTTTAATACCATCCATTTTGCTCTTCAACGATTGGGTCTCTGACTGGCGTTCATTCTGAGTTCTTGAATATCTTTCTGTACCTCCGTGAGCATGTTAATGATTTTTATTTTGAACTCCCTTTCAGTGAGAGTCATGAGGTTGATATCATTTAAATCTTTCTCAGGAGTTGTATTAATAATTTCACTCTGAACCAAGTTCCTTTGGCATTTCATTTTTGTGTATGATGCCCTCTAGTGCCCAGAAGCTCTACTCTCTGGAGCTGTTCAGCCCGTGAAGCAATGTTGGGGGTTGCAGGGGAGTAGTATTGGTGCCTGGGTGGAGGTAAGAGCTGTTTCCTGCTTCCCGGCTCTCTCCACTGCCAAAATCAATGGGCCAAGCACACAGGTATAAGCTTCTATGCTTTGTGTTTGTAGTTGCTGTAGACAGATCTTCTCTCTGGCGGGTTTGCCATTTTGCGAGCCAGGTGGGGCTGGTCAGGAGAAAGGCACAGTAGGCTGCCTATCACGGAGGGGGTTCTTGGAGCTGTGTAGGCAGCCAGGGAGCTGGAGCATCTGAAGATGATGAAAGCTCCCAACCTGCTGGGCAGAGTGAACCCGGACAATTTTGTCTAGCCTGTCCTTTCTCCTGACCAGTAAGCTCTGTGCAATCCTTGCCCCTTTAGCAGCCTTCTTGCTAAGGGCTTCCTTGTTAGGAAGTCTCTCAGACTGCCCACCTTTTCTGTCCCAGAGAAGCCAGATATGGATCCCTGCTTTCCACCAGCAGCTGGAATCTCAGTCTCTCCAGGAATTCTGCCTGTCTTAGCTTTCTAACCCCCTAATTACGAATGTATCATGCAAGCACCATGTAATGTAGGTTTGTGCTCCCAGAGCAGATCTCTGGAGTTAGGTATTCAGTAGTCCCATGTCTCCACTCCCTCCTGCTCCGTTTCTCTTCCTCTCGCCAGTGAGCTTGGATGGGGGAGGGTCTTGGGTCCTGCTGGGCCACAGCTTTACTACATTACCCTGTTCTGTGAGGTCTTCTCTTGTCTCCAGGTGTACGCAGTTTGGTGCAGTCCTCTTTCCTGTTGCTCTTTCAGGAGTAGTTGTATCAGTTATAGTTTTGTATTATATGTGGTTTTAGGAGGAAGCCTCTGTCTCACCTCTCACATCACCATCTTTAATCTCCTATCCCTGGGAAATCTATTTTAATGAATTATCCTTGGTAGCAATCTTGAAATATATGTATTTCAGTCAAAGCTTAACATAGATCAAAATATTCATTTGTTTATTTACTAAAGAACTTTTGCTATCAGAACAGAAACTACTCCCCCTATCTGCTCTAAAAATAATTATAAGAACTTCACTGTTTTCATGGATATGACAACATCAATCTCATTAATTACTGCAGCTTACCTTGCTAGGATGCATAACATTGATTATAGCCAGGGTCTCTTGGTGACATGGACAGCCATTACTCATGATGACTGATACGAATTATAAAGCTATGACTGATGGAGAATGCTGTCAGAAAGTTTCTGCATAGATCCATAAAGGCTGTAGTTATTGCCAAACACATTTTGATTTAAATTTGGAGATGACTCATTTGAATTAGTGTGTAACTACCAAAGGCTCATAGAGAACACTATCATGGAAAAATACAAGCCTGTCTATAATCTCATTTAGTCCCAATCAAAGCAACAGTTAAAGTTTAGCCTCAGTCAAGGCAACCTCCAATGATTGAACTCATTTCAGGACCATGAAATTTTGCTTTCCCGAGCTGCTTTTGATAGCAAATTGCTCTGTGACCTTGAACGTTTTAAAGTCTCTTTTCTTCTTCTAAAATAGTAACAGAGTTCAGATGTCTTAAGCTCTTCCCACAGGTCCTCTTGGGATTAATTTTTTTAAACAGCATTGACAGACTCAAGAGACGTGGACAGAAAGCCAAACATGTTACCTAACACAATAGGTTGGCTGCTTGGAGTGTTTGGGCCAAAGGACACACCAAGAGTTGGCAGAAAAGCTTTATCTTTACTTGTAACAAGTAAAGCAGACATGGGAGTAACTTCCAAAGCTTTGCCTCTTCTAGGGGTTGATGTGGGAGGCTTTTAAGCTAGAAACTCGTGCATATGTATACGGGGGCAGGTCTTAGGTTATGCATAGAAGCGAGGTTTCTGGAGTACATGGGCTGTTTTGCTACAGCTCTATCATATGTTCAAAATTGGCAAAAAGCCCCACTAGGGTGGAATACTAGTAAAATGAAGCAAAGGTAGCTCTTGGACACTTCTGGCTTCTTTTGCACCCATGTAACCTTGTCTGGGGCTTTCTCAGAATGGATTTGCAGTTGGTTTTAACTGATTTGATCCATAGCTCTAGGTTCACAGGGCATTCTGAATAAACACTAGCATTAGAAGGTTAACCCTATAATCCTTGGATGACCTCTCTGTCTCTAACAATCAAACAAGATTAACAGCTCATGAAATATTTTTTTACTTGCAGTGTTAAGTCAGGGTGAAAAAGAAAATTCATGGCAATAAATGGTGAAGGCATTTCTCTCAGTGACAAGAAGGAAGGTACTAAAATACCAAGAGAGTAGCCTTATAGGAATTTCACAACCCATTTGAAATATTTTAAAACTTTTAGTTATAATAAATTTCAAGCATAAAATTTTCAATTAGATGAATAATATATGAACTTCAAGCACTCATATACCAGCTTCAATAATTATCTACTCATTTCAAATCTTGCTGGGCTTATGTCCTTATCTCACATTATTTTGAATAAAATCCACATATCATATTTCATCTCAGAGTCCAAATATTCAGATAAAATACAGTGAATTCAAATGTATTTCCAAACGAGCTTCAAATAAAAAAATATTATATTTATTAATCAGTAGTTGAACCAATAAAAAAATAGTCAATATATGGTAAAAACAAAAAGGTAGAGAACCAAGAGTTCCTTTTGAAATGTAGGAAATAATAAATAAAACTTCAGTACAGACTCCTCGATTATGTTACCAGGTAGAATTATGTAAGGGACACTACTAAAGAAACTATAAACTCTTTCAAGGCAATAAATAACATCTATTCCAAATATTGCAGGGAAAAAATGTAATGCTTTTGGTAAATTTTTTTTTTTTTTGGTAAAACAAGATTTTGAACTACTTAAAATTTTAATTTTTGGCATCTGTTTCTTCTGTTAGACACCTATCTGCTTTCTTCTGAATGTTCCTTACCTAATTGTAGCAAGTTTAACTTTTAACACTTTAAAAATGATCATAGTCTTAAATTAAATGCATCCTATGTATGTAGACAGTAGGAACCGCCTACTTCCTATATTGCGCTGAAAAATGTTTCCATAGCACATTTTAGGGTGACCCTTCTATCCTTAATAGAACATATTTGATTATGGCTTTAATTTGAAAAATTAGTTATTGAAGTTTTATGTGCTTATAAATACTCTATCTCACCTCCACATGTGAGGACCTTAGCAAGATTTCCAAAATATGAACTCAAATCAAAGTCATAGGAAATAGAATTTTTGTGGGAAGAAGACTAGTGTAGAGGAGTCTGCTGTCTCATGAAATAAATGCCAAAATGGCACTTAAACTAGAAAAAGACAGATCATGGTCAAGATAGAACTACTTGAATCATATGAAATGGTAACCAAAGCCATATAGATTCTGGAATAAAACTTTCTTTAACAATTCTGCTTACTGCATGGTAGGGAAGTAGAGCAGCTGACCCAAAGTCTATCCTTCATGGGTCCAGAAAGGGAGCTCTTTTGGGGAAGAGGAAAGAATCAGGTGACCTGTTCTACTCTCAACTGGACTTCCTAATAAATATACTAATGCATTTTTATCTCTGATATGCCCTTAGCAGAATACCCCTAGCTATGCATTGTTTATAGTAAGTAGAACCCAGGGGCTAAGGCATGGCTTCCTGAAGAATGCCACTAAGGCTTTTCAATATTTTGAGGTGTAAAATGGAAATGTTTTATAATCTAAATACTTTCTGCTGTGTGAGGAACTCCATGAATTTCATCTCTTTTGGGCTGTTAGTGTATGTCTTGATAGGAAGGAAAGACTGGGAGAACTGTGTTTGATGATTCAAACTTCTGTCTGCTCTGCCTGAAACTCTTGATTTCATGTATACTTAAAATTATTTAGTGAAGTATGCTATTAGGTATGATCTCTGATTAGTGTGAGTTTGATTTGACAACTCAGTAGTATGTGTTAGTTCATTTTTCTCAGGGGTGGGGCAAGATATGTGAATGTGTGTGAAAGAATTCAGTTTATCCATTCAAATCATTTAGTGGCTTAAAATGCAGTCCCTTTCAAATTAACTCAATTTTTTTCTGTAAATAATTGCCCTTTGAGTATCTTCTCTCCGTTCTTTCTGGAGAACTTCTCTGTCCTGCTCTCTGGCTTATATGCTCTGCTCAGTTATGGGGTAAAAGTCTTTGCTCACCTGTCTGTGGCTGATTTAACTCATGTTCTGCATGCTTTCCAAGGCCAAGAAATGGTGATTCCTTTCACTCCTCTCCAACCATAGCAGCTTGATTCATAACAGGAAAATAGAAACAGGGTTCAGGCCACTGTAGTATGTGATGTGCCTGCTTTTTACACAAGGGATTCAATTTTAAAATTATAGCGATGCTTGAATACCCCCAGGTAATGGACTAGAAATCCTGGTCAAACTCTTGGCATGTGCTGAGGAAGAAAGGGACAGAATAACCCCTGCCCTTCTCATCTATGAAAGTTAGAAATGTATACAGAGAGACCAACATACAACGTATGCATTTCACGTTGCCATTCTTTCTCAGGATGTCAATCAGGTCTTTTGCCATTTTCTCTCTAAAGGTTAGAGATCCAGTCATGTACATCCAATATTGCGTGAGCACCAGTCCAGGTGAAAAGATACTTGGTGGAGCATAGCCAGACTCAGACATTTCTCTTTTAAACAATAATTAATGATTCTTAGAAAATGATAAGGCAATATAATTAAAATTTCAACAAAAATGAATAGTATGAGAGACTTCCAGGAAGATGGCGGCATGAGCAGGGCGGCAGAAATCTCCCCAAACCAAATATATTTATGAAAATACAGCAAATACAACTATTCCTAAAAGAGAGACCAGAAGATACAGGACGACACCAGCCTGCTGCTACGCCTGAGAGGACTCAGCACCCCGCAAGGCGGATAAGATACAGAGCTGGGACCCGGCGGGACCCAAGCACTCCCACACCCCAGCGCACCGAAGGGAGGGGAGGATTCAGAGACGGGAGGGAGTGGAAGTACAGGCCCGCCGAATAACCAGCCCTGGTGATCTGCGCCGGGAGCACTGACACACTTCACGCGGTGTATCGGAGATTGGAGAGACAGAGGGTGCAGATTCCAAGACGGCAGGTCCACCCAGCTGGTTCCCCGGGACAAAAGAAAAACATGCGCTTTTTTAGGGTCTTAAAGAGACAGGGGCCCAACGGAGGAGCAGGATCGTCCCAGCGCACTCAGCCAAGCAGGCTGGGAGTCCTGGGGAATTTTGGTCCCTTTGGACTGTGGCTGGGAAAAGCAGTCGCATGGAGACTTCCCACGGAAATCAGCAGCCTCCCATTCGTTCCCTCCCCAGCCAGAGTCACAAAGGGCCCAGGCGGCATGGCTGCGGAATAGTGGAGCAGCAGCGCCACCTACAGGATCGTCACAGAAACTACACCTGGCAGGCTTTTTTTCCCTCTATTTTCCCTTTCTTCTTTTTTTTCTTTTTCTGACCACTTATATCGCCATGAAAAGACAGAGAAATATGGTACAAACAGAGCTTACCCAGACAACCCCAGACCAGACTACCTCAGAGAGGGAGCCTGATGGGATGGACATGCACAACCTTCCTGAAAAAGAATTCAGAATAAAAGTCATAACCACATTGATGGATCTACAGAGAAATATACAAGAGCTAAGGGAGGAAGTGAGGGAGGTGAAGAAAGACAATGCAGAGATGAGACAAGCGATCGACAGGCTTAGCAGCAGACTGGACGAGATGCAAGAGACTGTTAATGGAATAGAAATTAGAGAACAGGAATACAGAGAAGCTGAGCAGAGAGATAAAAGGATCTCTAGGAATAAAAGAATTTTAAGAGAACTGTGTGAAAACTACAAGACACTCCTAAGAGAAATTAAAGAGGACACTAACAAATGGAAATTCATCCCATGCTCTTGGCTAGGAAGAATAAATATTGTTAAAATGGCTATACTACCTAAACCAGTCTACAGATTCAACGCAATCCCTATCAAACTACCAAAAGCTTTCTTCAATGAACTGGAACAAATAATTCTAAAATTCATATGGAACCACAAAAGACCCCTAATAGCCAAGCAATTCTGAGAAGGAGGAATAAAACAGGGAATTACCCTCCCTGACTTCAAGCTCTACTACAAAGCCACAGTAATCAAGACAATTTGGTATTGGCACAAAAACAGACCCACAGACCAGTGGAACAGAATAGAAAATCCAAACATTAACCCAAACATATATAGTCAATTGATATATGATAAAGGAGCCTTGGATATACAATGGGGAGATGACAGCCTCTTCAGCAGCTGGTGTTGGCAAAACCGGACAGCTACATGAAAGAGAATGAAACTGGATTATTGTCTAACCCTGTACAGAAAAGTAAACTCAAAATGGATCAAGACCTGAATGTAAGTCATGAAACCATAAAACTCTTAGAAAAAAACATAGGCAAAAATCTCTTGGACATAAACATGAGCGACTTCTTCATGAACATATCTCCGTGGGCAAGGGAAACAAAAGCAAAAATGAACAAGTGGGACTATATCTAGCTGAAAATCTGTACAGCAAAGGGCACCATCAGTAGAACAAAAAGACACCCTACAGTATGGGAGAATATATTCATAAATGACATATCCAATAAGTGGTTGACATCCAAAATATAAAGAACCCATGCACCTCAACAAACAAAAAGCAAATAATCCAGTTAAGAAATGGGCAGAGGAGCTGAATAGACACTTCTCCAAAGAAGAAATTCAGATGGCCAACAGGCACATGAAAAGATGCTCCACATCGCTAATCATCAGAGAAATGCAGATTAAAACCACAATGAGATATCACCTCACACCAGTGAGGATGGCCAACATCCAAAACACAAACAACAACAAATGTTGGCGAGGATGTGGAGAAAAGGGAACCCTCCTACACTGCTGGTGGGAATGCAAATTAGTTCAACCATTGTGGAAAGCAGTATGGAGGTTCCTCAAAAAACTCAAAATAGAAATACCATTTGACCCAGGAATTCCACTCCTAGGAATTTACCCTAAGAATGCAGCAGCCCAATTAAAAAAGACAGATGCACCCCTATGTTTATCGCAGCACTATTTACAATAGCCAAGAAATGGAAGCAACCTAAGTGTCCATCAGTAGATGAATGGATAAAGAGAGGTGGTACAATACACAATGGAATATTATTCAGCCATAAGAAGAAAACAAATCCTACCATTTGCAACAACATGGATGGAGCTAGAGGGTATTCAGTGAAATAAGCCAAGTGGAAAAAGACAAATATCAAATGATCTCACTCATATGTGGAGTATAAGAACAAAGAAAAAAAACTGAAGGAACAAAACAGCAGCAAACTTACAGAACCCAAGAACGGACTAATAGTTACCAAAGGGAAAGGAACTGAAGAGGATGGGTGGGAAGGGAGGGACAAGGGGGAAAACGGGGCAGTACGATTAGCAGAGGTAATGTTGGGGGGGCACGGGGAGGGCTGTACAACTCAGAGAAGACAAGTAGTGATTCTATAGCATCTCACTACGTGGATAGACAGTGACTGTAATGGGGTTGGTGGGGGTACCTGATGAAGGGGGTAGTTTAATAACCATAATATTGCACATGTAATTGTAGATTAATGATACAAAAATAAATTATAAAAAAATGAATAGTATGAGATAAAACTATGCACAGAATTTAGTATTTAAATGAGACATTACAAATTGGTATGTATACTCTATACAAAAGTGATTTAAATTTTGCCGTTTAATCCTGCCTCACTTGAGTTTGGTACTAGTTTTCTATGTTGTGAGATCAAAACTTTATTTCTGTTCTTGTGCCCTTAATGTTTTGGCTCCTTTGGTTTCTTTCTGGGGATTCCAGAGGGATGAAGGCTGATCCTCCAATTTGCTTGGGATTTAGACAATTACTAAGTCTGTATTGCCCTTTGTACAAATTCTTAGAGCTAACTTTCACTTTTTTCCTGAACTCTTTCTTTCCAGAATATATTCATTTTATGGATTATGTAGTTTATTGTGGATATTTCCTGCAAGATGCAGTTGTAGCACACAGTTTCTCATCTCCTACTTGATTTTTTGCTTTTTCTGTCAAATACACCTTTCTTATATCACTGCACTCTGTTGCCACTGAGCTTCTCGATCCTCTTTGTGTTCCTATATGCTGCACTAAAAGCCATTTTACTCTTTGGTTTTACTATTGTACAGTTGGTCCTTAAAGGCTTTAAGAATAAAAAAGTATCAATTTTTGACAGATGATCTAAGAAAGCCACAATCCCTGGCTTTCTAGCATTTTGCCTTTAATCTTTTTCTGCTCATATGAAATGAGTTATACAAACTCACATTCTTTCAAATTAGAAGGATTCAATTGGCAGAAGCTACCCCTTGATATCAGGTTTTGCTTTTAGATCATTCATAAATGGTATCATCAGCCTTTGTATTGTACTTTTTTGCCTCCATTTCTAGCTCCATCAATCTGGACTGCTGTTAGGTTAATTTTTCTGAGCTCAGATGTGATTTTCATTTTCAGGCTCAGAGACAGAGAACAGTTTCTCCACATTGAGGGAACAAAATCCATACCCTGTAGCTTGTCATTTGGAGCTCTATATTCACCTTACATTGATCTTAACCATAATCTGCCTTTCCAGTGATACTTCTTCCTTCTCCCCTTCATGCATTCTTTCATGAATTCACTACATCACTTGGTCCTTGTCACAAGACATAGTCTTAGCTCCAGGGACTTAGATTACTTTGTTGGCTTCTGCCTGGGCTTTCATAACATTTTTAATGACCCACATCTTCTCTATTTTCCACAATTTGTGTTAAATCCTGGAATGCACACTGTTATTCTCTCCAGAAACTTGAAGTAAACTGTCCTCATTCTAAAAAATCAGTAGCTCTCATTACATTTTACTTTGAATTTAGTCACTCATGTTGACTCATTAAAAATACTGAAAAGGTAACCAGTATCAAACACAATTTTAGTCCCTAGGGATAGAGCAGTGAACAAAGCAGACAAAAATCCCTGCCCTCATGGAGTTTATTTTGTAGTGTTATAGTTGTCCAGGGGAGTTTTAAAATATTGATTTATAATAAGTCACACTGGTAGGTGAAGAGAGATCAAGTGCCAGCACATTTAACTATTCCTAATGTTTTGCAAAAGCAAAAATAAATTCATTTTCATTAAGAAATTCTGCCTATGACTGATAAAGCTGTGATAGTTCTTGATATTACTCTTTGTTACACTAAGAGTTAAAGTTGCACTTGGAGCATTGAACAGTAAGTGCTGCTTTAGAAGAGATGGGTTAGTGACACACAAGCTCTCATTTGTAAAGACAGGAAGAAGACAGAAATGCCATTAAAGGGCTGCCAAGGTCACCAGGCAGACCTACTCTGTCTCGTGTGCATCCTATGGCTTCAGGTTCTTCTATGAGAATTGATCCAACTCCTCAGCTCCCTCTGGACAAGTGGAGGTGATGGTCCAGCTGTGTCCTTACCAAGAGCCAAGAGGAGCCATGACATTATTTTTTCCCCAAAACCATTTCTCTTCTTACATTGGTACCTAGAAAGTGGATGGTGGATGGTGTTCCTTTTCCTTCTTTGTTAATAGCAAGCTGAACAAACAAACATATTTTTCAAGAACCTAGGTGAGGATTGGGATAAAATTTTTTCCCTTTCCATGTAATGGCTTAAACATATTTTGGAGTAATGAATGACATTTTCTTTACGGTTTCATTGCAAATACAGAGGTGTGAGATGTGTCACACAGTAAAATATGGCTGATAACTGGTGTGTGGCCCCAAGTTCACATTTGCATAGCTTTTTGGTAAGCCTGTGTTGCTTACCTATTATAACTTAAATTTTTGCTAAACGGTTGTCTTTAATCCTAAGGGATGTGTATTTCCTTTGTTGTCTTCTCATTTTAAAATTTGTCTTTGAACTAATTGTTAGCATTGGACATTTTGCAAGTATTCTTTTGTTTATATGACCCCTATCATTTTTTAACAAGTGAAAAAAATTAGATACTGTCACAAAAATCAAGGTAACACAAAGCAGCAATCACAAAATGTTAGCAGTGTTTTAAAGAAACGAATGTGTCCAGGTTCTTATGCTAAGTGTTATTTAAGCCCTGTATTTATTATGATTATAATACATGCTAGAAAGACATATTTTAAAAATATTATCTTTTTGTAGCAATAGGTCATTATTTTGCATATTTCATCTAGTAATATATGAATGCTATTAAGGTGGATTATGGGAACAGCAATAAAGATGACCTAAGGGAAAGTGTTCACTTAGTGACAGGAGAAGCTGAAAGAGTATTTCTTTTTCCACAAAGTTTGTGGAAAGAATAAGACCTATAAACAGTCTGAGTTGTTTACCTGAAGATAAAATTCTGCTGACAATTTAGGGTGGGAAAATTTGAGGTGAAATAGGTGTCACAATATTAGCATGATTCTTTGCAGTCATAATTTAAATGGTATTATGCTGTTACTAGACAACTGGAGTGCCTTTATGAGTCCTGTGTACCTAAGCAGAATATTCATATTAATTTTGAGATCAAGATATTTAAATGTATAAATTTCTCTTGACACACACTTTCCAAGTAGTTATAATGAATGTATGGTATGCAAGTTCCTTAGTTCAGTGAATGACACTCATGTGTTAGTCACAAATGACTTTTGCACACATTTCAGAATGTTTATGGTTGAAAAATCACAATACCCATGCAGTAATTCCATTGCAGAAATCATAGACTGCAAAATATCAGTGGCTACCTGCAGATAGATTACATGTAATTTTTATTTTCTCTTTGCATACCTACCTTTTCTAAATCTATTATGATAAACATGTTTTGTTTCTATAATGAAAATTAAAACAATAACAACTTTATAAAGTCAAGGTCTAAATTGAACTAAGAGTACTGGCAACAGAGTTAACCATTAATGCAAGCTCTTTGGTGGTACCAATAATAAAATCTGTACAAAATATGTAAAAAAAAAACTGCAAAGGAACTGGAAAACATTTAAAATTAGATACAAACTCAAGCAGATTTTACTCTTGACATTGCAACTATACAGGGTAAAAATGGAAAGTTTGTAGCTATTTTTGCATATACGGTCTCCTCAATCACTAGTGTATGGCAGCAGAAAACTACAGGCTTACAGCTAGAGATGACAACAAAACAAAGACAAAACAAAACACTAAGCTCAGGGCTGGAAGGATTGCTGGAAATTTGAAAGGGAAATCCTGTGATAACTACAGAATGGATAGGACCCCAAACTGAGTATATGTTGCGCAAGTATATGTTGAGTATATGTTACACATACAGGAAGGAACCTAGAGGGACTATCCCCAAACAGGTAGAGATTAGAGAAGAAACTAGCCTTGAAAGACAGCTTCACTGGAAGAATTTTGTGAGTTTGCTGCTATTTTAACTGAGTATGCTTACCAAGTGATGCACAGCATGGTGGCACACAGCTGAAGCATTACTGGCTTGTGGCTTCAGGGGACAGAACCTGAAGCTGGAAAAGCAGCTGAAACTTAGAGGCAGAATTTCCAAAAGCAATGTGATGCTAAAGAGGATGAATACTCAAATCTGTGTTTAAATTCTGCTCAGATATTTGGCTGACTGCTCAACTAGGCAGATGCAGGGGACACTTTCAGGTTCCAGGCTAAAAAATGTAAAAGTCAAGCAGAGATATCAGCTGTTGCAAAATGCAGAGTAAACAGAGTTTGCACTTTGAGTCCAGAGTAGGTAATTGCCTACTAGAACAATAACACACACACACACACACACACACACATACATACATATACACATACACACACAACCCCGGAAAACAAACAAAATAACCCTCAGAAGAACACAACAGATTGCAATATCTACAATTTCTAGTTTTCTACTAAACACCACTACACCTGCCAGGAAACAGGCAAAGTGTGACCTACCCTTAGTGGGAGGAATTAAAAGTAGTAAGTAGAAATTGAGTGAGTCCAGAAATTGGGTTTAGCAGGTGAAGATATCAGAACTGCCATTATAAATGTGTTCAAAAATTTAAAGGTAAATGTATTCAAATAATTAAGAAAAATTGGTCTAAGTGAAAAGTTAAGGAAAAATTAACAAACAGAAGCAACTGAAAAAATACATGCTAGACCTGAAAAGTACTAAAAGGAAAAATTCGCAAATGTGTCCAACATTTGGGGGTGAGATAAAACAATTAGTAAAATTGAAATTAGATCAACAAAAATTACCTAATATGAATAACAGAGCAAAGTTTATTTTTAAAAGAACTGAGCAGAGCCTTATGGAGCTGTGAGACAATATTGAACTGTTCAACACATGCGCACTTAATGTCCCAGAAGTGGAAGAGGGAAAGAAACTTTCAGGAAAAATGTTTGAAGTTTAAGATTGTCAAAATCTTCCCAAGTTTGGTGAGGAGAAAAAAGTAAAGTGAAGATTCAGGAATTTTTAATGAAACTCAAACAAGATGAAAACAAAGAAGGTGTCACTTCAGTTAACTACTGAAAGTCAGTGATAGAGAGAAACCTTGAAAGCAGTGAGACAATAAATTACATGCAAGCAAACAGCCGTACAATTAATGATTGACTTTTCATCAGTGAGAAGACCACAGATACAGTAGAATTATGCTCAAATTGTTGAAATTGTTCCCCAGGAATTTTTCATCTAATGAATCTAGCATAACTGCTCTAAAATTTCTAGAGGAAATTCTTCAGGCTACAGGGAAAAGGCACAGATGGTAACTTAGATCTATAGGAAGAAATGAAGTACAAAGGAAATGATAAGTGTGTTGGTAAATGCAAAATATTGCACTTTTCTGTTTTAAATTCTTTAAAAGGCATATGGCAGCTCAGAGCAAATGTTATAATACTGAATTACTGGGTTTATAGTGTATATAGAAATAATGTATGTGGCAACAATAATACAAAGAATGGTAGATAACTATAGATGTACTGTTGTTTCCAATATTTTATGTTAAAAAATTAAACATTCACTAAGAAATTGCGATAATTTTAAAGACGGATGTTGTAATCTCTGGTAAACACTAAAATGAAATGCAAAGAGATAGAGCTGGGGAGCCAAGAGAGGAATTAAGATGGAATACTAAAAATAATTTAAAATAAATTAAGGCTGAAAGGAGGAATAAAATATTAAAAAAAGATGACAAATAGAAAAGAGCAAAAGGGCAGACCTAAATACAACCTTGTCAATAATACCTTCAGGTAAAATGGGCAAAAATCTCCAACGAAAATAAAATTTTTCAGTGGGTAAAAAGCAAAAATCAGAAGCAGCTATCTGCTGTCTACAGGAGACACGACTGAACACAAAGACACAAAAGGGTGAATATAATAGGTAGAAAAAACTTACACTTTGCAAGTAGTAGGACTAGGAATGCTGTAGTGGCAATATTAATGTAAAAAAGAGATTTCAAGACAAGAAGGATTATAGAAGACATTCTCCTAATGATAACTGGGTTAATACATTAAGGAACTAATACATTGAAGAACATGTAAATGTGTATATGCACCTAGTAATAGCTTCAATACACATAAACAAAAACTGACAGGCTTAATGGAGAAATAGGTAAATACATACTCAGTGATTTTAATACATCTCTCTCTGGTACTTAGAGAACAATTTCATGCCGAAAGACTCAGCAAGGGTATAGATTATTTGACTGATTCTAGCAAGCATCATATGTTTTCTAGTTTTAAGTGTTCAATTTAGATCTAGGACCCATTTTGGGTAAACTTTTTGTATTGAATGTGAGGTCTGAAGGGAAATTCAAGCTGGAATCATGCTAAAAAAATCCTTTCTGCATTGAATTGACTTTGCATCTCTGTGGAAATTAATGATCTATAGATGTGTGGATATATTACTGGACTTTTTATTGTGCTGTTTCGATGTCTTTTTTTTTTTCTCAAAACCATGCACTGCACTGTCTTGTCTACTATGGTAAGTATGAAAATCAGGTGTAAGTCATCCGAATTTGTTCTTTTTCAGAATTTTTTTAGCTATTTTAGTTCCTTTGCCGTAACATACAGATTTTTAGAATCAGCTTGTCAATTAACAAAAAAAGAGTTGAAATACTGACTGGAATTGCATTGTACATGAGGTTGAGGAGAATTGACATCTCCGTAATATGAGTTTTTCAATCCAGGGACATGATGTATATTGCTCCATTCATTTAAGTCTTTATTTTTCATTCATGTTTTATAATTTTATGCATAAGGATCTCACACACATTTTGTAAGATTTATACCTGGGTTTTGATTATTTGGTGCCACTGTAAATTATAGTTTTATTTCAATTCCCAAATGTTCATTGTTGCTATATAGAACAAACCAGATATTTTCAGATTGTCCTTGTATCCTTGGTAAACTTGCTTTTTAGTGCTAATTTCTTTTTAAAGAGATTCTTTGGGATTTTTTTTAGGTAGACAATCTTATTTTCTGAAAATAGGGACAATTTTGTTTCTTCCTTTCTAATCTGTGTTTTTTTTTCTTTGCTGCACTGAATAAGAAAACTAATAAGATGCTGAGTAAGAGTGTTCCCAATCATAAGGAAGGGAAGCATTTAATCTTTTACTATTAAGCATCATTTTATGTGTAGTTTTTTTTGTAGGTGCCTTTTATCAGCTTGACGATGTTCCCTTCTATTACCAGTTTGCTGGGAGTCTTTTCATAAAGGGGTGTTGACTTTGTCAAAAGCTTTTTCTGCATCTGTTGAGATAATAATAGGATTTTTCTTCTTATTCTGTTGATATGGTAAATTATAGTCAATCATCATTACTTGTAGGTATTTTTGAATTTATATCCTTGCTAAAATTCATCTCTAACCTAAGGTCAGCATCCATGGTGGTTTTGCTGCATGTACGGACATGAACGGAGGGGCAAGAAAGCTGAGTTGCCCAGTGTGCACGGTGCCAGGTAATGTCAGACAAGGCAAGGCTTGGCCTTTTTTTTTTCCAGCTCTCATTCTGTAAACAGGTATCATTTTTGTGGTCTCTTACTGCCACATTCTTCACATTTTTGTGCATAGGTGGGTGATTTTACTGTTTAAAATGGCCCACCATCACACTGCTGACATGCTACCTGGTGTTCGAAGTGATACAACTTATAGAAAAAATACCTGTGTTAGACCAGCTTTGTTCGGGTATGAGTTATGGTGCTTTTGGCCACAAATCTGGTGTGAATGGATCCACAGTATATATTAAATAAGGTGTCTTAAACAGAAACACACTAAGAAAAGCTTATGTATTGATCATTTGATGAAAATTCACCAATAAAACCATCTAAGTCTGCACCTTGCTTTGTTGGAGAGATTTAAAGTATAAATCCAATTTCTTGAATAGATTTAGAAATACTCAGTTATCTACTTCCTCAGTGAGCTTTGGGAGATTGGATCTTTCACAGAATTTTACTTTGTCCACTAAGCAGTTGAATTTATGGGTGTAGAGTTGTTCATAGTATTCCGTTACTATCCTGTCATACTGACTTGTGATTTCTGACATATGTAATTTGTATATTTTCTCTTTTTTCTTGGACTGCCTGGCTAGTTTTATTGATAAAATAAAATCAGTTTTATTGATTCTCCCTCCACCCCCCACAAGGAACAAGTGTTTGGTTTATTTGTTGTGTCAGTTTTTGTTGTTGCTCTCAATTTCATTGATTTCTGTTTTGGTTTTTATGGTTTTCTTCCTTCTACTTGCTTGGGACTTAATTTCTTATTCTCAAGTTTCTTAAAGTGGAAACTTTAGAATATTGACTTAAGATATTTTCTCTCATCTAATATAAGCATTAAATATATAAATTTCCCTCTAAGTATTACTTAGCCTGTTGTATCACTTTGCATGTTTCCATTTTCATTCAACTCAAAATATTCTTAATTTCCTTGTTATATCCTCTTTGAACTTCATGACTCATTAGAATTGTATTAATTTCCAAATATTTGGGAGATTTTCCAGATATCTTTTTGCTACAATTTCTAACTTTAATCTACTTTGTGTATATCAATTCTTTAATTTTGTTGATATTTGGTTTTTGGCCTAGTATATGATCTTTCTTGGGAAGTGTTTCCTTTGAAAGGAATATATCGTGCTGTTATTTAGTGATGTTTTCTATTAACAGCACATAAATCAAGTTGATTAATAACATTGTTCAGGTCTTCTCTATAGTTACTGAATTTCTGTCTACTTTTTCTATAAATACTGAGAAAGGAGTATCAAAGTCTCCAGCTGTTAACTGTGGATTTTTTCATTTCTCCTTTCAGTTTTATCAGTTTTTCCTCAGGGACTGAAGCTTTGTTCATAGGCCCATACACATTCAAGACCATTATTTCTTCTTGGATATTTGACTTTATCGTATGTGAATATAATCACTCCATCTTTATCTTGTGTTTGCATGATTTTCCTTTTGCCATGCTTCTACTTTAATGTGTTATTGATGTGGTTGGGTTAAAATTATTCTCTTAATATTCTATTTGTTTTACTTGGTATTTCTTTTTCTTTTGATGGCTTCTTTTGGATTGGGTGATTTTTATGATTCTACTTTTACTCCATTATTGTCTCTTTTTTATATCTCTTTTACATTTTTTTCAAAAGGTTGACTTAAATTCTGATTAAAGGTAGAATTTATAATATATATCTTCAAATAACATTAAGCCATTTCAGATGCAGTATAAGGATCACAAAGGGAGATATGAACAACTTCTTCCTCTCCTCCTGTGTGCGTGGTAGTAGGACCTGGTACTTGTACATATGCTATAGATGCAAACTTCACTGCTCCTGCTTTTGCATTAGTTAGCAATTTATCTTTCATAACAATTAACAACAGAGACAGTATTTACTTTCATACTTTTATTTATGCCATTTGAAGTATTTTTCTAGATATTTTTATTTTATTGAAGTATAGTTGATATAAACTATTATATTAGTTTCAGGTTTACAACATAGTGTTTTGACAATTATATACAATATGAAATGCTCATCACAGTAAGGGTAGTTATTGTTACCATACAAAGTTATTACAGTATTATTGACTAGGTTCTCTCTACTGTACTTTTCATCCTTATGACTGATTTATTTTATAATTGGACATCTGTACTTCTTTATCCACTTCACCTATTTTTCCCATTCCCCCACTTTCCTACCCTATGGCAACCACCAGTTTGTTCTCTGTATTTTGAGTCTACTTCTGTTTTGTTTAATTTTTTTTAGATATCACATATAGAGAAATCATGTGGTATTTGTCTTTATTTCACCAAGTATAATGCCTTCTAGGTCCATCCATGTTGTTACAAATGGAAAACTTCATTCTTCTTTATGGCTATTATTCCATTGTGTGTATAGCATATAATATCTAATATATATAATATATTATATGTATCTATACATATTATTCCATTGTGTGTGCATATGCATGTGTGTATATATATATATATATATGTATGTATGTATATATGTATATATATATGTATACTACATCTTCTTTATTCATCTATCAGTGGACACAGGTTGTTGCTTCCACATCTTTGACTATTGTAATAAAGCTGCAATAAATATAGGAGTTCATACATCTTTTTGAAATAGTGCTGTTATTTTTCTTTGGGTAAATACCCAGAATTGGAATTATTGGGCCATTTGGTATTTCCACATTTAATATTTTGAGGAAACTCCATGCTGTTTTTCATGGTGTCTGTACCATTTCACATTCCCACTAAGTGTATGAGGATTAGCTTTTCTTCACATCCTCACTAATACTTATTACTTCTTTTCTGTGATACTAGCCATTCAGACTGGTATGAGGTGATACATCGTTTATGGTTTTGATTTGCATTTTCCTGATGATTAGTGATGTTGAGTATCTTTTCATATGTCTGTTGGCCATCTGTATGTCTTCTTCAGAAAAATGCCTATTCAGGTCTTCTTCCTATTTTTTTAATCATATTCTTTGCTTCTGGTGTTGAGTTGCATGAGTACTTTGTATATTTTAGATATTTTCCCTTACAGATATATCATTTGCAAGTATCTTCTCCCATTTAATAGGTTGCATTTTCATTTTGTTGGTGGTTTCCTTCACTATGCAGACTTTTAGTTTGATGGAGTCCCACTTGTTTATTTTTGCTTTTGTTTCCCTTATCTACAGATGCCTATGCGGAAAAAAATGTTCAAGAGTCTACTGCCTATGTTTTCTTTTATGATTTATGGTTTCAGGTCTTATATTTAGGTCTGTGATTCATTTTGAGTTTATTTTTGTGTATAATATAAGACAGTGATCCAGTTTCATTTTTACTGCATAAAGCTTTCCAGTTTTCCCAGACCATTTATTGAAGGTGCTGTCTTTTCCCCATTGGATATGTCATGCCTTCGTCATTGATATTAATTGACCATATAAACATGGGTTTATTTTTGGGCTCTCTATTCTGTCCCATTATTCTGTGTGTCTATTTTTGTGCCAGAACCATACTGTTTTGATTACTGTAGACTTGTAGTATAGCGATATCTCCAGCCTTGTTCTTCTTTCTCAAGATTGCTTTGGCTATTTGGGGTCTTTTATGGTGCCCTATAAGCTTTGCGGTTATTCTAGTTTTGTGAAAAAATGCTATTGGTATTTTCATAGGGATCTGTAGGTTCTGTGAAAAAATGCTATTGATGTTTTGTATTGGATATGGATTTCTTTGAGTAGTGTGGACATTTAGAAAATATTAATTCTTTCAATCCATGAACATGGAATATCTTTCCATTTTTTTGTACTGTCTTCAATTCCTCATCAGTGTCTTATAGTTTTCAGAGTACAGGTCTTTTACCTCCTTGGTTAGGTTTATTCCTAGATATTTTATTCTTTTTGATGCAATTTTAAATGGGATTATTTTCTTAATTTTTCTTTCTGTTTATAATTAGTATATATATAGAAATGCAATACATTTTTGTATACTGATTTTTTTTTATCCTGCAACTTTACCTAATTCATTTATTCTAATAGTTTTTGGTGGAGTCTTTAGGGATTTCTCTCTCTATATATCATGTCATCTATGAACAGTGACAGTTTTACTTCTTTCTTACCACTTTGGATGTCTTGATTTCTTTTTCTTGTCTGCTGTGACTAGGACCTCCAGTGCTATTTTGAATAACAGTGGTGAGAGTGGACATCCTTGTCTTATTCCTGGTATTAGAGAAAAACCTTTCAGCTTTTCTCCATTGAGTGTATTTTCTGTAGGTTTGTCATATATAAACTTGATTATGTTGAGGTATGTTCCCTCTGTACTCACTTTGTTGAGAGTTTTCATCATGACTGAATGTTGAATTTTGTCAAATGTTTTTTCTGCATTTATTGAGATGATCATATGGTTTTTATCCATTCTTTTGTTAATGTAGTGTATCACATTAAATAAAGTGCAGATATTGAACCATCCTTTTATCCCTAGAATAAATCCCACTTGGTCATGGACATTGATCCTTTTAATGTATTTTTTTGATTCAGTTTGCTAATATTTTGTTGAGAATTTTTCTATATTCATCAGGGGTGATGGTCTGCAATTTTCTTTTTTTGTAATGTCTTTGTCTGGTTTTGATATCACGGTAATGTTGGCCTTGTAAAATGAATTTGGAAGCACTCCTTCATTTTGTGTTTTTGAATACTTTAATATAGGTATGAACTCTTCTTTAAATATTTGGTATAATTCACTTGTGAAGCCATCTAGTACTGTACTTTTGTTTGTTAGGAGTGTTTTGATTACATATACAATTTTGTAATTAGTAGTTCGTCTGTTCGGATTTTGTATTTCTTCCATGTTCAGTCTTTGAAGATGGTACATTTCTAAGAATTTATCCATTTCTTCTAGGTTGTCCAATTTGTTGGCATATAATTTTTCATAATAATCTTCTATAATACTTGGCATTTCTGTGGTGTCAGTTGTAACTTCACTTTCATTTCTGATTTCGAGTCATCTCTCTTTTTCTTGGTAAATCTGGTTTATCAATTTTGTTTATCTTTACAAAGAACCAGCTTTAAGTTCCAATGATCTTTTGTATTTTTTTAGTCTTTATTTCACTTATGTCTACCTTAATCTTTATTATTTCTTTTCTTCTACTAACTTTGTGCTTTGTTTGTCCTTCTTTTTGTAGTTTCTTTAGGTGTAAGTTTAGATCATTTGAGATTTTTCTTATTTCTTGAGGTTGGCATGTATTGCTATAAACTTCCCTTTTAAAATTGCTTTTTCTGCATTCCAGAGCTTTTTAACTGTTTTGTTTCAGTATTCAGAAGTCTCCAGGTATTTTAAAATTTCTTCTTTGATTTTTTTCATTGACCCAATTGGCTGTTTATTAGCCTCCATGTGTTTATTTTTTTTTCCATTTCTTTTCTTGTAATTGATTTCTATTTCCATATCATTGTGGCTGGAGAAAATTCTTGATATGGTTTCAATTTTCTTAAATTTATTGAGACTTGTTTTGTGGTCTAATATGTGATCTATCCTGGATAATGTTCCATGTGCACTTGAAAACTATACATTCTGCTATTTTTTGATGGAATGTTCTGTATAAATCTGTTAAGTCCATGTGGTCTAATATGTTGTTGAAAGTCACTGTTTCCTTGTTGATTTTCTATCTGGATCATCTATTCATTGCTGTTAGTGGAGGTGTTAAAGTCCCTGACATTATTTATATGTCAATTTCTCCCTTTATAATTATCTGTAATATTTGCTTTACTTATTGGGGCTCATCTGTTGGTGCATAGATACTTGCAATTAGTATATTTTCTTGTTGGATTGAACCCTTTATCACTGTGTATTGCATTTTTTGTCTTTTGTTACAGTCTTTGTTTTAATGTATATTTTGGTCTGATACAAATATTGCTACCAGCTTTTTTTTCCCACTTCCATTTAATCGAATATCTTTTTCCATCCCTTCACTTTCAGTTGAGTGTGTGTCTTTAGGTCTGAAGGGAGTCTCTTGTATGCAGCATATAGATGGGGCTTATATTTTTATCCATTCAGTCATCCCATGTCTTTTGATTGGAGCATTTAGACCATTTAGATATTTAATAAGTATTGATAGGTACATACTTATTGCCATTTTGTTCATTACTTTCTGGTTGTTTTTGTTGTTCTCTGTTCCTTTCTTCTTGTTCTCTTCCCTTGTGAGTGATGACTCTCTTTAGTGTTATTTTTAGCCTCCTTTCTCTTTATTTTTGTGTATCTATTATAGGCTTCTAGTTTGTGGTTACCATTAAGTTTATATTTGATATCCTAAGTATATGCCAGTCTATATTAAGATGATGGTTGCTTAAGTTCACATACTTTCCAATAGTGCTACGTTTTTATTGTTCCTCCTCCATGTTTTACATTTATGATATGTATATGAAGAGGAACTAAGTATATTATATACAGTATTCTTTCTATGGTGCTTTTGATAATATGAATAAATGAAAGTGTGGGTGGGTAAATAAATGACACAGAAAAATCCTCTCCTGTGATTAATGAATAATTTCTATAGTTACTACCGAAAAGTGCTATTAAAATTTTTATGTGATGTACTGCCAAATTATTAGCCTCAAAACTGTGTTGGTTTAATTGTAAAGCCTAATGTATTGGCTATGTAATTTTTGAAACCAAAATGATATGATAGTTGATATCAAATGAAATAATATGAAAACTGAAAGGATAGTTGTCTTGAAAAGAAATGATATTTTTAGTGAGTTTTCCAAATGCTTTATTAAGCAGTGTAATATTTTGAATGGAGATGATATTCATTTGTAATTTCTAACTGATGGCTCATCATTTTTATTCTTTGTTCATCTCACTATATCCCTATTAAAGGTGTGTTTTTTGCCTTTTTACTAGGCATTTGTGTTAGATGTTAAGTGGAACTCAAAAATAGTAAACTTTGAATGTCAATTTTACAAAATATGAAACTCCTTTACAACATTAGTGTTAAAGATATGATTTATACCTTTGTGTAGAGCATGATATGAATATCATATATTTTTTAAGCAAATAGTTGATGTATAATAGTTGATATATTTGCCATAATGTTCTTCCCCAAGGTCAATTTTTAAAAACTCAGTTTTGATATTAGAGTATACATATGCACTATCCCACCAAAACAGTTTCTCCGGTTTAGTCACTGTTAGTAGTTTAAAACGTAATTCACTAAATAATATGTGTGCAAACTCATTGATTGTAAGACATTGTGCTATGCAAAATGTAAAGCTAACAATAACTAATGTTCTTCTGAAGTATGGTAGTCTTTGCAAATTGTGTGGAATTAATTTGTTTTGAGTAAACCGAAATTAATCTGTTAAATGAAGCTTAGAAAAAAAGGGTTACAATGGGGTAGGAGACCGTCTCACCAGGATAGCTTAAAACCTACTCATTTGTATGAGTCAGGGAAAGTGCTGTCCTTTAAAAATGATCTTATTTCTTCCAATTGCCTGAGTTTTGTGCTTCCTGATGTGATCGGGAGATTTGGAAAAGTAAAAACATATTTAGAATCTTACTCATTAGAATACTGAACTCATCTGTCAGCAGGATTGACAAGGCCTTAGACAAAGCATTTTGCCTGGCACACAACCGGTAGTATGATTTTCCTGTGGCTATAATGTACCACACCTGACAGATGTTTGAGTCATTTAGCACAGCAGGTGGTACTCATAAACACCACAGACTGGCATTCAGCGTTGTAGAGATTATTTTTCTTTTGTCTGCCTGAAGTTATACAGCCAATAATGAACAAAGGATTCAGGCATAACTAGCTAAAACAGGGTATATCATTTATATGCAGTAATTCTCTTATAAAGCTTACAAAATGTCCCAGAAGCTGAGATACCTTTGACACAGGTGAAATGTATTTTATGTATGTTTCACTTTTCTTGATGGGCATTGATTTAGAAAAGAAAAGCATCAAGTGAAATAAGCCAGGTGGAGAAACACAAATACCATATGATTTCATTTATCTGTGGAATCTAAAAACAAAACAAAGTGAACAAAATAGCAGAAATTCATAGACACTGAGAAGTGACTGGTGGTTACCATGGGGGAGGGATTGAGGTGGGTGGGTGGGGAGGGTGGGGGATAAAGGGGCACAAAAATTCCCAATCATAATTTAAGTTGGTCACCTGGATAGCAATACAGCAGGGAGAATAGTCAGTAGTTCTGTAGCATCTTCCTATGTTGACAATAACTGTGCTAGTGGGGTGAGGATTTAATAATATGAATGATTGTTGAAAAACTCTGTTGTGTACTTGAAACCAATATGATTGTATATCAATGATACTTAAATCAATAAAAAGGATAAAGACAATTTGAAAACATTTAAAAAAATAAAAGAAAAGCATCATGTATTATTTGCCCAGGGAGTAATATATCACTTATTTATTTTTTTGGGATAATTCCCTAATGATGTAATGGGCTTTACTAAACGTGTTAATTTTTATATTAAACATGGTGGTGATGAAGTAGAACAATTGCAAGGACACTATTTAAAAATTCCCAATTACAGTGTGTCTGAATCAGAAAAAGGAAGGCAGAAACAAATGTACACCATCTGTAGTTTTAAAAATTATATGTCCTAGGGGATGGAGATCGGTGCTATTAATTTAAATGTCATGTTTGCATAGAATAGAACACAGCAATTTTAAACTTGGCTTTATTAAAGTTTCTTTTTTAGTTCAGGTTTCTCATTTGGTAAATAGCAATTGAAGGAAATGCTCATTGATAAAATTTATTTAGGTCCTTTGGGGAGCAGTAACAAGCAGGGGGCACAGTACTTTCAAAATAGCATTTTATTACATTTATAAATTATTAAATAATCAAAATAATCTTGCAGTCTACAACTACATAGTGACTACAAAAGGGAAAATTAACAATACCTTAAAAGAACAAATAAATATTACACATGAACCATGGTGCCCCTGTGGCATATACAATACTTACTTTAGAAGTTGTTATTGTAAGCAGTAATTTGTTAGGAAAAGATTCCCGTTTTGTTTTGCATCGGTCATGGCTTTTTCCAGTTTTCTTTAGGGCCCTGTAATGTGCTGGATACAGCTGCATCTGCAGATGCAAAAACTCTTTCATCCTAGGACATAATCATAGTTCAGTATTTATATGCTAAGGTAAGTCTGTAAAGTTAATGAAAACATTCTTTAAGTCTGTGCCCAAACACAAAGAGTAGTTGGAATTCAGAAAAACACTGCATGTCAGAAAGGTTGAAATCAGTTTGTCTTTCTAATGTTTCATTCATTCTTGTTGCTAGCTACAATATACTAATTTCCTAATACTCATATTCTAACTCTTACCTTTCTAGACTGATGACCCTTGGTGATACTTTATTTTTGGCCTATTAATGGTGATATTTGGAACAATATTTTTCACAGGTAGCTTCAGAATTAGATATTCTACCCTGTTAGTTACTTTGGAAAGGAGCTGCTTAAATCCAATGTTATCTATATATATGTGTATCTGTGTTCTTACTTTCGTTTTAAATAAATTTGTATGGAAGAGGAGAAATCAGAGCTTTGAAATGGTGTAAATAGGTAACTGTGGGTACTGAATATATGCTGTCCCCTCTACTGGAAAGATTTTCCCTCAGATTTAAGTTCAGTTTCCATTTCCTTAGGGAAGCCTTACCTGACCTTCTGACTAGCTCAAATTCTCCTAAATATGCACTTTCAAAACACCATGGAACAGTCCTTTTTAATTAGTGTCACCATGATGATTTCACTTCATGTCGGTTATTTGATTAATATTGGTCTTTTCCACTAAACTCCAAACTGTGTAACTATAGGAATTGTGTCTGTTTTTCTCATCCTTAATCCTTGGTGCCTAGCATGTCAGGGGGACTCAGTAAATGCTTTTTAAATGAATGCATTTTATAAAACACTACTTGATATTTATATAATATTTTAACAATTATAATTTTGAAACATTCTTAAGACATGGACTACTGTTCCAGCATTTTGCTTAGTGTATGTTGCATGGTATTGGCAGACAGATAAACAACACCCTCTTTACCTCCCCTACTATGAAATCAGTTGAGAGATATATCCAAAAGTCAGACATGGATTGGACGACATGGCTTAAATGTGTGGACATAATGGTGTTATTAATTAATTCTTCACCTTTATTCATTCTCAATTTCACTTACAAGTCTCAGTCAGGTGCCTACTTGGGAGCAAAATGAAATAAAAATTACTTTCAGTCAATGGATGTCTGAGCAGTGGGAAACACCTGGGAAAGGGTTTAGGGATGATTCAAGAGATCTTGAACACAGAGGAAGTAAAAGGGGTGAGAACATTAAGCCTGAGCAGTCATTTGCTGTCTTTTCCCCTAGAGATTAAAAAATAAGGACTATTGAGCAAGAAGAGAAACTCTAGATTCTTGCTCATCTCATTATATTCAGACCTAAAGTTACAAGTGAATTTTAAAAAATTACCTGGAAAAATGAAAACCTTTTCTGAATTTTGATATCTGAACCTTAAAAGTTTCAGATACCATCTTCACTCTTTTGCTATTAGAGCAAATAACCAATCCTCCCTACCTTCCCCTCCCATGATATTGAAGTCATTACTATGAGCCAGCAGTATATACACCAGGCACAGTGTTAAATACTTTACATGTATGATCTCATTTTATCCGGAGGGAGTGTAGATGTCGAGTGATGTATGTAGAGATTAAGACCCTGATGAAATGGTGCAATGTACATGATGCATTTAGTAGTATAGCGCCTGATAACAAGGCCAACACTCTTGTAAATGTTGGCTATTATGATGGCGATGATGATTAATATAATGGAATGGAATTTCCTATTGTTCAGTTTACCCCAGTACTGTTCAGTACTGGGGTTTTCCCTTCTATAACACTAGCACCCTTCTGGGTGTTAAGGACCTCCTCTTTATTTTGGGGGATTCTTGGAAGATTCTGGACCTCCCAAAGAGAGGCATAAGCACAGAGGCAGTCTGCAGGCTAGCCAAGTCTAATGGAGGCACCTCTTGACCAGAGGCCCACACACTCTTCAGCAAGGAGAAGAAGGGCCAGCAGGCTTCTCTGTCTGGGTACTTCAGTGCCCTGTGGTGCTGGCTTGGTCTCCATGTGGCTCCAGGGCATGGGCCCCTTCAAGTGTGGTGGGTCTCTGTATGCTGACCTCACTCTTCTCCACCTACTCCTCTCAGCTTCAGTTTCCTCTACGCCCACCTTTGATTTCCAGTAATGTTTACACTTTATCTCCCAACTTCTTATATTCCTCTCCAGTAAGTTCAAGTGACTCATTTCTGGTTTTCCAATGAGGTGTGAGTGAAATGACTTAGTTTTTCTTCTAGTTTCTACAGATTTATCACTTTGGCTGTGAAAATCTCATCCACATTCTCCTTTTCCTTTGCTTCTATCTTCATTCTAAAAAGCCTGTTCTGGAAGTTAAAACAACAGCGATGACAAATCAAAAGTTGATTATATCTTGATCTTTTTGAAAAAAACTCTTTCAACATAGCAATCAATCATACTTCTCATTAAAGCAAGGATGAAGCCTTTTATTTACTGATGAAAAATTAAAATATAAGGAAGTGGATAAATGAAATGACATAGATTAATATTCCAAGATACTATTTTGCTACATTATTTTTGACTTTCAAAATAATACTATTGAATAAACATAATGACATTTTGGCAACAAAAAACTAATTCACTGACAAAGTAAGTCTCTCACAGTCACAGCCAGAGCTAAGCCAGGAGCCCTGATGCCAGAACTCATAAAAGAGTGCTTCTGCAAAGACACTACATTCTCTCTGGCCTCAAAAACTTTGCCCACACTGCTTTCTTTTCCGGGCTAACCCCCACTAATAGTGTTCCCCAAAATGGGCTGATGTGTTTTGTCCTAGGGTTTGCATGGAACGATCTATTGAAGTATGGGAAGAAAATATTACAGCTTTCATTTCTGAATTCTATCTACAAAGGAGAAGGAAGTAGAGCTTCATAAATGTGTACTCTGACTTGCACTGTTGTTCTCAGTAGGTCACAGCACCCCTGATGTCCCTGAGGGTTTTTAGAAAGAGAGGAATTCCACAGGGAGGAGAGGGCAAGGCAGAACCCTCTTGTTCAAACACTGTCTGACACAATGTTTTACAGTTTATCCATGCCCAATTCAATGGATTTATGGGTTGTACTCTGTCATTCTAAATAAACTAATCCTCACAAAATAGGCAAGGGTCATAAAAAGTTTCTTGGGGAAAAAAACTCCAGGCTGCGCATAATACTATGATTGCAAGAATGACCTGTTTGGGTTCAGTCTTGACACACATGAAGTAAAAAACAGCTAGTAGATATTACCTCAAAAAACTAGAAATTCTCAAGAAGAAAAAAATAGGATATTGCATATAATGTTCTTAACAATAAGTCCCACTTATTGTGTCATTTGTGCTTTATTAACTGTTAACTGTTGATAGTGTGTGTATATAATTTGTAAATCCATCTTTTCATAGACGGAGTACGTGGGGTGGATGATAAGAAGATACTAATTCTTACTAATCATTTGAGATTCACTTTAGACACTATTATTTAGAAAACATGTTGAGCTCATCACAGTGTTTCTTTTCTTACGGTCTCTTGGAACTTTGTACTTTATTCTATTATAATACTTCTGCAGAATCTATTAGAATTGTCTGTTTGCAGCTACCTTCTCATCCAGGATTATGAGGGCAGGGACAGTGTCTTATTTATATTTGAATTCCTGTGGTAAAGTAATTTTTCTGACACATAAAAGGCATTTGAGGAGATAAATGAATACATACCCATCAAAAATCTACCCAAGATTAGGCCAATATGATAGAACTGGGTTCCAACAAACCTAGGCATATCTGCTGCCTTTCAGACCATCCCACAAAAGCTAGGGTAGTACTTCCTTCTGGTCTGCATGGTGTCCGACACACCCTTTTTTGGGCTGGCTTCCTGATGGACTCAATATTCAGCACATTGAGTACTTTCTCCAATCACTTCTGCCCATGGTCCCAGTAAGATAGCAAAAATGAGCAAAAATTTCCTTCACTCACACTCAGTAATGGGTGTAGATCCAGCTCTCATTGCCTTGTTTTCCTCCAGTCTTTCATGTTCTTAGGTAGACCACAAAATGGATGGCTGATGGGTAAAAGAGGGATGGGAGCTAGGAAGGGTTAGAGGGAGAATGTGGACTCTCAAACTTCCTGTAAGGTAGCACTTATTACCTTCTTCAACTGTAACTATGGAATGGCAATAATAGTCTCAAGCAGCCTCACATAAAGAATCACATTAAAAGGGAGAAAGCTGTTACAGGAATCCAGGTTGGGCTAAAGGTGACCTAGAACATGGTAGAGACAATGGCATTGCTGGAAATTAGATGAATTTGAAAATATGAAGGAAGTAGGAAGTAAAGTTTTGAGTCCATATTTTTGGCTTAGAGAGTTGAATGCTTGGTGATGCCATTCATTAGGAGGGGGATCACTGAAGAAAGAGGAACACATTTTCAGGGTAAAAAAGATGAACACACAGTAAAAAAAATAGTACTTTAATGGTTTCACTCTGAATTTTGGTCTCAACACACAGTCAGGCAATTAATATTAGTTGGTAACCTTTGTGTATTTTCTTGGTGATGTTTAGATCCAATTCTCCATGGTGACATTATCAATATCAAACATTCACTGCTCTCCTCAGACTTGGGTCTGAAAACTCCCCACTCCTGTTCCCTCAACCCACAGGATCATCCCAGAGACAAACGGCTTCCTCCACTTCTCAGAGAAAATGGAAGAAATTGTGGCAGGGAGTCCTCCCTGCTCTCTACCCTTTCTCTCATCCCCCTTTCTGTTTGCTTCTAGGTTCTCTTTGAATCTCTCCATTTCTTTCTTTTCCCCCCACTATCACTAGCCTAGCCCAGATCATTATTATCTCTAACCTTGATTGTTCAACTGCCAACTCCCAGGACCGCAGTTGCCTCTCCTGGCTCTCTCCATTCTATCCTCAATACTGAAGCCAGAATGGTGTCGCACCTTTGCTTAACGCCTCCCAAGGGCTTAGCAGCCAAACTCTGCAATGCTGCTCGCTCTCACTTCTCCAGTGTTGTGTCTTGCCACATCTCCCTAGTCTCTTCAGACTGAGTCAATTCTTAAATTGTATCACATCTTATAATCGTCACATAAGATATTTGCATATGCATCCGATCTGATGTGAATTATGATTTGCTTTTTACTTGTATCATTATTATTTTTTAATGTGGATCTTAAAGTTATCATTTATATGTCACTTTCTCCCAAAGTTTTCCTGACTCCCACTTTTCCCTCAAATATGGGTCAGAGTTCCCTCTTATGTACTCCACCCCGCCACACATCTTGTGCTGCCTTTATCACAGCATATGTCACAGAGCTTCAGAATTTCCTGTTTGTCAGAATCCTAGACTACAATATGTCAAGGCAGGGGCTATTTTTGTTTTGTAACTCTGTATCTCTTAGTAGCCAACGGAGTTCCTATTATATAGTAGATGCTCTAATAACACTTTCTAATGGATATTCAAATGTTGAATAATTTATATGGTATTATTCAATGAGCCTGGGCAAAGTTGAATGTGTAAATGAAGAGTTTGACTTTTATCAATGTAAATGGCCAATCTTGACAATTGATAATCTGACGCATTGGAATCTTGCTTTTGCCCATCTGGACTATTTTAATAATTATTTAGAATACTTTGTTAACATAGATATACCATCTTCAAATTGCAATCTTACCATCTTTCCTAATTTTCACAATATATCGAGATCTGAAAAAGCCTGAATTTCTCAGATTTTGATTGATGCGAATACAACATCTTTGAATTATAGTTCTTCATGAGTATTACAATGTTCTAAAAGTAGATGCTTTTCTCCTTAGCTGTAATTAGTCATTTCTCATTTTTCATCTTCAGAGCACGGTTATCCACACCAAGTTAACCATCACCTGTTATGATTTCCATATAACTGAATATTATCCCTACTTTCTTTAGATCACTTTGAACTCTCCCGTTGCCTTTAAAACCTTCTTATTGAATTCATCCTGCACATGACCATCAGAGTAACCTTTATGATATATTCAATATATTTATTTCATTGCCTATGGAACAAAGTTTCAATATTTATTGAAGAAGAAACTTTTCTTCCCAAGCAAACACTTGTAGAGTATTCATTTTATAAATCAGATGTGTGTGTATGTGGATGGGTGCTTGACAAGCAGCCATTCCTGGAAGAGATAAGGAGATACCAGTTTTATGTATAGGAGAGTCAGGAAGAGAAAGAAATGGGCTGTACTATTTAGAGTAAGGCAGGGGAAACCTGAGCAAGGATCATGAGGTGTGAAACTCTGGGAAAAGACAAGGATTAAGCTAATCTTCAGGGTATTTTGCTGTTTTTATGCAATGTAGCACTCTCATTCTTCACCATTTCTTCAAGAAAAATTAATCAGTATGTTGACCCAGCAGATCGAGTGGGATATGGGCTACACTTCTCACTACCAAAATTATTTGCTGGAACTCCAACCTCAAGATCAGTAACAGTAGCAACCACCCAGAAAGTAACATTTGTTTTATGTCTTTTTAATACTGATTCAGTAATGGCAATTATTCCCTCTTGGGAATGAAAATTCAGGCAGGTCCATGGGTTTCTCAGCTATCTTTGGAAAAAAAAAATGGTCTTTTTAAGCATCAAAGGTAACTTTTATTTGGTAATTAAAAGTAGCTAGAACCATATTACAATCAAACTGTGAATCGACCTAAAGTTAAAATTTTCCCCAGATGGGGCCTTTTGCAGACAGAGAATGTAAGAAGGGGACTTGCTGCTTTTTCCTCTTTCCCAGCCTTCTGCTTTTACCCTCCTCCTCCCATTTTCCCAGCTGCCTAATGCTACTTTCCTCCTAGTGCAGGGGGAGGAAAGGTGGGAGAGGGGAGCAGGGATTTTTGGTCTCTGGGTCTGGTTGATGTTTCTCTGGGTGTTTGTATGGGTTCTTGGCACCCTCTGCATTCTTGGGGCACTCTATCCATTTTCCTGATTCAGGTGAATGAACTCACCTCCGACTTACAGATCATGATTTCTTTTGGTCCTTTTGTGATTTGTTTGCAAGTTCTCACAGCTGAAGTCCTTTTGCCCCTTGTGATACACTATGACCTCGAATTCTTTGTGGCTCGCCTCTCAGGAGACAGACTCTACCTCTCTATTCTATGGATTTGGATTGGCTTTGCGTCTTGTTTTGAAACAGTAGCATGTTCTGGAAGGGACGTGTGATTTCTGAGCTTCGGCCTCATCCTCTTCTGTCATCACATGAGGAAGTCTGAGATGAAAGCACCTTAGCCGGGCAGGGAGACCATTTCTGCCCTCCCAGCTTTCCCAGCTGAGTCTTCTGAAATATGAGGCAGGACATTTTACCTATGGTTTTAAGATTTAATGCAGGGGAAATTTTTATCTTGCCTCATCCAGGCTGCCAGCTGACTGCCCAGTCAATCCACAAAACTGGGAGGGAATAAGAAATTGTTTTAAGCCACAGTTTGGGGTGGTTACACAGAAATAGATCACGGATACATCCCTCTAGGTGATTTTACTGATTAGGATCTAGAAGAATCACATGGCCACATGTGACCCATGAGAAATAATCATGCAAACTTTGTCCTGACAAACTTGGGGAATGCAGAACTATTACTTCTTCCACATGAGCCGTCTCTCCCCCTTTTGGGTTTTCCAGGCAGGAGCTAGGCATGACTCCATCACATCCCTCCTACAGGAAGGGGCACGTATGACTCTCCTGAGAGTTCTTGTGTAAATTTCTGTCTTTACACTTTGGTTTAAAAAGTGTTTCTTTCACATCTCCCACTTTTTCTCTAAAGAAATCCTCTTCAAATTATCTTTCCTTTCCATGTAGATGAAAGACAGTATTGTATATGTGGCTTTTGAGTACTGGTCCTGAAATCTAAGAAGCTCTAAAAAAGAAAGAAAGAAAGAAGGAAAGGAGGAAAGGAAAAGCAAGTGAACATTACCTGTCTATCTATCTATCTAGATATATATTGCATAGTTATTTGGCTGCAATACCTGACTTGAACTAACAGGCTACGTATAATCTCTATAACCATTTTGAAATACACTTGGCCAGAATATGTGTACATTCGGTGCAGAAATACTGATATATACTATCCACTGAGGGTGTTATATAGTATACAGTATACTATCTAAAGTTAAAAAAATTGGATTATGAAATATATCTCTAACAGTTACTTTGGTGTGTCAGCTTGACTAGACATGGGGCATTCAGATATTTGACTAAACATTATTTCTGGGTGTGTCTACGCGGCTGGTTCAGAGTGCGACTGGCCTTTGAAGCAGTAGACTGAGTAAAGCAGATTGCCTTGCTCAGTGTGAGTGGCCAAAAAAGGCAGAGGAAGAAAGAATATTTTCACTCAGCCTGACTAGTTGAGCTGGGATTTCAGCCTTTTCCTGCACTTGGACCTGGACTTAAATCACTGGCTCCCCTGCTTCTCGGGCCTTACCGCTTGAACTGCACCCATGCTGTTGGCCGTGCTGGGCCTCCAGTGCACAGACAGCAGGTTATAGCATTTGCCAGCCTCTATCAGTGTAGGTGCCAATTCTGTATCTGAAATATTTCTGTCTCTCTCTCATACTATATATCTATATCTAAATCTGTATCTATATCTATCTATATCTATGTAGGTACATAGAAATAAATAATCCCTTATTGCTCTGTTTCTTGGGAAAATCCTAATCCTAATACAACATCTTTCCTCAAATATTTCTGGAAAAACTCTCTTGGGTCCTCTGAGAGCTCATTTTTCTTCTTCAAATCTTTGCCTCCTGATGGAATACCTTATTTTGGTGTTGGATCTCTACTATCTTATCATTTTGGTCAAAATGCCTATTTTAACATTTGTTACCTATTGACTAACATTTTGCTTCAAGTTATTAGAACTGGATTTCTATTTCTTTTAGAAATAGAATTTGCGTTTTACATAAGGCAGGATGCAAAAAGACAAGTTTTATTAGACATTGTGAAGACATTTATTTTCTCAAAGAAATTATCTTCTTAAGAGACCAATAGACTTTGCATCTCCCTTATATCTTAGCCTATTTTTTCTTCCCAGATGTTAAATAAAAATTGTCAGTCAGATTAATCAGTCCTCTTAATTCATGGTGGAACCATCAATGGGTTTAAGGTGCTTGGCAGATTTGCATTCCAGGGGCCCAACACAGAAAGGGTGGGGTGAAGGATGATTCAGTACATACAAATATCAGATCTCAGGTGCACTTAACATAGTGGATTTTCTCTTTTAATATGCTTTAAATAGCAAAATTCATACGTTTTCCCTGAAGAAAGAATTAACCCTGCTTGCGTGAAAGACGCCAATGTTTTGGAACTTTTACATAACTTATAGAATATTTAAGCTTTTATCCCAATTTTTGACATCAGGTAGTCCCAGCCAATGTTTATTTAATGAATTTAATTTCTATGCCTTTTCCCTCTATCTAAAGCTATTATTATAATTTTAAATAAAAATGATAATGGACACATACTTTACTTCTGTTGGAACCACTCACTAAACTTTGCAAATATTTTACTTTAGCATTTTCTCATCTTTTTACAATAAAAAAAAACAACAACTGTATCTCCCATTAGACTGAGGTGCTTTGGGGCAGCTCTTCAGATTTAACTTTTCTTAAACAAGCAAAAATGTGTTTGATATTTATTAGAAATAATCTCTATCTTGAACTGTCCTAACTCAGCTCCACATGGAGAGACATGTCTTACTCCAATTCACGTCCCTTCCCTACTTAGCGCACATCCACAAAACGCTACCTTCTGCCTTATGTATTTACTTTAATTACCTTTTAATTTTTAGATGATCCGTACAGTTTTCAAAGTACTTTGTTATATTTCATCTCATTTGACCCCAACCTTTATGAGACAGATTCACAGAGCAGGAAAGGTACCAACCACTAAATAATTCCCAATAAGGCACAGAGCTATTAAATATAAAGATAGATATCAGTGCTTTCAGTACCATTATGTAACTTTTCAAAGCACAATCTTTCATTATATAGCAAAATGTTCCTGTTCCTTTTATATTTTTCTGCCCCACATCATGAAGCTGATGAAAAAGAAGTGCTGTTAAATTCATTTTTATTTGGTTTATGAATTTTTGTGTAAACACTTCCCCCACCAAAAAAATCAAATACACTCTTCCTTCAATATTTTATACTAATGAAGTTTAAATTTAAATTTGAAAGATATAAGAAACATATTTATCTTTGTAAAAACAAACAGAATGACTTTGTTAGATTCCTTTAAAGAAATCTCTTAGAAAAATACATTTGAAAATCTTGGAGAATCTAAAAATACAAAAACACACTGTAATTTCCAAGTTTGCCACACGATGGCAGCAAATTCCTTTTAGTTTTAAAAATTGTTACCTTTTCCCAGGTTGAAAAATTAAACCCAGTCGTGTTTCCTGATGAGCTAGTTGGAGATTGCAAATACAGATTTAATCTCCCTTCCTGCAGCCATAATTTCCCACTCCATTGTCATTTGCATTCAACAACTTCACAGTTCCCCATAGTGGAAACATTAGCGCCATTATTTATTGTGCTCCTTCCTTTTCCAGATTTATCTTTAATCCATACCGTCAAGTAAATTCTGTTTTTAATGTCAAACAGATTAACCTCCTTCTCTCCTCTGCCCCTTTCATAGAAATTGCTTTTAATTAGCTTCGATGATTTCCTGGTTATTAAAGCAACTATCTGGTTTCTAGACTCCGAAATACATTCAAATGTAACCAGCAAAACACCACTACTTAGCAGAAAGGATTAAGGATTACTGTAATTATATTACAGCCTTCATTCAATCCCTTACTGTCTCTAAAATCAACGCCTTCCATTTGTTGTTTTCCAAACATTATGCTCATTTTTTCCATCTCAATTAAGGTCTTATTACTGTTACCAGCATGCAGATCATTTATTGTCATGACTATCTTCATTTATATAATTTTCATATGCCAGGCACTTCTGCCACCTCTTTGCCATTTCATCTTTCTTACCAGTTCGTTGAAAACTTGCCTTCTCTTGAAAGTATACCTTTTCCCAGAGTAGCTTATGTCAGCTTATTGTCTTGGTCCTGCCTCCCTAGAACTAGTCTACTTGCAACATTAATCTCTATCTACATATAGGTTTATGTAATATTTTATGCTTTTATGAAAATGTTCTATAACTTTTTCATATTTTAAAAATTCATGTATCTACCATTCTTCAGAGGCACCAACCTATGAGAGAATAGGTTTAAAATGTCTATTGACTTCCACTTAATTTGTCTCCCAATATCATCTATAGTGTATAATGTAAGTTAATACTTATTTTGGTCTATTTACATGTATCAGAATATAACACAACAGGATTTGTATAACAGCCCGGCATCTCAATGATTAAAGATTCAACATAGTTTTTTTTAACATGGCTTTTATTTTCTATGTATGAAGGCATGAATACGGTCCTGGTACCAACTTTAGCCATCAAACCAAACTAATTATGCTTTTATAGTGTGACCTATAGATATTTGATACAAATTAGTCTATTAATATCCTAGGGAGACATAGGATTTTGAAAGATTACCTAATGAGTCCACTCCAGAAAACCAAATCCAAGCTTTCCACAAAAGATATGCCTTCATCTAGTCTCTGTGGAGAGCACAGAGAAAATTATATAGTGTTCCTCAATTATTATTTCTGTTACATCCCGTGATACCTGCTGTTTAGATGTTCCTTGTTTTTGCCTGAGGCAAATATTTCAGCTTATATAATAGTGTGTTAGAATTTACCTGTGGCTAGATGTGGCTTTTGCCTTATTATAATATATTTCATTTGATCCAATACCTTGACAACAGGTCTTAATCCTAGAGATGTTTTTATTCTTGTGATGAATAATGTTTCCTTTTTTGCTTTTTCTCCTTTTGCAATAGCAAATGTAGTTCACTTATACTAACTGTGTAACACAACATAATACTGTTTGGACATGGTAATTTTATTCTTGGATTAACTATTTTCCTACCCAGTTCTTCCTGTCTTCCCTTTCTTCTTCTTTCTCAATTATTTGGTTTTAAGGTTCCCACATATGTATGTTTTCCTTTTTTTTTTTACTGGAATTTATTTTTAATTTTTTAAAAGAGATATGATTGACATGTAACACTATATTAGTTTCAAGTGTACAACATAATGATACAGTATTTGTATGTATTGCAAAATGATCAATACAATAATTTTAGTTAACATGTATCACCATACATAGCACATTTTTTTTCTTATGAGAACTTTTAAGATATGCTCTTTTAACAACTATCAAATATACAATACTGTGGTCAATATGCTGTGCATTATATCCCCAGGACTTATTTATTTCATAACTAAGTTTGTACCTTTTGACCATCTTTACTCATTTCACCCACCCAACAGCTTCCACCTCTGGAGGCCGCCAGTCTGTATCTCTGACTTTTATTTTGTTCTTTGTTTGATATTTCTAGATTTCATGTATGAGTGAGATCACTCAGTATTTGTCTTTCTGCGTCTTACTTACTTCACTTAGCGTAATGCCATCACAGTCATTCACATTATCACAAATGGCAAGATTTAATTCTCTTCTGAGTAATATTCCATTGTATATGTAACACCATAATTTGTTTATCTAGTCACCCATCAGTAGACATCTAGGTTGTTTCTGTGTGGGGGCTATCGCAAGTAGTGCTGCAATGAATGTAGAGGTGCAGATAGTTTTTGAGTTTGTGTTTTCATTTCCTCTGGTTAAATACCTGGAGGTAGAATTGTTGGATGATAAGGTAGTTCTATTCTTATATATTTTTTAGGAACTTCTTTGTTCTTTACATACTGGCTGCACCAATTTATATTTCCACCAACAGTGCATGAGGGTTCCCTTTTTTCCGCATCCTTACCAACACTTGCTATTTCTTTTTGATAAAGTCATTCTAACAGGTGTGAGGTGATAGTTCATTGCGGTTTTGATTTGATTTGTATTATTGAACATCTTGTCATGTATCTGTTGACCATCTGTGTATCTCTTTGGAAAATGTCTATTCAGTTCCTCTGCCCATTTTTTTATTGATTGTTTTTTGATATGAGTTATTTAAATGTTTTGGATATTAACCCTTTATCAGACATATGATTTAGAAATATTTTCTCCCATTCAGTAGGTTGCCAGTTCATTTTGTTGATGATTTTCTTTGCTGTGCAGAAGCTTTTTAATTTGATGTAGTTCCACTTGCTTATTTTTGCTTCTGTTGCCTTTGCTTTTGGTGTCAAATCCAAAAATTCGTGCCTGAGATCTATGTCAAGGAAATTTCTGCCTGTTTTCTTCTAGACGTTTTATGTTTTCAGGTCTTACAAGTCTTTAATCCATTTTTAGTTAATTTTTGTCATATAGATAGTGGCCCAGTTTCATTCTTTTGTCCAGTATTCCCAACACCATTTACTGAAGACACTTTCTTTTCCCAATTATATATTCTTGGTTCCTTTGTTGTAAATTAATTGATCATATATGCATGGGTTATTTTGGGGCTTTCTACTCTGTTCCACTGATCTATATGTTCTGTAATATAGTTTGAAATCAGGCAATATGATGTCTCCAGCTTTGTTCTTCTTTTCCAAGATTGTTTTGGCTATTCAGGGTCTTTTGTGGTTCCATATAAATTGTAGGAATGTTTTTTACTATTTCTGTGAAAAATGCCATTGGAATGATAGAGATTTTCTCAAATCACTCTTTGAGTGGTATGAACATTTTTACAATAATAATTCTTGCATTTCATGATTATCTTCCCATTTAGTTTTGTCTTCTTCAATTTTTTTCATCAGTATCATAGTTCTCAGCATGTAGTTCTTTCATTTCCTTGGTTAAATTTATTCCTAGGTATTTTATTCATTTTAATGCAATTGTAAATGGGATTGTTTTCTTATTTTCTCTTTCTGATGGTTTGTTATTAGTGTATAGAAACACAACAGACTTTTGTAGACTGATTTTGCATCTGCAACTTTATTAAATTCATTCAGATGTATATTTTCGAAGTAATTTGAACATTTTTTGTCTAATGAAATAATTTGTGAATAGTTAACTTTTTGACATCTAAACATAACATTTCATGTCGCTGGGGAGGAGTGCCCAGGCCCCAGGTCTAAGATGCTGTATAGATATAGTGATAGATATGCTGCAGAGCTAAAAGAACCAGGGTCATCTGTGATTTACACTCAGATGGGTATAGTCCCCTGGATGGAGGTAGTCCCCAAAATGAATAAAGACTCCATTGATAAATTTATATTTCTCTGGGGAATTGTATTGACTAAGCAAAAAGAGCTTGTATTGGAAAAATCTCCTGCTTCTATAATATCCCCAAGCTACAAGTTTTTGTTTGTAGACTTTTGTTTCTGGCAATGTGGTTGCATAGAGTGTCTGAAAACTTCCTGATACAAAACAATTTAAAAAATGTATAATTTAGCTTGCAAGAAAGTAAGGGGCCGCAGGGGCTCAAAGTAAAGAGAGAACTGAAAACCAAAATAATAGGCTGTTCCTTGTACAAAGATTGTCTTAGGGGTATTGCCAATCCCAAGAAAATTGGGTTTTAGTTGCTGCCCTGAAAGAGGAGTCAAGGACATTGGATTGAATAAGGTGACACTTGTGTCAAGCTTCCTGAATAAAGCCAGTGCTAAATTCTCAACTAAAGAACTGATCACAAAAAAACAATTCACCTTAAGGGAAAATAAATCTTTATGTTTGGAAATAACACAGTTCCATATAACTCAAAGAAGAAATCATAATGAAAATTAGACAATATAACTGAAAAATAAAGAAAACACAATATATCAAAAGTTATAGGGTATGGCTGAAACAATGCTCAGAAAGAAATTTATTGTGAAAAATGTCTTAAAAATATGAGCTCAGTGTCCAAATGAGGAAGTTAGAGAATAGCAGAATAAATCCAACATAAACATAAAGAAGCAAGACTGAAAGAGAGAAGGCACCAATAAACAAATAAATAACCAAGGTGACATAATCACACACAGAGCAGACATTAAAAAAGTATGATCATCTTGTTGCCGGTGATTCTGAAAACGTGGATGAAAGGCACAATTTATTAGGAAAATAAAACTTGTCAAAATCTGACTTAAGACGTAGAAAACTTGGAAATATTTCTAACTACTTAATATATTGAAAAAATATTTGAAACACTAATTAACCTACTTTCCCGCTGCTCCCCACTCCCCATCCCAACATGTAACAAGCAAACTGGTTTTATAAGAAAATTCTATCAAATATTCAAGTACCAGATGATTCCAGAATTGGTATGTTTCAGAGACTGGAAGAAATAAGCTTGACCAACATTTTTAACAGAGCAGTTTAACCAAAGTCAGATAAACTGGTGAGTTAAAAATTACAAGCCAGACTATTGGATCAATTTAGAAACAAAAAATCCTAAACCAATTAAAAACCCAAATCCAAAATGTCTAAAACTGTTTACCATGCTCATGTGGGTTTTATCCCAGGAATGCAAGAATGATACATTGGAAAATCCATTAATAAATTCATCATATTAACAGATTAATGAAGGAAAAAAAATCACAGGGTTATCTCAATAAAAACAGAAAGAAAAGAAAAAATTCAATGTTCTTTCATGATAAAACTTCTTGGAAAAGTAGGAGCAGAGGAAAACTCTATCTACTAGACCTCACTCATAGTGGTGAAACATTAGAAGCATCCTTTGAAACCAGGAAGGGGAAAAGCATCTTATTTTGCATTGTATTAGCCAGGCCAGAAAGCCCAGAAAATGGAGTAAGTAAATAAAAGGATTTTTTTTTAACAGGAGGAAAAAAAAGTTTAATTACGTATGTATACAAAGCCGTAGACATGGGGTTCCAACGACAGTCAGGGAGAATGCGGTACACATGTCATCCTAAACCAAGTAAAAGGGGGTAGGGATCTGAGACTTCCAGGAAAAGGGAAGTAACTCACAGGAATATGAAAAGAGTAAATGTTTGATAATCAAATATTCACTGGGCCACACAGTAACAATGAGGGAGCACAAAGAGGAATTTTAACAGATTTAGCCCCATCCCTCCCCGTCTACCACTCCTAGTTCACATGATACAGCTAGCTAAGGTGACAGCTCTCTTCCAGGAGCATGTCCTCGAGCTAAATACAAGGATAGACAAGGAAGAAACAATACTCTATATTTGAATGTAATAGTCCAAGAGAATTTACAACTAAATTGTTAAACATAATAGTAGATTTCAATGGGATTGTTACATATAAGAACCAGCAAAAAACATTGGAAAATGTAATTTTAAATTATAAAATTTTTAATAGCAACTAAAATGTAAAGCAGTAGGAATAAATCTAACAAAAGATGTGCAAGACTTTTATGGAGAAAATTATGAAGACTTTATTGAAAGTCATTAAAGAAGAACTAAATAAATGGAGAGAGATATTGTGTGCCATAGAAAGAGTCAAAATGCTAAAGATGTAAATTATCTCCAAATTTGTATATAAATTCAAAGTAAATTGTAATAAAATCTCACCGGTATTTTCATGGAACTTGAGAAGAGGATTCTAGCATTCATTTAGAAGACAAAGGGGAAAGAAGCTGGAAAATACATGAAATATAACAAGCTGGGAGACATCCTACCAATATATCAAGACATTTTAAAGTAATAGTAATTAAGAAAAGGCAGTGTTGACATGGGCATAGACTTGTGGACCAGTGGAAACAAATAGGAAAGCCAGGTAGGGAACTGAGTGTTCATATATGTGTGGTTGATACATGAGAAACAGATAAGACTCTGCAGATCCATGGGGAAGGATGGACTTTTTATAAATTACCCTCTGGAAAAAAGATCCCTACCTTCCATTATAAACAACAACAAAAATTCTGTTGAGTAAAGACCTAAATGAAATACAACTTTAGGACTCTGTAAGCAGAATGAAGAAAGATATCTCTTTATTTTGGAGTTATGAAGAATTTCTTAAAACAAGGTACAACAGTGTAGAATATACAAGAAATAGTTGATAAAATGGGAATTGGCAAAATTAAACACTTCTCTTTATAAAAGGACTTTGTAAAAAAGAGAAAATGCAAGTGGACAGATTAGATGAAGATATTTGACAGGCATAGAGCTGACAAGGATTACTACCAAAAATATATCAATGCTTTCTATGAATCAACAGTAAGACAAACACTCCAGTGGAAATGGGAAAAGGCTGTGAGAAACAAGATGACATCTCACTGACTGTATCACATGAAAATAATATGCAACTTCATTATGAATCAATAAAGTGCTGATTATAACCACAATAAGATGTCATGTTAAAGTTTAGTCTGGAGTTAAAAGTATAATGTGTTGACAATGATATGCAGCAAAAGAAACTTACAGTACTATTGTGAATGAGAATCTGCCAATCATTTTAGAAAGAGAGCCATTGTTCATTACTTGACAAACTTGACAATGTACATCCATCCAAAGCAAAAATTCCTAGATGCGTATCCTACAGATAATATTGCCTAAGTGCATGAGGAAATATGTACAAGAAGTTCATAGCTCATTTGATAAAGGAAAAAAATTGAGATAATGTAGATAACCATCATCAGTAATATGAATAAGTAAATTGTGGAAATGCCACATGGTGGAATACATTACAGATATGGAAATGAACGAACTAGACTATAGATCCATTTGTTTCATTGTGGATAAATCTTCATAATGCTGAGTGGAAAAGCTTCTTGGAAAAAATATACACAGTATTATTACAAATATTTAATTTTAAGAATATACATAGGTAGTAACAAAATAAAGGTACATATGGAAATGATAAATATTTAATTCTAAATGGTATTTGCTTCTGACATGGAGGGAGGGGATATAATTTGGAAAAGGAACACAGGTCATTTCGGCTGTATTTATCTTTCATTTCTTAAGCTATATTTTGGGCTTGTAGGTCTTGATTTGCTATTTCAATATTTTTGGATATGTCTGAATTATTCCATTTAAGAAGGTCTTAAAAACAACCACAAAAGGAGCCAAATTGGCTGTAGTTACAGTGCGCCTATGATGTCCAGCCATTCTGAATGGTGCTTATTTTTAAAAACTTCATAACACATATCAAATTAAGATAAAATTTTGTTTGGAGGCAAAGACTAATGCCCAGACTCACGAATGCCAACTGCCTTTGTAATGGGAAATTTAATACTGTTAAGTCTTGTTGAAGCGAAGCAGAGGCTACAGATGTTGAGCACTGTGTGTGTGTGTGTGTGTGTGTGTGTGTGTGTGTGTGTGTACGTGTACATACACATCCATGCAGACTGAGAGAGGGAGGCAGAGAAAGAAAGGGAGAGAAAGAGAGAATGAACTATGAATTGATGAATACCATGATTACAGTCAGAGCTTTTATTTATAAAAGACTCAAAATAGTCCACAAATACCACAGTCAGATTGCATTTTCACGTGTCTCTCTTTCCTTTCTCTTCCTCCTCTGTCCCTGCTCAGCCCAAGGAATAATTTTCAAATGGCTATTCATTGCCTTTGCCTGTCAAAAATTATTTCTAGAGCCTTCAATGCTCAAGGAAAATGCTGCAAATCCTCCTTTCACTAACTTTAAATAAAATACTATATAAATATAAACATAAAATGACATTAAGACTAGGAACACAAATGACTACTCTGCAATTTATAAATTTCTCTTTATTGCCAGATCTGTTATTTTTTTCTCAGTGCTTTCTCTAATGTAGATTTTTAAAATCCATTTATTGAACAAAAAAGCCATATAGCAAAAATATATTTTTATTTTTTTTAAGATAGAGCTGATTGTAATTCAGCTAGGAAGCTTTGTGAAGATTAGCTGTATTCCTGAAGCTACAATTTTCACAGCAAATGCTTTCTTATTCTTAAGAATAATTTATCCAACCTCTGTTATAAAAATGATACTTCTTTTCTTATATGGATACCAAGGGCTTAACAAAAGCTTTCATTATCATTTATTTTATCTAGACTCAAAGCCTTTAAAGGAATACTTGATGCTAATTATTTTAGATGAGACTTCTGATATACTAGATATTCTGTGTAAACATATTTCATCTTAGTGGAAAAAAATTTAGAAAGTTAACTGATTACAACCCTGTATCAATATTCTTGTGACTTATTAAAATCTATTTACCAAGTGCTAATTTCACTGTATGTTTAAGTATAAGAGCCTTTTTTGTAATTTCTATATCAATGATGATATTATGACCAAACAGTCCTTTTTGGGTTTCTTAATCCAGGTGAAGGTAAACCCAAAGCTCACTAAGAGGGCAGACTTGTCTGTATATTTTCACTTTCACAACTGTGCCGAACATTTCTTCACAGAGTTTTCCTGTTCACCCACTGACGCACTCATTGCGCATTTCAAAACTAGCCGGTTCGGACCTGACTCCTTCCTTTCCGGGGTCTGAAAACAGACAGAAACATCTCTTTCTTCTCAACCCTGTAGGTGGAAAGTTAGTGTCATAAATGTGTCTCAAAAGTTGTTATTTGAAATAAACAGCTATAAGGAACTTTGCTGAAACACCCATACTTTTGTCCAAAGTCATTTTCCAGGTCCCTGTTTTCCAAACCCTGTTTCTGAGAGAGGGGCTCCTCCTCCTGCACTGGCCTCTTCTCTGCTCCTAAAGCCCTTGAAGGGATGGTGATGGAGCAACCTTTCCCTTCACAACACAAGGTTGTGGGGCTCATAATCATTTTTGATGACCAAGTCGCCTTTAAACTGCAGATAAACCCCATTCATTCCCTAATCTCTGTGTTATTTCTACCGTTAGGTTAATTTAATGGGTCAGCAATGAGAATTCCTGATATGGTCTGGGAATACGCACTATGTATCTGAGTTCCCATACACATCTGCCCTCCTGTGGGGACCTCAGGCGCTCATGCACTGGGGCTGCCGTTCTTCGGCATCGCTTTCCTTGCAAACTGTTTGCAGAACTTTGGATACCCTCCCTCTCCTCTTCCGCAACATCACTTCAGCCCTAGTCAAAGTTGTCTTTAAACGATAGCCCAAAGGGTACATTTTCTTCTCAACCTTCTTGGGATTATCTATAAAGTGGTTTCTTTGCAACCAGTAATTGCTCATCGTTTATGGAGAGCTGAGAATTTAGGTTGCCCATTCTCTCTGCAGGTAACCAATGAGTCCCTGTTGCCTTTCCAGTAAACCTACTTCCTGACTCTTCTAGCTGTTCCTAAGTAGACTGATGGCCTAGGTATATTTCCAGATTTGTTACCCGTTTACTATGCTACAGGAACTGTCTAATATAGATGACTATCGAACATGCATCTTGAGTAGAGTTCCTTCATGTTATTCTGTTGATTACAACACAGAGCTGTAGGTCATTTCAAGTTCTCCAGGTTTGGCAACTCTACGCTGTCAAAAAGAAAAGTGGTCTGGAAATCATCTTGCCATCGTAAGTGAGACATATGTAAAAAGATATCAAGGAAATAATGAGAAAGTAAACAACACACGCACACACACACACTAGACATTGGCACTGTGAGTAACGTATTCAACAACTACTGATCTCAAAACTGAATCACAGTAAAGAGAGACTTTATTTCTCTCTGACTTAATTTCCTCTTCATTAATAACCCCTACAGGTTTATTCTGGGAAAACATTAAAATAAGTTCCTTCAAGTCTTAATTTTGTACCATGTGTATGCATTGACTCCTAAATAATAAAGTAATAAGTAAGTGCCACATGGCAAATACATTATTCTTTATAAGGAATAGAACCAGGAGAAATGAGTTACAATTTTGTAGAAATAATGAATTTTAGCCCACAAACTCAGGTAAGCAAGAACTCTATTACATCATTTTCTTTACATAAACTTAAATCTTTTTCCGAGGACAATTTAACCTCAGTTGTCATTGAAATTCCCTCTCCCTTGCATAGTTGTACAAATTCCCTGGTTTCTATGAACAGCTTAACCACGACAGAATCTCCTTTAGTTGCAGGTCCCCACTGATTACTTCTGAGACGCCTGCATGGCCCCTTCAGATCTCCTAATGTTACCTTTTCAGTGCCACATGGATAGAGGGGAATCCTGTTATGTGCACCACATTGCTTTTATGTCCTAAAAACTGTCCTCTCCCTGAGGCGCTGACACAAGTTTTTCACGGGACTGTATATTTCTTAACATTTCCTAATTTCAGGGCCATCTTTTTCTTCTCTCTTGTGGCCCTCTGAAGAATCAATTTTCTCCCTTCCCTGTCTAGCACACTTGGGATAATCTTGTCAAGGAGTTCAGACTTTTACAAAAGGCAGTGAGAAATGTTTCTTCTCAGAAAAGCTTCTGCTCTCAGCCCAGCAAAATTTCCTAGGCAAAAAAGAGAAACCTCATAGAAGAGGATGGAAAGAATTCATAAGAATAGGAAATATGATTTAGTATTTCAATAAACTAACCTTCTATATGTACATCTGGGATTTTAAAAATTATATTCATTGAAATTCCCTAATCAACTTGCTAGCAAACCACAGGCAGATATTTATCAAAAATGGTGATGGTTGTGAAGTGTGGGTGTGAGTCCTCTTGAGTGGGATGTATGGATTAACATCCCTGAAAGCCTATAAAACTTCAGCAATGGATTCAAGTTTCCATTTGTCTTCTGTGTTAGAGTGTAAAGTCCTTGAGGATGGGGTCAAGGGAGAGTCAATACAGCTATTTATTGCAGGCACCGGCTCAGTGCTTGAGATAGAGCAGGCCTTCAGTAAGCGTTTGTTGAAAGAAAGAATGAGGCAATGGAGCTAAATGTGGTAACCTGCCAATATCAGTTCTCAGCGACAGCACCTTACGGCGATGCCCTTATGGACTTTTAGGTGACTTCTGCATCATCAAAGATAGTTTCAGCTCTGAGCAGTTTACCATAAGTTATATAAACACTATGTTTAATTCTAATTCCTTCATACTGATAGTTGACATCTAGTGGAGTTTTATGAAATGTTGCCAGAGCATTCAGTTAATGTTTCTTTAACTAGAATGCTCTTGTGGTCTTCTCTTTTAATGAGACTTGCATCCACACATATTTGAGATTCACTCTCAATAGGATCAAAATACTAGAATGCAATGGTGAAGGGACATTTGCATTTATAACAGATATTTTGTATTCACTTTCTTTTAAAGGTTAATTTAAATTTTATGATAAGCAACAATTGGCTTCTACATAATCACTGCACATCATAATAGTTAGCTTAAGTTTTCCAGATTGTTCAAATCTCTAAAGAAAGAACATCTTTACAAGAAGAAAGAAGTTTGAAGTTTGGTTATTATATTTATTAATTCCCATGCCTCTTTTCCAGAGCTCCTTGCAGAAGGTCTGAGTCCCCTCTATACCCTTGCTCCCTAAATCATGAGGAGTCTTTTAGTTATCAAATGATCTACTCAGTTATACTTGTAAACATCATGTTATACAACCACATTTCATCTACTCTCTATCAATAGCATCCTCTATACTATTAACCACATGGGATTGGACTCCAAATTGGAGCACTCAATTGGCCTCCAGATTGTTAACAGGCTTTTAAGTGACTATAATTCTCTGAACAGAACACTGGCACTTTGTGTGGATCATTATTATTTTTAGGTGTTTGCCTTGTTTTCCATAATGCCATTAATTGATGTGATTCAAGAGTCCAAGATGTCTTTTGGTCTCTTTGAAGGCATGGTTTCTAAAATTTTTCTTCCAAAAATTATTTAATTTGAATGTGATATGTGTCTTCCACCAAGTTTACATTTAAAGCAATGTTTAGCATTCTGGCATGCTTTTCCACTAGTAACTGAGAACCTTGTAAGTGAAAGGTGGGGCTTCTAAATGTCGTTAGGTTGTTGTGAACATGAACGTGCTCAGGTTTTTAAATCATGTTTGCGTGTTTGATAAATATTTAAATTTAAAATATTTATCATACAAATCAAACCCTGGGTATTCCCAAACTTTTAAAGATGTGATTCTCCTCTGTCACTCTGAGTGACTGTAATAACTCTTCATCTTTAGAAGGCATTATTTTTTCTTGAAAAAGAGCATTTGATGAAAACTACAGCTTTGATGAGTTTGTATAATTAAAAGAGATTGCATTGCAGGTTACTTTTTGTTTGCACTCTTCCTAATCAAATAATAGTACCTTTTTTATATTATCACCTATGCAGGACTGCAAAAGGAAGACAGTTACACATCCCAGAACAAGGTTTTGGCTGGGCCTCGATGAGTAGCGTGGGTGCCCCTGCTACACGTAATATGCTGTTTCCTACCTGCGAGGAGATGGGAAGTATTGCCATTCTGTGGCATCTCTCAGCAGGTGCAAATGAAGTATGAAATGAAAAATCCCAACCCACACAATGCACAGAGAAAAAGCAGATAACACTTTGTAGTCACTGCTGTGCTGGGCTATTTACTGTCATAGACAACTCAGCTCCAGCTAGGCAAGCGCCCCAAATCTCTCGGACTCTGACACCTGCAAGAGAAATTGTGTTTCATTCTGTGCTACTTTGGTTATGTTGATTTCCCTCCAGGAGTCCCCATCCTTACAGAAGAAAACCAGTTAAAATGTTTAGGAGCTGATTACTTCCACGACAGGGAAGAGTGATGTGAGGGTGGAGCAGGTGCAATTTGGAAATGTGGGTGATTCTCAGGATGGATAATAAGGTGACTAAAATTAGGTTCCACATGGAATGGTCTCGTTTTTCTTTAACTTGCCAGAAAAAATAGTTAATATTTTTGCTTGTTCTGTTGTTTAAATGTCTGTAGGGGACCTACTACTATCCATTAATATTGATATCTGAAGTAAGGATGAATAAAATGTTTAGATAATAAAATTATTTTAATTCAGATAATTCATATCACCATGTTTTTTTCTTTCCTTTTTTATTAAGCTATTATTGATATACACTCTTATGAAGGTTTCACATGAAAAAACAATGTGCTTACTACATTCACCCATATAATCTTGTCCCCCCCCCATTGCAGTCACTGACAATCAGTGTAGTAAGATGCTACTGAGTCACTGTTTGCCTTCTCTGTGCCACACTGTCTTCCCCATGATCCCCCCACACCATGTCTGCCAATCATAATGCCCCATAATGCCCTTCTCCCTCCCTGCCCATCTGCCCTCCCCACCTCTCCCCTTTGGTAACCACTAGTCCCTTCTTGAAGTCTGTGAGGCTGTTGCTGTTTGTTCCTTCAGTTTTCATTTCTTGTTGTACTCCACAAATGAGCAAAATCATTTGGTACTTGTCTTTCTCCACCTGGTTTATTTCACTGAGCATAATATCCTCCAACTCCATCCATGTTGTTGCAAATGGTAGGATTTGTTTCTTTCTTATGGCTGAATAATATTTCATTGTGTATATGTACCACCTCTTCTTTATCCATTCATCTACTGATGGACACTTAGGTTGCTTCCATATCTTGGCTATTGTAAATAGTGCTGTGATGAACATAGGGGTGAATATGTCTTTTTGAATCTGAGAACTTGTATTCTTTGGGTAAATTCCTAGGAGTGGAATTTCTGGGTCAAATGGTATTTCTGTTTTTAGTTTTTTGAGGAACCTCTTCATCATGTTTTTAGAATATTTTTGTATATTTCTCTATTTGTCCATCTACTGATCTCAGTCTATGTGATATTATCAATTAGACCTAATTATTAATTGATAATTTAAAAAGTACAAATATTAGTACCTTCAGGGATCAAGCCTGAATCTTCATTCCAGCATACTAAAAGAGGCAATATCTCTGCTTATTTGGAGTCTACATTCTGTGATATTTGGATAGTGAATACCAAAAAACGAGTAGCCCGGTAATGTACATAATAAAACTTGACTAAATTTAACAGTGAGGAGAAGGGGATAAATAAGAAGACAATAGCTAGTTTGTTTTAATCAAAATAAGAACAGTTGATTCCATGCACATGAGTGGGTTTCTTTGTGATAGGAAATCAAAATGGGAAAGGAAGGGAGCTGTGTAGAAAGGTTCTTGAGGGGAAGAAGGATGACAACTCGTATACACTTAGTTTTCTGCCCCTTCTGGGCCTCACATTCTTCTCCTGCACTGTCTGATGTGCTTCATGTCAGGTTGTCTCTAAGCAAACCCTTGATGAGTTTGCTTTGTATTCAGTGTATCAGTTTCTGCACTGGCATCATCAGAGATGGAAGACAGGTATACAGAGCAGATCTAGGTAATAGTCATAAAGCTGAGAATTATGACTTGCTCATTTTTTTGCATGATGATGACTGTTTGCCATATCCTTGGTAATTATTAAAAACATAGGACGGGTCGTAGATTTATGTGCAATTTCTAGACAGCAGCTCTAACTTCATTCCTTGTTTGGAAACTCTTCCATTCCACATCTTTGTGTCTTGGACACCACAGTATCATTCAGAAAGAGCCTTTTAAAGGAAGGAACAGCAGAAGTCTGGTTACCACTATTACTGGTATTAAAGAACAAGTAGAAAAAGGTAAATCAGCAAAGGGAACTGAGTAAGAAATACCAGCAATGTGGGGGGAGGACCAGGAGTGGTATTGCAGAAACCCAGTGAAATGGAGTTTTAAGAACACTTAAATGTTACTGTAAGGTTGAGAAAGCTAAATGAAAGATGTGGCTTTGTTTTAATGAAGAAATCATTGGTGGTCATGGCCAGAGCAATTTGACTGAACTGTTGTGGATAGAACTTCACTGCAGTGGGCTGAAGAGTCATGAGTAATCAGTAATGAGGGAGCGGGCACAGTAATCCTGGGCTGCTCTAGAGAGGAGCGCTGCCTTGGGAATAACCAAGGGAGACACATATGCTGGATGGAAGGAAGTTAGGAGGAGACTTTATTTTAAGATGAGAAAGACTTGGCATGTTTTTAATTTCTGTAGGAGGACCCAGAAGAGAGAGAGAGAGGCTGAAAATGGGGAAGGGAAGGAAGAGGATGGGGAGGGAAGGAAGAGAGAGAGGGAAAGGGAGGGAGAGGGAGAGAGAGAGACAGAGAGACAGAGAGACAGACAGACAGACAGACAGACACACGTCTTAGAGAACATAAAGAGCACATGTGAGGAATTAGCCTTGTTACAAGGAAAAACACTTTTTTCTTTAGAAGGGAAGATGTGAATAATATGTTAATATGGAACTTGAGAATATTTGCATCTGGTAGCCCTGATCTCTAAAGTGATAAAAATGATCATATCTAGAGAAGGAGGCAGTGTCAAAAAATGGTATGAAACTTACTCTTGACTGGCTAATATAGATAGACACAACAGAAGCATAGAAATAAGAAAATAAATGAAGATAGATGCTATGAAGGAAAAAAGTGGGGCACTTTGAAACAATACAGGTTGCATATTTCAGATTGAGGGTTTAGGGAAGACTTTCAATATGATACCCAAAGAAAAAGCAGGAATTAGGAGGAGGAAGTGAGAAGGGTAGCACATCACAGCAATAGAAGGTGATGTATACTTGATTGTGAATTATTTTACTGCCATTCACTCTCTTCTATATCAAAGGCATCTATGCTACTGGGGGAGGCTGTCAAAGTCTTATTTGTTTTTACACCTTCAGAATCCAGAACCACTATGATGAAAAGGAAATACATGTCTGAACCTCACTTTTAAGTTGATACTATTAGGTCCATTTTATGTGGGGACTGAAGCTCACTCCTTTCTGCAGTCTCAGAAGTGGGCAGAGTTAGTACTCGGTGCCCACATCTGTCTGATGCCACAGCCTGTGCTTGATTCCATTTCCTAGGCTGCCTCTTTAAGGATACATTCCATTGAATGCGGTCTTAGTTCAGGCGGGCAGAACAAAATACTATAGACTGGGTAGCTCATAAAGAACAGAAATTTATTCCTCACGGTTCTGGAGGCTAGAAGTCCAAGATTAGGGTGCCAGCCTGGTCACATTCTGATGAGGACGCCTGTCACTCCAGGGGGAAAATGTGTTCCCACCTTGAGGCAAATTACCTTTAAAGCCAGAATCAGTCAAAGGGAGAAATAAAGTGGGAGAAACCCGTTTATTGCTTACAAGCTGTCGTCCACTTCTGCTCGCCCGTGTCTCTTGTGACCTGGCTGCAAGAAGGGAACCCACCCTTCCTCTCTGCTCCAGATATGCCCTCATCACCTATCGATATGGAGATGGCCTACTTCTCTCCACCCCTTGGAAACACCTATTGATATGGAGATGCACTAAGGCCAGGTGAGAAATTCTGGAAATATTGTAATTTTACCCACAATGTCTTTTGTGCTGCAGATGGGCCAACTTCTTATATTCTCATATGGCAAATATAAGGAGGGGAAGCAGCTCTCTTGTGACTCCTCTAAGGGCACTTAAGTATGTTTTTGAGAGCTACATCCTCATGACCTCATCTAATCCTAATTATCTCCCTCCTAATACCATCACACTGATGTGTAAGGGTCTCAACATATGCATTGTGGGGAGATACAAACAAACATTCCATCCATAACAGAAAACTCTTTCTTTTTCTTATTTTTGTCACATTTCTGTTTCCAATCCTAAGACTGGATGCCACTGAGTCCTCTGTCTATGCATTTATTCTCTTCCCCTATTTCACTTGCTCCTTCAGTGACATCATCTATGCCCACAGCTTTAATGATCACATCCAGACTCCTGATTCCTACATTTACATCTTCAGCCCTGAGCCATGCTTCAGTCCCATTTTTCTAAATGTGTTCAGAAAAAAATCCAAGTAAATGATCTGACATCACTTCAAATTCTATGTGTTCCAAATTGAACTTGATGTCTTTTTGTATGCCCAAATGGCTCTCAATTTGTCATCAGTTTATACATCTTGAAACAATTTTTGTTTCTTTCTTTTTTAAAAAAACAGATCTGTCATAAAGCTTCCCAGTGAAATGGAAATGACATTTCTCCCCTTTCCTCTATACACTAATTCCAGCTGAAGGAGTCACCTGCTGCAGCCGTTCTCTCTGGGCTCCTTGGGGTTGTCATCATCAAACCCAAATTCTTTGACTTTCACAATTGGTCATGCTTGTGCCTTCCTTGCACTTGTTTTTATATCTTCTTGCAATAAAAATATTTCACAAAAGTTAAGTATTCACATCAAGAGCTTACATATAATCTGTTTCAGTAGATGTTCTGTACAACCTTTGATAGATCGTATTCTTTGTCTGTAATTATTCTGTGCCCTTGCTGAGGTTTCCCAGTGGGTGGAGCACCATTCCTCACCCCATTGACTTTGAACTCAGCCATTTGACTTACTTTGTCTAAGAAAATACAGAAAAAAGTTCAGTGTGCTGGTGCCAAGTGGACTTGAAGAAGCATTTGTGTTTCTGTTGATTATCCTGTGCATTTGTCCCGTACCATGGGAAGAGCAATGTCCTAGGTAGTTGTGTTCCTTGGCCAACCTCCAGAAGTGAGGGAGACTTTGGAGCTCTAGAAAGCAAAGCCACCCCAGAAGTCTGAGATACATGAGCAAGATATGCACCCTTGCTTGCTCTTTGTAATATGCTGAGATTTTAAGGTTGTTATACATCATAGTTACTATAGAAATAGCTGACTAATAATATACCATCATTCTGGAAACCAAGACTATAATAATAAATCCGATCCTAACTCTGAAATTTGGCTTCTTCCCAGCTATTGAGCTCCGGGCCAGATATTTTGAAGAAGTATTGGATCATAGTTACAAAGGCTTTGTTTTATGTGTTGGAAAGGCTGGGAATATTTAATTAAAATCTCAAAATAATTTCAAGTTCGTTTTCAACTATCTTGAGCCTATGAAAGCCATATTTATGTTTTCCCTTGTATTCTCTGTGCTAAATTTAACTAGTTCCTTGAACACTTTTTCAAAACAGCTATTTTTTAAAGACTTTCCAGAAGGAACTATTCTTGTTGCTACTCTGTAGTCTTTCTAAGGATCCTTTCTATGGCTTGATTACAATACCCCAGATCAGACATCGACACATTTTATGTGACCCTTCAAACATCCATGAAATGGTGTCACATTATCCTTGATTTGTGACTATAATTTTCAAGAGAATCCTGCCAGGTTATTGGCCTCATAGTTGCTCTCTTGAGTCACTTGAGTTTCTGTAGATATGGAGCTCTCAACTATCAAGATCCCCATTAGGCAACAGAGACACAGAAAAGCCAAGACTGCTTGTTTGTGGATTTATTTTAGAATTACTTATTTCCACACTGTACTGAGCAGCCCCAAAGTCATATACTATATACCAGAGCTTTGATCAAGTCTGATAAATAAACTTAAAGTTGAAAGTACCCCCAGTTGAGGTAATATTAGTTGTGAAATGCAGATGAAGATCAGTTGAAAGAGAAAGAAAATTAGATTTTCAAAAAAAGCATACAAAATAGCTTAAAGAAATGAATTGGAAATCAGTGATCCAAAGGGCTTTCAGTAGGGGAAAGTAGGAATTATTTCAGAAATCCTTGGAGGCTGGTGTGAAACATTGTGTCATAAAAGGTAAAATGGGAGAAGAGAGGTAGAGAGCCTATGAGGACACAGTTAAGTGTCACATTCTGTCTCTGTCTCTTCAAATGTGAGTCATTTTATGAGTGATAGAGCATTTTTTTGGTGTCAAGTTATTACCTATTTTTTCTCATTTATAAAAAGTCTAAGTGGAAAGAGACTCATTTCTTTTGATCTTCTAGCCTGTGGGCCAAATCCACTGGCTGCCTGTTTTTGTAAAAAATGTTTTCTTGGAACACAGCTTCACTGTTTGTTTATGTGTTGTTTATGGCTGCTTTCGTAGTAGGCAAGCAGAGCTGAGTAATTGTGGCAGAGATTGCATGCCACAAAATGAAACACTTTTACTATCTGGATTTTTACAGAAAAAGTTTGCTGAACCTTGCTCAGTCCCTATGGCTTTCACATTGTTTTTGATTGTGTTCTAAGGGAATAGCTGTATTTTGCATCCCCACCGACGTGCATGAGCACACACAAGCAAACATCTGGGAAAACATTTCATGCAAAAGTTGTTACACGATACACTTCTCCTACCCCAATTAATTCTATTTTCTTTCAGCTCTTAAAAATGCTGTTTTGAAATTAACTGCTTTACGTAATCTTACCCTCATACTCAGGGCTATGAAAGCAGTATTTTCTGCGAATATCAATGTCATACATCTGTTTAGAGTATTGAGTTTAGCAACACATTAAAAAAAATTTTTTAGCAACACTTTCAACATAGAAATTTTATTATCTTGGCTGATACCAGCAAGAAAAAGAAAAAATTGAGTCAGCCACCTGACACACTATCGTGGGGGAGAATATTGAAAGAGACAACACACTGTCTGTGTGAACATTAGGATGCTACTAACTTAATGACCTAAGATTGTTTACAAGGCTTCCTCAAGAACTTAATCAATTTCAAATGGGTGTCTTACATTCCTGAGTATTTGGCTCAATTCCATTTGTTAATGTTAAATATTTCATTTGTAGATTGGGAACAAGAACTTAGCTATAATACGTAAGGAAGAGAATCCAGATGAGACATAAATTTGAATCAAGTTCTTTACTTCTCTTCAGTTTTCTTTAATTCACTCACTTTTCAATACCTGTTCCTTAAGAGCATTTAAAAAAATTCTAGATATGGTGTTCCATTCAGGTAGAATGGTATCTTCATGAAGCTTACTATTCAATACGAGAGACAAAAATTAATCAAATGATCACATAAAGCTGCATTTGTGATAAAAAGCCGTGAAGTTGAGATACATGTGCTCTGAAGCATATAATAGGGTAATTTGACCTAGTCAGGGAGGTCCGGTGAAACTTCCATGAGGAAGTAACGGTTGAGCTGGTATGAGAAAGAATTCATGATCTGAGGAGGGTAGGGATGAGTGGATCCTCAGAGTATGAGAATGTCTTCACAGACATATACCTTGGCTCTCTCCTTGAACAGTGTTGTCCCATTCTTCAATCTTTACTTCTAGTGGTATTTTAAATTAGTTGTTTATCTTTCTCTCCACTGCCTTTGTCCATAAAATGGGGAGAACATAGCTTAAAAACTCTATTACATGTCTTTTTATTCAAATAGTTCTGTGTAAAATAGATTCTCATTTGTGGAAATTGTTCTTGCTCATTGGGATTAAGTCCTGGACAGTTTCCTTAAAGAGCTCTATAAATCGTCTTGAAGACCTGACCTTGGTTTTCAGTCAGCCTGTATTTGTGGTTTGGAAATGCATCATTGTGAAGCTGATAAGTTCAGAGTCACTGGCCATGGATTTATGGTTGCATTTATTATGACAGGCTTGGACTCTAGAATGACAGTAAGGTGGTAAAGCCAGCGTAAGAAGGGATTTCCTTGTTGAGATATAAAACTTTGTTTTTTTCCCCCCACCTATAGAAGTTTCCTTTAAAAAAGCAACTGAAAAAAACATATTATAATTTTAATTTTTAACGCTTATTTAACAGTTACTCATCTGCTTAGTTTCTGTTCCTTAACATATTGATGTATCTAGGATTTGTTTTATTTTTTGCTAACAAAAGGAATGATCCAACAAATAAATTTGGTTTTGTTTGGTTTTGTTTTATTGATACTCCTATGTGAGGAATGTGGGATAAGCAAGGCAGCTGTTTAGCTGTTTTGCCAGAGATGTGCAGAATTTTATTGTAGGAAAAATACTGAAAATGCAAATCCAGTGCAAAAAAGTATGGCAGGACTTTCAGTCCAAAATTGACTGTGTAGGCAAAATATATAAAATACCCCCAAAATGATGTAATAGTACCAGTAAGACCGCATTTTGAATTTTTCCTTTTTTTGTGTATCAAGTGGTGATATTCTAATATTTTGATTGAGTAGTTAAACAAATTAAAGAATGTGTGAAGAGTTGACTCCAAACCTAAAGTTATTGGGATCCACTTATATATGGAAGAGATTCAGTAACGTTTTGTGCTACCCCCTGTACCTTGAATGGCCGCTCTTCAAAGGAACTGTAGAGAACGTAGTTAAACCAATGTTGCTTCCACACAGCTGAGCAGGATTAGAATAAATTCGGCAATCCAGAAATGTGCTTTTTCTTGGAATTATTGTGCTTAGTGTATATTCCTCAAATAGGAAATGTACACTAATATTAGCGTTCAGGAAGTTTTCCTTTACGTAATTCAAGGCTGTTTATTTCTGCTAAAAGAACACGCACAAGAAAGAATTACAGTTCTTTTAAGTCCTCTCTGAATTACGCGATGCTCAGACTGTCATTCAGGCCTGACACAAGCAGATGGCGCTCGGCTTCCATCTCAAAAGAGAAGTACGATGCTTGTCTTCAGCCTCTACTTACTACCATTCATTTTAAAGGGTGAAAAGCAGTGTTCAGAGAAAAATCTTTGTAAGCACAAAGCCTCTATATTTGTGAGAGACAAAATTACACTTCTAGTTCAAAGACTAGTTGGTAATCTCTGAATTTTGCAAGCGAATTTTGCAGGTTAACTCACGGGACCACGAAAAAAAAACCACCCTACATTAATTGGTTAACTAGGTATCCTCATTTGCTTTATATCAGTCCGTTGACGTTGTCTGTGGGAACATGGAAAAGGCAGCTGATATTTTCATGCATTTTGAAGGAAGAATAAAATGGCTGATTCTCTCCGCCTTGCTTGTTCGCAGATTTTGTAAGCCGAGGAAATGGATACTATGGTTGTTTGTAAAACCAGATCCAAACAAAGGAAAAGAGCCGGGGTGCTTTCCTGTAACACTGACACATGTACCACACTTTAGAAAAAGGATGAGACTGCAAAAGGTTTTAGCTTAGCATTTCAACTCTAAAATGGATGGTCCTCTTTAATTTTCCACACACAATATCTTTCCTTACCAAAGAATACATTAATATTACTAATCTCACTTATGTAGCAGCTTTAAAAGGCCGCAGCAATGAGGATATTTCTAAAGCAGATTGTAGTCGTTTCTGCTGGTATGGAAAATTCCCTCCCCACACCGAAAGTAATTGTGTTGGTAATCTCACGCTGGTGCTTTTGTGGGTGCCTGCATTGTTCTTTGCTCCACGTGAGCTATGTAGATAGGCACAATGGATGGACTGATGAGAGGATGCAATGATGAATTAATATCCCAAAGGTCCTGAAACTAATAATAATGGAGGCTTTTTTGTGGCCAGTGGGTTCTCGGAGTTGTGTTATGAAATGTGACTCTGGAGGTGTCTGATGACTGGTGGTTGCCCTGTAGAAGGTTAGAAGGAAGAGTTCCTTCAACTACAGAATTAAAAGTTCAAGAAAGAGCAAGGCATGCACTCACTTGTACTGTAATGAAATGAGATCATGAACCAAATAGATACTAGATTTCTGTATTGATAAATGTGAGGCTTTTCCTCAAGCATTGCACTACGTAAAATATCTACATTGGTTGCATGCAGCTTTAGTATTTGCTTTTGGCTTGCATTTTGTTATAGAAAGAGTGTGTACACTTGTGTTATATTAAGCTGCTTCTTCCAATATGTGTGGATTAAGCATCAGATATGGCCTGAAAAAGGGCTTTTCTATTCTTTGTAATCCTTGACTGTGTGATTGGGGAAAATAGACCCAAAGTAGACATGAAGAACAAATGTAAATCTTGGTTATATTTCATTCTACTTGTTTTTATTTTTTAATCCATTTTCAAACTCTCACCAAGTGCCATGTTACACTAGGCACAATACAGGGCATTGTGGATAACAACAGGGAATAAATGGCGGTTCCTTGTTGCAAAGATGTGGACATGAATATTACCAGTAACGGTGGAATATGATATGTACTGTAATAGAACTAGAGCAATGGCCCCTAACTCAATTATAGTTATTAGCCCAGAGGATTTGAATTAAAGATAAACTTAGTACCAAAAATATGTAAAAGCCTTTTCCTTTATGGGGAAGGTATAAGCCAGGAAAAGTGCAAGCTAAGAAAGAAAGAGAGGGCATCTTTCTTTGTCCAGTAGAGGATTTCCCTTCTCCAGCAAAGGCAAGAGGAAGCAACTGCAGTAGGAGAGCATTCAGAGACGCTCATCAGTGAGCTGCTCTTCTCACATCATGTCTTTGCGATGTGCTTCAAAATTAAGTTTGACTAATTACATCTTACAAGAATGCAAGTATTTTTACATCCAGACACCAAAATGTATTTAGAGGTTTAAGGAAACAGCAGTGCTTAAAATATTTGTCAGTTTCAGCAGCCTCTTTTCACCATTCAGACAGATATTTGAGAATCCACTGTATCTCACAACTGATTTTCACTACCCATATTGTAAAAGAGAATCATATTCATTTTAATGAAATGTTAGTATAAGAAAATGAGTGATGTGTGTATTTGTGGTCTTTACAATAAATAATAACCATATGCTATAAGTTTATGACATACATTAATGCAAATAGACCTTAATTTTTTTAAAAAATGAGGGCATAGCCAATATAATGTGATCATTAAAAAAAAAAAAAATATATATATATATATATATATATATATAAAAGAAAGAGAGAGAGAGACAGACAGGCAGGCACAGAGAGAAAGACAGAGAGAGTTTATTTCATGAGCTGGTTTGAAATTTGTTCCATGATTTTGATAAGTCACTTGTATTTGCTCTTGTGTGAAATACTTTCAATAACCCTTATTGGTAAAGCACTTGGAGATCATTGGTTGAAAAGTGCAATTGACTGTGAGTGCAGGCTTCAGAGCCTTACAATTGAGAGTCATCATAAATTTTATCTTTGCTGGCATAACTACAGAGATTATTTTTATACAGAGAGGTAGCTCTTTCATTTTGTAAACACTTTAAGCTAGGTGCTTCAGTAATGAATCTTAGATCTGTAGAAAAATTGGTTTCAATAATAACATATATACCAATCACTATTTGAATGCTCTTAGAGCTTTCCCTACTAGTTCTGGAATAAAAAAAAAACACTAATATTTTGAAATAACTATGTGTCATCTTATATATTTATGGCAGATTACATGCAAGTTTATCTTGAAAAAAGATATTTATTTGAGAGATCTTTGCTGATAGAACAGATTTTTATCAACTTTTTAATATTAAACAGGTATACTGGGATGATACTGAATTTATCAATCACAGAAAGGGGGAGATTTATAGTTGTTGAGAGTATTTCATCACCTAACAGCCAGAAAGAAAAGAACTCTTAAAGGATAAAAGTAGAAGTAAACTGAAATTTCCTAAGAATCAGCTTAACTTTTCCTATCAGAGGAAGTTCTCTGAGCAGGTGGAGAAAAGATACTGAAAGAATTGGAAGCTGAAATAAGAGCACTGATGAAAAATACACCACAAATGACTAACAAATTGTAAATGAAAATTGGGTGACTTTCAGGTGGGAGCTACTAACAGGCTCTGAGGCAGCATTTGACCTCTTTTAATGGAGGTTTTAAGAGAGGACTTGGAGGTGATGAAGGGTCATTCAACTGATGTCAGCGGCTCCTGAGTAGTACTCCTGGTGGGATGCTAAGAATCCACTGAAGGATGGTGGAGAAGGTGCCTCAGTTAGCAGGGCAGAAGTCAACTTCATAGCCAGTCGTTTCCTGTAGCAGCTCAGAAACTGCACAAAGTACAGGAAATCATATTATTTATTTAATTTGTGTTTTTATTAAGATATAACAACAAAAGCTTACATTTGTTTACTTCATTATGTTTTAAAGCCCATTTGCCACAGAAATCCATTAAGAGTATAAAATGTGTGTTTTTATCTTAAAATATAATTCTATGCTTGATGTGATTAAAAAATTCACTTATAAGCCACCTGGGACAAGAGCAATAATAGAAACCAATCTTTTGCAAATATAGTTTGCTCTTATGTATAGGAAAAGCTGGAGAGACTAAAAGCCATTAAAGCTGTGTATGAAAGATACATTAGAGTTACATTTCTATCATTGATTACACTGTTACTCAATTATACAGTTTGGGAAAAACATAAGCAATTAATCATGGTAGATTACACTCATTTTGTATTTTGCCACCAGTAGCAAGCAGTTATTAAGAAGTCTGAGTTCCAATTTTTTCTCTAAGTAATATTTTGTACTATCTTTTCTTGTGTGAATTCTGTAATATTCTTTGGTACATGTGATTATTTGTACCTAGAAAAAAATTTTTTTAAATAACTCTAATTCCCTTTTTATAACTATATTTCTAAACATATTTTTAAGTATATTTATATTCTTAACATGATGTCATTTGCAGTGCTGACATTTGTCTTGTTTAATCTGGCTATGCACAATCATAAACCACACCAATTGTAACCTATATATGCATTACCAAATGGGTAAACATTTAGTAGTAAAAATAGGATTAAAATATTCAGATAAAATAATTATACCCCTAGTTTATGTGAGGCAATAACAAGAATTGGAAATTACTGAAATTTTTATTTTATAGGACAGTGTTAGTAATATATAGACATTATAATTCACTATTGATAAAGAGCAAATCTATCAGCAAATTAATTCCTCAGGTGGAATTTTCTTTAGCAATGGGAAATACTAAAAATAGCTTATCTGAGATATTGACAGGGCACATAATATTTATATGACCTAGTTGTCAGTATTAAAATGGCTGCCAACAGCAAAAGAAGATACCATGTTACGTGTTTTATAAGGATTCAGTATACTAAAACCTTATTATCCTCTCTTTGAATTCAACAGAAAATAAAGAAATAATAAGCAAGGCTAGAAATTATTTTAGATTTAGACAGTTTTGTCTTAGAAACTGTAAGCCATTGATTGGTACATGGCTTGAAATGACTGGACTTATAATGAAATATTTCCTTCCATGTCCATAGTATTTAGGAAATAGAACTTAGTCATACATTTATTTTTTTATTTTCTTTATTTTGGTATCATTAATTTACAATCACATGAACATTATGGTTACTAGGCCACCTATTATCAAGTCCCCCCACATACCCCATTACAGTCACTGTCCATCAGTGTAGTAAGATGCTATAGAATCATTACTTGTCTTCTCTGTAAATACTGCCTTTCCTGTGACCTCCCTCACGGCTACATTATATGTGCTAATTGTAATGCTCCTTTTCCCCACTTATCCATCCCTTCCCACCCCTCCTCCCCAGTCCCTTTCCCTTTGGTAACTGTTAGTCCATTCTTGGGTTCTGTGAGTCTGCTGCTGTTTTGTTCCTTCAGTTTTTTCTTTGTTCTTATACTCCACAGATGAGGGAAATCATTTGATACTTGTCTTTCTCTGCCCGGCTTATTTCACTGAGCATAATACTGCCTAGCTCCATCCATGTTGTTGCAAATGGTAGGATTTGATTTCTTCTTATGGCTGAATAATATTCCATTGCGTATATGTACCACTTCTTTATCCATTCATCTACTGATGGACACTTAGGTTGCTTCCATTTCTTGGCTATTGTAAATAGTGCTGCAATAAACATAGGGGTACATATGTCTTTTTCAAACTGCACTGCTGCATGCTTAGGATAAATTCCTAGGAGTGGAATTCCTGAGTCAAATGGTATTTCTATTTTGAGTTTTTTGAGGAACCTCCATACTGCTTTCCATAATGGTGGAACTAATTTACAATCCCACCAGCAGTGTAAGAGGGTTCCCCTTTCTCCACATCTTCGCCAACATTTGTTGTTGTTTGTGTTTTGGATGTTGGCCATCCTCACTGCTGTGAGGTGATATCTCATTGTGGTTTTAATTTGCATTTCTCTGATGATTAGCAACGTGGAGCATCTTTTCATGTGCCTGTTGGCCATCTGAATCTCTTCTTTGGAGAAGTGTCTGTTCAGCTCCTCTGCCCCTTTTTTAATTGGCTTATTTGTTTTTTGTTTGTTGAGGTGCATGAGCTCTTTATATATTTTGGATGTCAACCCCTTATCGGATATGTCATTAATGAATATATTCTCCCATACTGTAGGATGTCTTTCTGTTCTACTGATGGTGTCCTTTGCTGTACAGAAGCTTTTTAGTTTGATATAGTTCCATTTATTCATTTTTGCTTTAATTTCCCTTACCCGGGGAGATATGTTCATGAAGAAGTTACTCATGTATATGTCCAAGAGATTTTTGCCTATACTTTTTTCTAAGAGTTGTATGGTTTCATGACTTACATTCAGGTCTTTGATCCATTTTGATTTTACTTTTGTGTATGGGGTTAGACAGTAATCCAGTTTCATTCTCTTACATGTAGCTTTCCAGTTTTGCCAACAATAGCTGTTGAAGAGGCTGACATTTCCCCATTGTATATCCATGGCTTCTTTATCATATATTAATTGACCATATATGCTTGGCTTTATATCTGGGCTCCCTATTCTGTTCCACTGGTCTATGGGTCTGTTCTTGTGCCAGTACCAAATTGTTTTGATTACTGTGGCTTTGTAGTAGAGCTTGAAGTCAGGGAGCATAATTCCCCCTGCTTTATTCTTCCTTCTCAGCTTTGCTTTGGCTATTAGGGGTCTTTTGTTGTTCCATATGAATTTTAGAACCATTGAATCTGTAGATTGCTTTAGACAGGATGGCCATTTTGATAATATTAATTCTTCCTAGCAAAGAGCATGGGATGAATTTCCATTTATTATTGTCCTCTTTAATTTCTCTTAAGAGTGTCTTGTAGTTTTCAGGGTATAGGTCTTTTACTTCCTTGGTTAGGTTTATTCCTAGGTATTTTATTCTTTTTGATGTGATTGTGAATGGAATAATTTTCCTGATTTCTCTTTCTGCTTGTTAATTGTTAGTATATAGGAATGCCACAGATTTCTGCATATCAATTTGGTATCCCACAACTTTGCTGACTTCAGGTATTAGATCTAGTAGTTTTGGAGTGGATTCATTAGGGTATTTTTATGTTCAGTGTAATGTCATCTGCAAACAGGGCAGTTTAACTTCTTCCTTGCCAGTCTGGATGACTTTAATTTCTTTGTGTTGTCTGATTGCCATGGCTAGGACCTCCAGTACTGTGTTGACTAGAAGTGGGGAGAGTGGGCATCCTTGTCTTGTTCCTGATCTGAATGGAAAACCTTTCAGCTTCTCACTGTTAAGTATAATGTTGGCTGTGGGTTTGTCATATGTGGCCTTTATTATGTTGAGGTACTTGCTCTCTATACCCATTTTGTTGAGAGTTTTTATCATGAATTGATGTTGAATTTTTTCGAATGCTATTTCAGCACCTATTGAGATGATCATGTGGTTTTTGTCTTTCTTTTTATTGATGTAGTGGATGATGTTGATGGATTTTCGAATGTTGTACCATCCTTGAATCCCTGAGATGAATCCCACTTGATCATGATGGATGATCTTTTTGATGTATTTTTGAATTCAGTTTGCTAATATTTTGTTGAGTATTTTTGCATATATGTTCATCAGGGATATTGGTCTGTAATTTTCTTTTTTTGTGGTGTCTTTGTCTTGTTTTGGTATTAGAGTGATGTTGGTTTCATAGAATGAGTTTGGGAGTATTCCCTCCTCTTCTACTTTTTGGAAAACTTTAAGGAGGATGGGTATTAGGTGTTCACTAAATGTTTAATAAAATTCAGCAGTGAAACCATCTGGTTCAGGGGTTTTGTTCTTACGTAGTTTTTTGATTACCAATTGAATTTCTTTGCTGGTAATTGGTCTATTCAAATTTTCTGTTTCTTCCTGTGTCAGCCTTGGAAGGTTGTATTTTTCTAGAAAGTCGTCCATTTCTTCTAGGTTATCCAGTTTGCTACCATATAATTTTTCATAGTATTCTCTCTTTATTCTTTGTATTTCTGTGGTGTCCGTAGTGATTTTTTCTTTCTCATTTCTGATTCTGTTTATGTGTGTAGGCTCTCTTCTTTTCTTGGTAAGTCTGGCTAGGAGTTTATCTATTTTGTTTATTTTCTCGAAGAAAGAGCTCCTGCTTTCATTGATTGTTTTTATTGTTTTATTCTTCTCAATTTTATTTATTTTTCTTTAATCTTTATTATGTCCCTCCTTCTTGTGACTTTGGGCCTCATTGTTCTTCCTTTTCTAGTTTCATTAATTGTGAGTTTAGACTGTTCGTTTGGGATTATTCTTCTTTCTTGAGGTAGGCCTGCATTGCAGTATATTTCCCTCTTAGCACAGCCTTTGCTGCGTCCCACAGATTTTGTGGTGTTGAATTATTGTTGTCATTTGTCTCCATATATTGCTTGATCTCTGTTTTTATTTGGTCATTGATCCACTGATTATTTATGAACATGTTGTGAAGCCTCCATTTGTTTGTGGGCTTTTTCATTTTCTTTGTGTAACTTATTTCTAGTTCATACCTTTGTGATCTGAGAAGCTGGTTGGTATAATTTCAATCTTTTTGAATTACTAAGGTTCTTTCTGTGGCCTAGTATATGATCTATTCTTGAAAATGTTCCATGTGCACTTGAGAATAATGTGTATCCAGTTACTTTTGGATGGAGTGTTCTGTAAATGTCTGTTAGGTCCATCTTTTCTAATATGTTGTTCAGTGCCTCTGTCTCTTTATTTATTTTCTGTCTGGTTGATCTGTCCTTTGGAGTGAGTGGTGGGTTGAAGTCTCCTCAAATGAATTCATTGCATTCTATTTCCCCCTTTAATTCTGTTTGTATTTGTTTCACATATGTAGGTGATCCTGTGTTGGGTGCATAGATATTTATAATAGTTATATCCTCTTGTTGGACTGACCCTTTTATCATTATGTAATGTCCTTCTTTGTCTCTTGTGACTTTCTTTGTTTTGAAGTCTATTTTGTCCCTTTACTTTCAGTCTGTGTATATCTTTGGGTTTAAAGTGAGGCTCTTGTAGGCAGCATGTAGATGGGTCTTTTTTTTTATCCATTCAGTACCTCTATGTCTTTTGATTGGTGCATTCAGACCATTTACATTCAGGGTGATTATCGATAGGTATATAGTTATTGCCATTGCAGGCTTTAGATTTGGGGTTACCAAAGGTTCAAGGGTAATTCCCTTACTATCTAACAGTCTATTTAACTCACTTCATATGCTATTACAAACACCACTTAAAGGTTCTTTTATTTTTTCCTCCTTTTTCTTCCTCTCCATTCTTTGTATGTTATGAATCATATTTTGTACTCTTTATCTGTCCCTTGGGTGACATCTATTTAGCCTTAGGAATACTTCCATCTATAGGAGTCCCTCCAAAATGCATTGTAGAGGTGGTTTTTTGGAGGTAAATTCTCTCAGATTTTGCTTATCTGAAAGTTGTTTAATCCCTCTTTCAAATTTAAATGATAACCTTGCTGGGTAGAGTATTCTTGGTTAAGGGCCCTTCTGCCTCATTGCATTAAATATATCCTGCTACTCCCATCTGGCCTGTAACGTCTGTGTTGAAAAGTCTGAAGATTGCCTGATGGGTTTTCCTTTGTATGTGATGTTTTTTGTCTCTGTAGCTGCTTTTAAAGGTCTGTCTTTATCCTTGATCTTTGCCATTTTAATTATTATATGTCTTGATGTTGTCTTCCTTGGGTCCCTTGTGTTGGGAGATATGAGCACCTCCATGGCTTGAGAGACTATTTCCTTCCCCAGATTGGGGAAGTTTTCAGCAATTACCTCCTCAATGACACTTCCTATCCCTTTTTCTCTCTTTCTTCTTCTGTACCCCTATAATGCAAATACTGTTCCGTTTGGGTAGGTCACACAATTCTCTCAATATTCTTTCATTCTTAGATATTCTTTTTTTCTCTCTGTGCCTTAGCTTCTTTGTATTCCTCTTCTCTAATTTCTATTACATTTACCGTGTCTTCTGCTACATCTTATCTGCTTTTAAAGCCCTCTATTACATATTTCATTTCGGATATGGAATTTCTGAATGATTGAATCTCTGACTTAAATTTGTTCCTGAGTTCTTGAATATTTTTCTGTACCTCCATAAGCAAGAGTATAATTTTTATTTTGAACTCTCTTTCAGGAGGATTGATGAGTTCAGTTTCATTTGGCCCTTTTTCTGGGGTTTGTGAGATTTTGGTCTGAACCATGTTCTTTTGACATTTCATATTTCTGTGTGGTGCCCACTAGTGCTCAGAAACTCCAGTCTTTGAAGCTGCTCAGCCTGTAGAGTGAGGTTGTGGGTCGTAGGGGAGTGGAGCTGGTGCCTGGGGGGAGGAAAGATCTGTTTCCTGATTTCCGTCTGCAGTGCCTGTCCCCAGTGTCAGAGCCAGTGGGCAGAGCACACAGGTGTAAGCCTCTGTCCTTGGTGTCTCTAGCTTTTGTAGGCGGGGCCTCCCTCTGGCTGGCCTGATGCCAGCACAGTGACTGCCGGTTTGTGAACTAGTGCTGGTAGGCTAGGAGGAAGGTGCAGCAGGCTGTGTGTCAGAGTGGGGGTCCTCAGAGCTGAGTAGGTGGCCAGGGGGATGGAGCACCTGATGCTCCTCAAAGTTCCCAACCTGCTGGTCAGAGCGTGTCCATACAACCTTGTCCAGCTCTCCCTTTTCCCATGCAGCAAGCTCTGTGCAACCCCCGCCCCCCCCCCTTCAGCAGTCCTCTCGCTGCTAGGAAGCCGCTCAGGCCACCTGCCCCTCCTCTGCCACAGAGCGGCCGGATGTGGATCCCCTCTCCACAAATGGCCGGAATGTCAGTCTCCCAAGCACTCTGCCCATCTGAGCTCCCCAACATCCAGATCACCACACAATATAGGCTTCCGCTCACAAAGCAGATCTCCAGGGCTAGGTGTTCAGCAGTCCCAGGCTTCCACCCTCTCCCCTGGTCCATTTCTCTTCCTCGTGCTTGTGAGCTGGGGTGGGGGAAGGGCCTGGATCCCACCGGATTAAAGCTTTCCTATGTTACCCTGTTTCCTGAGGCCTGTTCTGTTCGTGAGGTCTGTATGCAGTCTGGTTTAGCCTTCTTTCTTGTTGCTGTTTTAGGGTTAGTTGTATTAATTAACTATATTTTTGTACTATTTGTGGTTTTGGGAGGCGTTCTCTATGTCACCTCTCACGCCGCCATCTTGAATCTCAGCCATGCATTGTTTTATACTGACTGTGAACTTCATCGAACTGTAGTCCTTCAGATGGTATCCTGATTTGTTGAGCTTAATCTTTTGCTTATACTATTTGTACAACCCTTGTTGATCTGATAAGTTAAACAGTATTCCGGGAAAATGGTATATCCTGCAATAGGCTGAACTCTTCATAGTAACTTTGTATTTCTGTAAAACTTAGTATATTGCCTGTGATAGGCAGTAGGTTCTGAATACATGCTTATAGAATTATTGTATTTAATTTGATTAAAATGATTCTACTTAAAGTCATATAGCCAAAGGAACAGATTGAAAATGATGGTAAATGTTGCTGGCAGTTACTCTCATCAGAGAAAATACTTGAAATGATGTAGAAATGGGGAGTAGAGAGGACAAAGGGTGACAAAAGAAGAGAGAAGAGAAAGCAACAAAGGCAGGTAAGCAGGCATACTGGGTGAAGTGGTGCGTGTCCTCACGATTAGGTGAAAATTCAGTGTAGTCAGGTGGTGACCAGTGATCAAACTAAAATTGGTGAGCTGGATTGTTTGAAGTTTTTAGAATGAGTTCAGGGTATATTTAGTGGGTGCTCACAAACGAGACACTTAATTAATGGAAGGCATCCAATAATTTTTGTTTAGTTTTATTTTAACTTGTGATGAGCAAGCAACTACATGCCTTGGAAAGTCCTTGGCTTACCTCCCTCCATATTTTATATCCCTAGACAAAAACACACAACATGTATCTTTAGTGCTGGAACTCACTGAGAATCTGTAAATATCAGGTCAAGAAAAACAGACAACTGTCCACTAGACATTTTGTAGAAAGTAAGCAATTTTATTTTTGTTCAGTTTCCTGATTTTTATCTGCTCCTTTCTATTTTTCCGAGTCTTGGAGACATGAACAGTACAAACTAACACCAGAAGACATCAGGATTCCTTCCATTTGAACTCAATTCATTCATTCTGCTCTTGCTGCTGGATGTGGGTTTTCTTTAATCTTAATTCAAGCCCTGCTGCTCTATGTCTCCGTGTATTTTCCCTTCTTACAGAACTAATGATCACTTCTATGAGGGGATTTCCAAGTCTACATCACAAATCCAATCTTTCTGTTTCCCAGTCTGTATTTAAAAATCCCTTGTTCTGTATTTACAGAATGATATTGTAAGGGTATAAAATTAAACATTTATAAATGGAATTCATTTTTGTGGCCAAAATGTCTCACTTCTAATCTTCCCTGATTTCACCATTGTAGCCACTTAGACTCAAATCTTAGATTCACCTTTGACTCATTTCTTTTGATACTTACCATTTCTTTTATCCTCTTATTCAGTACTTTGTTCCTGGTTAATAATTATTTGTACCTCTTTCAAATATCATTTTGTATATCAGAGACAGCATTCCTAAAACTTATATCAGGACATTTAAGGTCATCTTCACTTTGATTCAGACTTATTTTTCTAGTCCTGAAATGTATTTTAAACTCTTCACTCCTGAGAGAGCAGCCCATTTACCTAATCAGTGCATTTTGCCTCCATATCTCTGTCTTTATGTGCATCACTCCTTCTGTGTAATTATCCTGACACCCTTCTCTGCTTCTATTAACACTATGCATTTTTAAAAGTCTAGATATTTTTTAACTCCTTCTTGAGTTTTCTATGCTCAACTTAGATTTATTCATTTTCTATATTTTGACACTTTTGATGTTAGGCAGGTTGGTCTACTTGTTGCTTCTCCAACTATTAGTGCGTAAGTTAGTTTCCAAGAAATTTCTAAGTCCTTCTTCTCCTTCCTGTCTTTATACTTCATCCAAACTACCAAAAATTTAAGGTCATATATAGAGCACCTTGGTTTAGATTTAAGTAACTTGATATCAGGGACTGTGTGCTTTTCATCCTTAGACTTCTAGCATTTAGTGGTATATCAAAGGGGCTCAATGAATATTTGTAAAATAAATGAACAAATGGATCCTCACAAGAAAACTTTCAGAATACTGCCAGTCAATACAGTTTTTCCCTACCCTGAACCTCATCATATTTCTATTGATTACATGACTCCCTTAGCTTTCAATATATTTAAAACCATATAAAATTACTTCTTTTTTCATTTAAATATTCATCAAATTTTACTTAAAAGTGATAATGTATGCATAAATTATTTTCTTGATTAAATTTTAGGAATTAGAGGACTGATTATGTGGCTCTCAGTGTATACTTTTTGTTAAGATATGATGCAATTAATGTATTATTTTAGGTATATGTGCACACAAAGACTTTGATATGTCCAGAACTTTGGAGACACAATCATCCAGATTTATTTTAAAGCTGCTAATTCATGAAATTATTGAGTCACCTTCCAAAGTAAATAAGATAGAATGACTTTTAAAAATCGAAGAAGTCAAAGCCAATTAAAGGAAGTGGGGAGAGCTACTATTGGGTATAGTAGGCTGAGTTGCTTATTGTATTTGAGATCTGGATTCAGTTTTGATTCAGGAAGTAGAGTAAAAGGAGAAAACTAGAGGATATATAGCTATTTTATCCTGATAAAGGAACTCTAAAGATGCATATCTTTTTTATTTTGGTATCATTAATGTACAATTACATGAGCAACATATGGTTACTAGACTCCCCCCTTATCAAGTCCCCACCACATACCCCATTACAGTCACTGTCCATCAGCATAGTAAGATGCTATAGAGTCACTACTTGTCTTCTCTGAGCTGTACTGCCTTCCTCGTGCCCCCTCTACATTATGTGTGCTAATCGTAATGCCCCTTTTCCCCTTATCCCTCCCCACCCATCCATCCTCCTCAGTCTCTTTCCCTTTGGTATCTGTTAATCCATTCTTGGGTTCTGTGAGACTGCTGCTGTTTTGTTCCTTCAGTTTTTTTCTTTGTTCTTATACTTCACAGATGAGTGAAATCATTTGATACTTGTCTTTCTGTGCCTGGCTTATTTCACTGAGCATAATACCCTCTAGTTGCATTCATGTTGTTGCAAATGGTAGGATTTGTTTTCTTCTTATGGCTGAATAATATTCCATTATGTATATATACCACATCTTCTTTATCCATTCATCTACTGATGGACACTTAGGTTGCTTCCATTTTTTGGCTATTGTAAATAGTGCTGCCATAAACATAGGGGTGCATCTGTCTTTTTCAAACTGGGCTGCTGTATTCTTAGGGTAAATTCCTAGGAGTGGGATTCCTGGGTCAAATGGTATTTCTATTTTGAATTTTTTGAGGAACCTCCATACTGCTTTCCACAATGGTTGTACTAATTTACATTCCCACCAGCAGTGTAGGAGGGTTCCCCTTTCTCCACATCCTCGCCAACATTTGTTGTTGTTTGTCTTCTGGATGGCAGCCACCCTAACTGGTGTGAGGTGATATCTCATTGTGGTTTTAGTTTGCATTTCTCTGATGATTAGTGATGTGGAGCATAAAGATGCATATCTTATAAAATAAAGCATGTGTATTCCTCTGGATATTGAATTAATTTCATCTGTTATTGAATTAAAAAAGGTATTTATTTCACATATCTTTATAAAAGCAAAATGGATCATTTAATGGAAAATAATTTTCAGTTATGCTTTGGCAAAAGATGTAATTATTTAAATGGATCTTTCTTGCGCTGGTCCTCTAGAAAACTTTAGTGCTATTACAAGTGTATGAAAAACCTCACTGTTGTGGGAAAGGAGTGACCTAAGTAACTCTGGAAATGAGTGGAGACTCTAAGACTGATGGCAAAAACACTATAAAATTAAGTGTTCTATAAGCACATAAGCACTACACTCTAGTTGATAAAGTTATTTTCCATCAGAGTATGGGTTAACAATTCTGGAACCACTATACATATATAATGAAATTGAAAAACTTCAGTGTTGAAAAATTGAAAAAGTAATTGATGGCTGATGGTGGGAGCCCCTGGTGGAATGGGAGATAATAGACAAGGGGAGAAGGCTACAATAACCACTGAGGTAATGGACTAGAGTTGGAGACACAATTATGAACTCTTGTTTAGCTTAACATAGATGCAAATGGATGTATATAGAAATATTTGTAGGTAGATGTATATGCACTAATTTGTATACATGCATATTCTCTTCATTTGTCAGTTGAGTAGCAACAAGCATGCTGGAGCAAAAATACTGGTTTTTAATACCATCTTCCAATAAAGGAAACGAGGATTTCTTGGGGAAATGGCTAATCCTGAGGCAGGGAATATATAAGATGAGCCTGTAGCATGCTAGAAATTAGAAAGTGCTCAAGTACACACATACTCACACCGTGGTGGGGTCATGTCAAAGGGAAGCAGGAGCTTCTGAAAGATCTCCCAATGGCCAAAGCCAGAACGATTTGGCCAACAAAATAAATATATATTATAGAATCATATCCCAGAGTAGAAAATAAAAATAAATGAGTTTATCCTGATATAAATAAGCGATTGAATAAATAAATTAATGGAGAACACACAAATATTCTCTTGCAGAAGAATCTCAAATAGTTTACTTACTCTGCCCCTTAAGAGATAGAACATAACTTAAATGCCTGCACAGAAGTGACTTCCTTCCTAAGAATACAATACGGAAAAGAGTGAGTTAGAGGAGAGTAGCTTCGTAGTGGAGAAATCTGGCAAACACTTCCTCAGCCAGGTGCTCAAGGTCAAAACACTAACAGTGATAAGTGATGTGGATAGTATGTATCCTTAATGTGCTGTGATATGAGTGGCGTGTTACCACTGTGGGCATTCTCCTCAAGACTGATAGCCTCATTCTGATCATGAGAAAACATCAAACAAATCCCAGCTAAGGATGTCTACAAAATATCCAGCCAGTACTCTTAAAAACTGCCAAAGTCATCCAAAACAAGGCCAGACTGGGCGACTGTCACAGACAAGGGGAGCCTAAGGAGCCATGGCGACTCTCTGTGATGTGGCCTCCTGGCGGGGTCCTGACACAGAAGGGCGGCGTAAAATAAAACTAAGTACATCTAAATAAAGGGTAGACTTTAATTCATAATAATGTATCAGTATTGACTCATTAATTGTGGCAAATGCAGCATACTAACATAAGGTGTTAATTATAGGGGAAACTGAGTGTGGAGTGTATGGGAACTTTGTACTATCTTTGTAACATTTCCTTAAATCTAGAGCGATTCTAAAATAAGGAGATTGTTTAAAAAAGAAAACCTTTAAGCATAAATAATCTAATCTCAAGAAATCTGAGCAATCCTGGGTTATGATTCAGGTTGGCTAATTTATAATTACCTTTTTACAGGTTATGTCATAGGGAATAAATGGGTATTTAGCACGTCCATAAGACACTCTCAAATAGTAGATGCGTTAAGTGATTTTTGTCCAATGCTGGGCTTCAGTCAATTCATGGTAAATTTCACTGTTGAATTTGCCTGAAGACCTTCTATTCCACATATAGAGAATCTATGAAAGAGGAGATAGATCTGATTATGTAAAAATATTTAAAAAGTCAAATAAGATCATAAAGTAATGTAAAGGAAAAACTAGTAGAACAAATGAGAACATGAGATATGAGAACAATTAAGTTGTTTAATTTATGGAATGTTCCTAAAATTAATATGAGGATTTTGTTAGAAAATTGTGTGAATACTATGGTCAGGCAATTAATAAAATAATAAATATAAGCAGCTAAAAACCATAAAAATATATTTAACTTTACTGGGAATTTAATAAATATGAATAAGAAAGTACAAATACAATTACTTGTATTCAAATAAAGATTAATACTCAACACTGTTAAATATATATCGAAATGTGAAAGCTCTTCTTGTTCTAGATAATTTCAGAAGGTCTGCAGTTGATTCTGTTTACTAGTGGAATTACTAGTTAATAAGTGGAAATGCTAGTATTGCTAATGCTCTCCCAAGTGCCATAATCCTTTCCTTGTCATAGCTCTTAAACATTGAGGTACACACAGACCTTTGGGATTTTTAACGTGTAGTTAGGGGAGTTTTATTGCCTCTCTCTTAGGCTCTTTGTTACAGAATTTGGACTCCCATAAAATCTCAAAAGCCATTTTAGTATAAGCCACACATCTCAGAATGTAATGCATTGCCAACAGTCATTTCCAACTTCAGCTCACTTGGTTTCTGGCAGACTTTTTGGGTATAGTCCCTTGCTTTCTGTTATCAAAGGCAGATAGTCAAAGGGCAATAAACTGGCTTCCCTCCTTTTTCCAGGCTGTCATTACTGTCTCATTAAATAAAAACTGGGTGAATTTTTTAACCCAAATAAACTACTTTAGGCTCAGTGAAGATTTCTTCCATATTTTATCTTTAGGCTGCTTCTTAATCTTACTTTTTAATTTGGATGTGAGTTTTCATATTTTCCTGCATCTTCATAGACATTTTGGTGGGAAGTTGGATCGGCTACTTCAGGTATTGCTAGCCAGATACTGTTATGGATTGGATGGTTCTGTAAATAGTTTTATTTGATTATGGATGCTTCACTCTACAGTCTATCCAAAATAGGTCACAGAGGAAATCTAACTCCAAATTCACCTGCATCCTTGCCAAATATTTTAAAAACATAAAGACTTTAAGTTCCAGACTGCGTTTCCCTTATTTGTGAGTCCAGCCTGTCTTCACCTGAATATGCACCCTGCTTGGCATCTCTCCCGGACTTATGTTTCCTTTGCCAGCTTGGCTTGCCATAGATCTTAACTTCTGTAATCTGCTCCAAGAACTATTCCATCAGTCTTTGAAATTTGCTCGGTTTGCACTTTTGCTCAAGCCTGTTCCATCCCATATTCCCACCAGACTGAGCTTTCAGTCCGTCTTATGGGAAAAACCCACTGAATTAATAGGAAATGTCATTTGCAAGGATTTAGGTTTCTCTGAAGTATATGTGGGCTCTCTTAGCCATGCTATTTTGCTACAGTACTAAGAATGGAAAATTAGTGAAAGGTCATAGATGTATTAAAATAATGACAATCCTTTTTTATATCCAAAAAATTACTCTGATAACTAATTTTTAAGACATTCTACTACTTTCTTCTGCTCACTGATCTCTTTAGCACTGAACTAAAAGGAAACTAAAAGATGGTATTTTTTATTTTTAAAAAATTATTTATGAAGTTCCAACTGGATAGCTTCTTGCTGGAGATGCCTTAAATTTATTTTTGTCTCTGAATGTATCAGTATATAAGTAATATAGAGGAAAAAGTCATTTCAACCTACAACTAACCAAAATTTTTTTCTGCCCCCAGGGAAAAAGATGGATTTCAGTAGCAAACACCTTGATAGACTGTGTTTGTTGCAGAAGATAAGGTCCCTTGGAATTATCTGTAAGATCGCTGCAAACAACGAGAAAGCTAAATTGACTGCCTAAACACCAAATTGGATATTGTGGTATTGTGAATTTTACAAGAAAAGGACAAATGTGAGAAGACTCTCAAGGGATCAAGAAGCCGCAGGAGATTGAAGAACATCAGGTGAGAAGTAGGCTTGTAGAAAAATGTCCACAGTGGTGATGGCTGAGGGGATTTTGTTTGGAGACCAAGAGCATTTTGCATTCCATCTTAAGTTATCCCCTGTGCTGTGCAGGGATTTATGCTACCAGTGAAGCTGAAGGAAAGACAAACTAAACATAATGCTCTGTGTGAATCTTGTGGGAGAATTTAAAGTAAAAGGTGATTATCATAATTTAAACCCATGGAAAATTTCAGAAATACTGCGGAGGATGTGAAAATATTTTATAAATATTTTAAAGGGCAGAAGCGAAACTGAAGACTTGCCAAAGGCCAAAGATGGAACAGTTTAACAACAATATAAATATTGAGTATATTCGATTATAACCTAAAGAATATAGAAGATATCCATTAATTCATACTTGTTAAAAAAATGAACAAATGAGAAAGACCCCATTACTTCTTTTTTTAAATTAATGTAGCATTGATATACAATCTTATAAAAGTTTCACATGAGCAATATTGTGGTTATTATATTCACCCATACTATCAAGTTCCCCACACTCACCTCATGGCAGTGACTGTCCATCAGCGTAGTAAGATGCTATAGAGTTACTACTTGTCTTCTCTGTGCTATACTGCCTTCCCCGTGCCCCCCCTACCTTATGTGTGCTAATCATAATGCTCCTCAATCCCTTTCTTCCTCCCTCCCCACCCGCCCTCCCTCACCTCTCCCCTTTGGTAACCGCTAGTCCCTTCTTGGAGTTGTGAGTCCGTTGCTGTTCTGTTCCTTCAGTTTTGCTTTATTGTTATACTCCACAAATGAGGGAAGTCATTTGGTACTTGTCTTTCTTCCCCTGGCTTATTTCACTGATCATAATATCCTCCAGCTCCATCCATGTTGTTGCAAATGGTAGGATTTGTTTTCTTCTTATGGCTGAATAATATTTCATTGTATATATGTACCACATCTTCTTTATTCATTCATCTATTGATGTTGCTTCCATTTCTTGGCTATTGTAAATAGTGTGTTATAAACATAAGTGTGCATATATCTTGTTTTCTTTGGGTAAATTCCTAGGAGTGGAATTCCTGGGTCAAATGATATTTCTATTTTTAGTTTTTTGAGGCACCTCCATATTGCTTTCCACATGGTTGAACTAATTTATAATCCCACCAACAGTGTAGGAGGGTTCCCCTTTATCTGAATCCTCACCTGCATTTGTTGTTTTTTGTCTTCTGGATATTGGCCATCCTAACTGGTGAACATGATATCTCACTGTAGTTTTAATTTGAATTTCCCTGATAATTAGCAATTTGGAGCATCTTTTCATGTGTCTGTTGGCCATCTGAATTTCTTCTTTGGAGAAGTGTCTGTTCATATCCTCCACCCATTTTTTAATCAGATTATTTGCTTTTTGGTTGTTGAGGCGTGTGAGTTCTTTATATATTTTGGATGTTAACTGCTTGTCAGATATGTCGTTTACAAATATATTCTCCCATACTGTAGGTGACTTTTTGCGCTGCTGATGGTGTCCTTTGCTGTAAAGAAACTTTTTAGTTTGATATAGTCCCATTTGTTCATTTTTGTTTTTGTTTTCCTTGGCTGAGGAGATGTGTTCAGGAAAAAATTGCTCATGTTTATATTTAAGAGATTTTTGCCTATGTTTTCCTCTAAGAGTTTTATGGTTGGACTCCATTTCTCTTTAAAGAAGCATTCCAAGTATTATAATGCAGATGCTTATATCCAGTAGGTGGAGCTTAATTTCCCTCCCTTTGAGTGTGGGCTAGACCTATTGAACTGTTTACTCAGCAGAGAGTATGGCAAGGGAAAAACAATAACTTTATAGTGTAGAAACCCATCATTTAACCAAGTGATCAAAGTTAACCTCACTGGTGATAAATCATGTTGATAACATGTACTGCTTGATAAGATGCAGTGAGAAGTGTACTTCACCTCTGTGGTATCCTTCCCTCAAACCAATAAGCCCAGTTGAATTATAAGAAAACATCAGACAAACTCAAACTGAGCATGGTTCCACAAAATATCTGGCCAGTACTCTTCAAAAGTATCAAGGTCATGAAAGATGAAAGACTGAGATACCATCACAGACTGGATGAGACAATTAGATACAATGGCCAAATGCAATATGTATCTTGGATTGGGTCTCAGAAGAGAAAAAGACTTTAATTAAACAAGTGGTGAAATCTGAATAAAGTCTATATAGTTTAGTGGCATTGAACCAGTGTTAATTTCCTAGTTTTGACAAATATACCATGGTTATATAACATGTTAGCAGTAAAAAAGCTAGGTAAAGTATATATGGGAACTCTTCATAAGGTCTAAAATCATAATTAAAATATTCCCAATTAAAAAGTTTCTTAAAATAAATTAAAGGATCAAGTTACTCAGTATAAACTGCTTTAGATTCACTTTAGTAAAACAATTTTATTTAACAATTCAAATAAATAAATATTAACTGAGTAACTACTATAGACCAGGGACAGAAATGAAAAAAAAAAATGCTGCCTTTATGGTTGTTACAGTTCATTGGGGAGAGCTAGAGTATAAACAACAAAAATAACAAACGTGGAAGTTTTATTGTATGTTAGAAAGTGACAAATACCATAAAAAGTGATTAAGCACAATGGGGGGTGGTTTCAGTAAGCAGAGTGAATTCAACTTTATAAAGGCCATTCTCACTGAAAGGACATTTAAGCAAAGTCTACAGAATGTGAGGCAGTAACTCTATCACTATCCAGGAGAAGGGAATTCCAGGTTCAGAGAATAGTCTGTGTGGAAGCAAGAGTGGAGACATTCTAGGCACATGGGTTTAAGAAACAGCAAAGTGGCCAGCAGTGTGGGAGGAGAGTTTCCATGAATGTGGCAGGGAGAAAATGATATAGAGCACACCAGGCCACTGTGAGAGCTTTGGTTTTTATACTCTGGGGGAAACAAGGTGCTCATTTTCAGGTTCTGAGCAGACGTTAAGTTGTGAATTTGGTCTGAAAGGGATCAACGTGTCTCCTTGATGATAGATCCTGGGCGAGCAAAAGTGGAAGGAAGGCATACCTGTTTAAAATTTTTCTTACAAAGTCATTTTTTGAATGTTTTATCCTGCCAAACAAATTTAAGTTTTTTAAAAAATGAGACTGTTTGTGTTATTTGTTTATTGCATTGCTGCATATGTTCTTTCTTTAAGGGCCTGGAATTTATGCTTTTTTTTTTCCCTGAAAGCAGAGATTATCATAAACAAATCATGTTTTTGCCCAGCTTTATTGAGGTATAATTGACCAATAAAGTTATAAGATATTTTAAATTTATAATATGATGATTTAATATATATATATACACACATACTGTGAAAGAATTCCTCCCGTTGAATTAATTAAATCATCTTTATAAAAAATTTAAAAGTCAAGTGAGATGGTCTAAAATTGTCTGATCTAAAATTTGAATTTGATTCAGACAAGATCAAATGTAAATCAGGTTTAGATCTGACCAAATCAAGATCAGACTCTAAAATCTCTAACCTAGGAGAGAGAGATTTAATATCTTAACATCTGTTCAATTTGTAGTGTGTATGTCAGATACAGGTATACAATAATACAATTTACTAGACATTTCTGAGTAGTGCCATAATGCTTCCTAAAACTGGCTGTTAGAATCAGACATTAAAATAACATCATTTCTTTTAGACTAAAACTTCAAAGTAAATATTGGGGCACTATATTAATTATGAAATATAAATTTTGACAACTATTCCATAGATTCAGAAATTAGCAAGAAGAAAACAAGCCTTTTTTTAAAAGTAAATTTGAAGCCAGCAAAATTTAAACTCAATATTTGATAAAACAATTTGGCCTTACAAATCCCAGTAACAACTTTCTCAACATGTAAGAAAAGTTTGGGATAAAAATCTCAACTTATATTCTGTTGTCCTCTCAATAACACTTTATCGTTCTCCCATTTTTCCTTTGCCTTTAAAAATCTGTATCAAATTCAATGCCTAGTTATTTAAGAAAATATTAGTGTATTAATGATTAAAATCTACTCCAAGTGATGGTATCATGTATGGAATAATGCGGCATAATTATGAGTTCAATACTGAACTGTGCATGAATAGGAAATTTGAACTGAAGCTTATTTTTGAATATTCAATGTTAGAGAAATATCTGTTTATCACTGACTTTTTGATAAGAATTTTTATGTTAATAAACTGTATTTGGGTCGCTACTTAACTGATTGTGAGTTAACATTATTTTTAGTTATAGAATGTATTGGAAATATATCAAAATAAGGTTGTTTTGACAGAAAAAAGAAATCTTGTCCAACTCTTGTCAGCATCAGTCAATTCCTCCAGTTACAGGAGAATTTGACAAATGTTCAGTGAAATGCTGACAAATGGACTTCAGAGCATACCTAATTAGTACTTTCCTTCCCTTCCTGGGTTGTGCAGAGAAGGGAAAGTAATTATAGAAACCCAAAGTTTAGCCTTCAAATTGAAGCTGAACTTAAATGTAGTTTAAAGCCTTTCTCCCTTTAAGCTTACCTTTCTCACTGTCTTTTGATTTGGTGGTGGTGCATCCATATTAAGGTACCTAATGACAGACACCCTGAGACAGTGAGAGTGAATGCTTTTCCTCTGACATATGGTCAGAGGATGATGATACAGAGCGTGTCTTTCAATGTGTATCTGCATGGACTCTGAGTCCGAGAGTGATATATACGTCTACTTTATGCCTGCAAGATCCAAAAGGCCTTTTCAAATATTCATATCCTTTTTTTTCTTTTTATTCTCTACCAGTATGTGTTATGTGATGAGAAGAATGTCAGAACCTCTGGAGTTTTATTTTTAAGTTTTAGTCTTGCCTGAGGGGAAAAATATATTGAAAGTTTGCTGGTCAAGCTTTTCATACTTTTTCATAACATGTCTAATAATGGCAAAGAAGTTTGTTCAAGTAATTTAGGCAGGCCTTGCATAGTTACCATGATCCACTCTGATGTGAGTTACTGGGTAAAGTCTGGCATTCGGCTGGTAGTACCTAAGGATAACTTTCTCTGTGTTGCCTGTTGTAACCAAGGAGAAGTCAAAGAAGGCACAGAGATGAGGACTTTTTTTTTTCTTTTAGCTGAATTCTGATCATTCCTCCCTGATCTTGTTTCCACATGGGTTATAACTTCCTCATATGATGCATCAAGCTAACAGGATTTGTATAGCCATAGGCACTGTTGCCATTTCACATGCTATAGCAGGCTAGTGGAGATGCTGATGAGAAACACGGTAATGCGACCACCTCTACCTACTAAAGCGAACCCTGGAGCAAAAGAGCAGTGCATCTGTGGTTTTATTATTGTACCCACTGCTATGCAATTGTTTGCTTTTATTTTCCATGGGCTTGAAAACTTAAAATATGCTTTAATATTTTAATATATAATTTAGCCCTTTTCTCCGATCAGGTTTCTGACCCATTGATTTTTAAGATCTTATTTTAATTTTCACCGGCTTCTGAACTTCACCTTTCTTCATTATCAGCCAGGAGAAAAAAAATAGAATAAAATCACCAGCTGGTGGGAAAGTCGTTTGGAGGATGTTAGCCAGATTAACCTTTACATAATAATTATGAATTAATAACTTTTTCCCTCCTCCATAAAACCCATGTATTTAGTTAGCTTCAGGGAAAACAGAAGAGGGAAGAGAAATAAAATCACAGTGAAATGATTCATCATGTTATAATGAAACAGAATTGTGGCTTCAAGGACTCACAGTCTTTAAAAACTATCGTGCACAAAAGAGATGAGGGAATTAAAACTGTAATTTCCCAAGTATTAAAAATATAAGCTACATTCTGAATGAAGTAAATAACTCGTCAACCCCTTGTTCATGGGAACAACCACACTGGGATACAGCATGTGTTGGAAGCAGTGATTAAAAAATGATCCAAACCAGTGCACTAAAATTTTAAACTAGTTTTCACTATTGACACAAAGAGCATTCACTGGGAATAGCAATAACATCTACTTATGCAAAAATATTTTTTGACATGCGATGAAAACATAACCTCTGGATACATGTTCTCTCTTTTAGGTTTTCAGTGGGAATTGTGCCTAAGTGATTAGGGCAGGATTTGGTCCAATAAATAAACTGAAAATTTTGTAACAAGTGGTAGAGTAATACATATTAATTCTGAACAGATTGACACTGTAATTTGGGATAAAAACCATAATGATTACAGAATGCAGTCAGTGTAAGTCAACTCTGATGGACTGGAACAGATGTGTCCACCTGTTTAGAGCCCAGTTTTGCATCACTTGGGATGCATAATATGACTGAGGTCTGTAACGTTGCTATTTGGAAAGGTATACGAGTTAGGAAAAAGGAGAAGTGTCAAATTCTGGGTCGTCCTTTTGTTCTTCTAGGAAACTATTGAGGTGAAAAAAACACATGAGAGCACACTAAAGACTAAAATAAAAGAAAATGTCCAGGGTAGATGTAAACATTGCTATATGCCTTTCATTGGTGATAATTTGGAAAGCTTCATAAAAGGCATTTCAAGGACAGGAGGGTGGGAATAGATTTAGTTTTCATTTCCCTAAAATCGAGAAATTCTGTGTAAATTAACTCAGTATGCATTTTTTAAAATGCTAAACCGAATGAAGAAAGATGGAAAGAAACTCCAATGCTATAATGTTCATGCCTAAGGGAACTCCGTATATCTAGTACCAAGTAAGATTAGGCTTTTGTGAATATTTATCATTTGAAATCATGGGAAAAGATCTTTTTGACAGACTATGCCCTAGGTCTAAAGATTATATTGTGTGTTATTAGAGGGTAGTTTTATTTTTTCTTAAGGTAGAAGGAAATTTTTTTACTATGATAATAAATGTTTTTTTCTATAAAAAAGATTTAATGTGTGGTCATAAACATCATGTTAAGGACTGAATGTTATAGACGCTACTATTAAAATTATCTTTCCTGTCTGTGCCATTCAATCTTTCTTATTTAAATTAACAAAATTGAGTACTTGTGTGTTATTCTCCCGTTCTCTCTTCTGTCACCCTTTAACCAAACCTTAACCTATAGAGTCTCATTATAAGGGTAACATACTATTTTGTTGTATTTTAATATATGGAAACTAGTCTCCTAGCTCATTTATAATCTTCAGCTGTGTTTGTTGAGGACGTTTTGAGTTAAGAAATTTATTTCACTTCCAGTATCATGATTTTCTTTGGAATGAGGTATTCAAATTTCATAATGTGAAAGACAAATTAGTTTATTTTTATTTTTTATTTTTTAAATAATTTATTTTGGTATCATTAATCTACAATTACATGTGCAATATTATGGTAATTTAACTACCCCCTTCATCAGGGCCCCACCCCCACCAACCCCATTACACTTACTGTCCATCAGCGTAGTGAGATGCTACAGAATCACTACGTGTCTTCTCTGAGTTGTACAGCCCTCCCTGTGCCCCCCCCCAACATTACATCTGCTAATCGTAATGCCCCTTTTTCTCCCTTGTCCCTCCCTTCCCACCCATCCTCCTCAGTCCTTTTCCCTTTGGTAACTATTAGTCCATTTTTGGGTTCTGTGAGTCTGCTGCTGTTTTGTTCCTTCAGTTTTTTTCTTTGTTATTCTACTCCACATATGAGTGAAATCATTTGATATTTGTCTTTTTCGGCTTGGCTTATTTCACTGAGCATAATACCCTCTAGCTCCATCCATGTTGTTGCAAATGGTAGGATTTGTTTTCTTCTTATGGCTGAATAATATTCCATTGTGTTTATGTACCACCTCTTCTTTATCCATTCATCTACTGATGGACACTTAGGTTGCTTCCATTTCTTGGCTATTGTAAATAGTGCTGCGATAAACATAGGGGTGCATATGTCTTTTTCAAACTGGGCTGCGGCATTCTTAGGGTAAATTCCTAGGAGTGGAATTCCTGAGTTAAATGGTATTTCTATTTTGAGTTTTTTGAGGAACCTCCATACTGCTTTCCACAATGGTTGAACTAATTTACATTCCCACCAGCAGTGTAGGAGGGTTTCCTTTTCTCCACAACCTCACCAACATTTGTTGTTGTTTTTGTTTTGGATGTTGGTCATCCTAACTGGTGTGAGGTGATATCTCATTGTGGTTTTAATCTGCATTTCACTGATGATTAGCGATGTGGAGCATCTTTTCATGTGCCTGTTGGCCATCTGAATTTCTTCTTTAGAGAAGTGTCTATTCATGTCCTCTGCCCATTTCTTAATTGGATTATTTGCTTTTTGTTTGTTGAGGTGCGTGAGTTCTTTGTATATTTTGGATGTCAACCCCTTATTGGATATGTCATTTATGAATATATTCTCCCATACTGTAGGATCTCTTTTTGTTCTACTGATGGTGTCCTTTGCTCTGCAGAAGCTTTTCAGCTTGATATAGTCCCACTTGTTCATTTTTGCTTTTGTTTCCTTTGCCCAGGGAGATATGTTCATGAAGAAGTCACTCATGTTTATGTCCAAGAGATTTTTGCCTATGTTTTTTTCTAAGACTTTTATGGTTTCATGACTTACATTCAGGTCTTTGATCCATTTTGAGTTTACTTTTGTGTATGGGGTCAGACAGTAGTCCAGTTTCATTCTCTTACATGTAGCTGTCCAGTTCTTCCAACACCAGCTGCTGAAGAGACTGTCATCTCTCCATTGTATATCCAGTGCTCCTTTATCAAATATTAATTGACTGTGTATATTTGGGTTAATGTTTAAATTTTCTATTCTATTTCACTGGTCTGTGGGTCTGTTTTTGTGCCAATACCAAATTGTCTTGATTACTGTGGCTTTGTAGTAGAGCTTAAAGCCAGGGAGCATAATTTCCCCTGTTTTATTCCTCCTTCTCAGGATTGCTTTGGCTATTCGGGGTCTTTTGTGGTTCCATATGAATTTTAGAATCATTTGTTCCAGTTCATTGAAGAAAGCTGTTGGGAGTTTGATAGGGATTGCGTTGAATCTGTAGATTGCTTTAGGTAGTATAGCCATTTTGACAATATTTATTCTTCTTAGCCAAGAGCATGAGATGCATTTCCATTTGTTAGTGTCCCCTTTAATTTCTCTTAGGAGTGTCTTGTAGTTTTCAGAGTATAGGTCTTTCACTTCTTTCATTAGGTTTATTCCTAGGTATTTTATTGTTTTTGATGCAATTGTGAATGGAATTGTTTTTCTGATTTCTCTTTCTGTTAGTTCATCGTTAGTGTATAGGAAAGCAACAGATTTCTGTGTGTTAATTTTGTATCCTGCAACTTTGCTGAATTCAGATATTAGTTCTAGTAGTTTTGGAGTAGAGTCTTTAGGGTTTTTTATGTACAGTATCATGTCATCTGCAAATAGTGACAATTTGACTTCTTCTTTACCAATCTGGATGCCTTGTATGTCTTTGTTTTGTCTGATTGCCATGTCTAGGACCTCCAGTACTATGTTGAATAACAGTGGAGAGAGTGGGCATCCCTGTCTTGTTCCCGATCTTAGATGAAAAGCTTTCAGCTTCTCGCTGTTAAGTATGATGTTAGCTGTGGGTTTGTCATATATGGCCTTTATGATGTTGAGGTACTTGCCGTCTATACCCATTTTGTTGAGAGTTTTAATCATGAATGGATGCTGAATTTTGTCAAGTGCTTTTTCAGCATCTATGGAGATGATCATGTGTCTTTGTTCTTCTTTTTCTTGATGTGGTGGATGATGTTGATGGATTTTCGAATGTTGTAACATCCTTGCATCCCTGGGATGAATTGCACTTGGTCATGGTGTATGATCCTCTTGATGTGTTTTTGAATTCGGTTTGCTAATATTGTGTTGAGTATTTTTGCATCTACGTTCATCAGGGATATTGGTCTGTAATTTTCTTTTTTGGTGAGGTCTTTGCCCTGTTTTGGTATTAGAGTGATGCTGGCATCATAGAATGAGTTTGGAAGTATTCCCTCCTCTTCTATTTTTTGGAAAACTTTAAGGAGAATCGGTGTTATTTCTTCTCTATATGTCTGGTAGAATTCAGAGGTGAATCTACCTGGTCCGGGGGTTTTGTTCTTGGGTAGTTTTTTGACTACCGATTCAATTTTGTTGCTTGTGATTGGTCTGTTTAGTTTTTCTGTTTCTTGTTTGGTCAGTCTTGGAAGGTTGTATTTTTCTAAGAAGTTGTCCCTTTCTTTTAGGTTTTCCAGCTAAGACAAGTTAGTTTAGAAAACTAAAGATATATTCTTGGTAAAAAGGTATCAGCTGGGTAAAACCTATCAGAAACAACTAAGAAGCATTTCAGATTTTATCTTCCCTGGCTGCCCCTTTCTCTATTCATCGAAGAACTAGGGAAAGATCTTTTCAATGCAGTGTGCATTCATTGTCATACTTGAAAGAAACTTTAATAAATCAAAGATCCCACTGGCTAAATGGCATTATGGGCTTTTAAAGAGAATAGTTTGAATTATACCTTGTACTTAAGGATGTATATAAACTTTAAATGTACACAAAATAAGAAGATATAACTAATATAAATAAATGAGATATAGACAAGTGTTCCATTTCAAGGGGCAACAGAATATTTGATTTGCGGGTAATTAAGTTAAAATTGTTCAGAAAAATTGATGTGCTTTATACAACTCTGCACATAGTGTTTTATTAAAAAGATGTTACTGTCATATTTTACACTATTTAAGAACTAATTATACAGAAGTAAATGCTAAAAATCATGACCTAATGATTATGGTACTATTAAATTACACATACGACATTGTAGTGGAAGATGACTAAGGCTTTTTGTGCTAAATTAATAGATTTCCATTCTGTCTCTGCAGCAGATGGGAAAATTTAAATCAATACTGATATATCAGTCCCCAGCCTTCCCTCCCGAGATTGTCATAGGATTGACTTGAGGTAATGCCCATTTATTGATTCTCCAGGTCACTTTCTTATGTAGTCAATGTTGAGAAACACTAATCTTGATTTATATGTCTTTAAATCAATGAGTTCTTGTGAGAAAAGTAAATAAAATAATAATTTCATATACACTTGTGTAACTGTTTATGATTGCCAAAGACTTTAATATCTGGTGGGAGCATACTGACTAAGGGTTAAAGTAGAGGTAAGTAATATTCTGGGGGATCATTTAAGCAAATTTTGGGAGTGTCAAGGAATGCTCCTTGGGGAAAGAGTTCATATCTATGTAATGAAACACCAGTAGACTTCAAGGCTTCATCTAAATTGTAGTATGTATCAGTACTTTTAACTTTTTACGGCCAAATAATATTCCATGGCATGGTTATATTACGAGATGCCAGTAACCAAAGAGCACATATTACATGATTACACTTACATGAAGTATCCACTATAGGCATTCTATAGAGACAGAAAATAGATCAGTGGTTGCCTAGGATTCAGGTAAGGGAATTATAAGGAGATTGGAAAATGATAACTAAAGGGTACAGGGTTTCACTAATAGTAATGAAAGTGTAAAATTGTGGTGATGGGTACGCTTATCTCTGAACACACTAAAACCCACTGAATCTTACAGTTTAGATGGGTGAGTTTTATGGCATGTGAAATATATCTCAAAAAAGTTGTTTTTCAAAAAAAAAGAAGTAAGCTTGCCAAATCAACTTGGTGAGAGCATTTTATCTAGAGGGAGATATGACAGAGAGCATGGAGAGCTTGCTAAATGGCAAGTAGCTGAGAATGGTTGGCATATAAGGTTCAGGGAAATGTCCCAGAGGTGGTCAGAAATGAAGCTGGAGAGATAAACTGGGTAAGGAAATGGATGCTGTAAACCTTCAAAAAATTTTTTTCTTTTTAATTGTGGTAAAATACACATAACAAAAACATCACCGAAATCATTTTTAGGTATATAGTTCAGTAGTGTTAAATATATTAACATTGTGCAACCAATTTCTAGAACTTTTCATCTTGCAAAATTGACACCATGTACTCATTAAACAACTCCCCTCTTCCACCCATCTCTAGCTCCTGACAATCACCATTTTATTTTGTTTCTGTGCATTTGACTGCTCTAGACACCTCATAGAAGTTGAATTATGCAGTATGTGTCTTTTTTGTGGCTGGTTTACTTCACCTAGCATAATGTCCTCAAGACTTATCCATGTTATAGGATGTCTCAGAATTCTCTTCCATTTTAAAGCTGCATAATATTCCATAGTATGAATATACCACAGTTCATCTGTCTGTCCATATGGTGGTTACTTGAGTTGCTTCCACTCTTGGCTAATGTGCAAATGCTGCTATGAACATGGGTGTACTGACATCTTTTTAAGATCCTACTTTCAATTCTTTTGGATATATAAGCAGAAGTTGAATTAGTAAGGACTTTTTAAAGAGTTTAAAATGTATCCTGAGGGAAATGAACAGCAACTAAGAATTTTTAAAACCAGGAACATGACACAGTTGGAGAACACTAGAGGAGGAATAATTATGGAGATATTTTAATGTTATAAACATACAAGTTAAGATTCAAGAAACCTAGATTCCTATCTGCCAGTACTATGTGTGATAATAGGGGAAAGTAGGAACAGAGACAGTCAAAAGTTCTACTGGGATACCTATCAACTCTAGGGTTTGAGAAAGTTGAGTGCATTTGGTAGACTGTGCCTACTCAGGAGAAATAAGAGAAGAATTTGGGGCAGACTCAAAAGCATTTTCCAAGCTGCAAACAGATCCGTCAACATAGGGTATCTATATGGTGATAGCAGTGTCCAAGCAACACACATTTCCAAAGGTAAATAATAAAACATAAGTAGCTATGATGGCTTAAGCACAGGCAGTGACCAATGAGTGGCTTATGCAGACCCATGGATGACCACTAGGTAGCCAGTGATAAAATTTTGAGTAGACACACAGAAGTGCACACTATGAGGGAAATAGACTTGGCAGAATTGGTTCAGACAAGTATTTAACAAGTAAACAAATCACTAAACTAACAAAAACAACCTGTTGGGAGGAAGAAATCAGCAGCCAGAGTTGCTACAGTGTTATCTGAAATGTCCAGTTATCAATAAAAAATTGTGGAACATGCAAAGAAACAGAAAAGCATGACCCATCCACTTATCAGACAGCAGATACTGCCTCTGAAGGGGTTAGGATGATAAATTTAGCAGACAAAGATTTCAAAGCAGCTAATATAAACATGCTTATAGAACAAAAGGAAACCATGGTCAAATAAATAAAAAGAAGTGTGATGACAATATATCATCAACTAGAGAATATCAATAAAGAAGCAGAAATTATTTAAATGAACCAAATGGAAATTTTGAGTTGGAAAGCACAATAACAGTGATGAAAAAAAAATCACCAGATGGGCAAAAGAGTAAATCTGAGCTAGCACAAGAAAGAATCAGTAAATTTGGAGATATGTTATTACAGATTATGCAATGTGAATAACAAAAAGAAGGAACGAAAATTACTAACAGATTCAGAGAAGTTTTGAGCACCATTAAATGCATCAACATATGTGTGGAATACCAGTAAATAATAGCTGAAAACTTCCTAAATGTAACAAAAATGATAATCTACATATCCAACAAGCTAAAAATATTCAAGTAGGACCAATGTAAAGAAATCTAGATCCAGACATATCATAGTCAAAATGTTGAAAGACAAAGAGAGTATCTTGAAAGCTCCAAGAGAAAAACAACTCATCATGTACAAGAAAAAACACAAGATTAACAGCCAACTTCTCATCAAAGCAACAGAGGTCAGAAAGCAATGAGATGACAAAAAGTGATGAAGGTAAAAATCTGTCAACCAAGAATCTTACATCAAAGAAACTATCTTTCAAAAATGAAGGTGAAATAAGGACACACCAAGAAAAAGAAGAAAACAGAACTTTTTGCTTGAAGATATGCCTTAGGCAATTGTATGCTTACTAGGCTGAAAGCAAGAGACAATAGGCAGTAATTTGAATCCACATGGAAAAGTATAATTTTCTTATTTACAAGGTAACTATATAGGTAATTTTAAAAGGCAGTATAATTGCATATTTATTTTCCATTCTTGATTGAAAATGTGAAGAGACCTAAAACAAGTAAAGATATCACAATAGTAATCTAAAAACTTCTCATAAAGAAATATCCATTCCCAGATAACCTCACTGGTGAATTTTACCAAACATTCAAAGAAGAATTAATACCAATCCTTCACATACTCCTCCAAAATATAAAAGAGAGAGACCATCTCCTAACTAATCATATAATACCATTTTTTTACCAATATACCAAAACGAAAAAAAAAATACAAGAAAACTAGAGGCCAATATCCCCTATGAATATTAAGATTACACTCAAAACTCCTCAACCAAATACTATCAAACTGAATTGAGCAACATATGAAAAAGAGTTATACACCATGACCAAATTGGGTTTATCTCAGAAATGCAAGGATTGTTTAATATCTGAAAATTAGCATAATATAGAATATTAATAAAGGATAAAACCCATATTATCATCTAAATATATACAGAAAATGTTTGAAAAAAATTCAGTACAGTTTCATGGTAAAACTGTTCAACAAACTAGGAAGAGAAGAGACCTTCCTCACCAATCTGCAAAAACAGGCCATCTACAAAATGTCCACAGCTAACATTATACTTAATGGTGGAAGGCTGAATGCTTTACTTGAAAGATCAAGAACAAGACAGGAAGTCTGCTCTTACTACTTCTATTTGACATTGAACTAAACGTTGTAGTTATGGTAATTAGGCAAGATTTTTAAAAAAGGTATATAGATTGTGAAAGAAATAAAATTATCTTTGCTGCAGATGACATGGTCTTGTATATAGAATATCCTGAGAAATACATACACATGCACAAATGCACACACAATTAGAACTAATAAGTTTAGCAAGGCTGTATTATATAGATTGATGCACAAACATCAATTGTATTTCTATAAAATAGCAATAAATAATCTGAAAATAAACTTAAAACAATATACTTAAAAATAAAAATTAAAAAGTGTAAAATGTGTACATTGAAAATTATAAAACGTTACAAGAAATTAATGATATAAACAAGTCGTAAGATATCTCATGTTTAGGGAATGGAAGACAATACTGTTTGGATGGCAATACTCCCCAAATTGAATTATAGATTCGGTGCAATTCCTGTCAAAACCCCAGCTGGCTTTTTTCTTTTAATCAAAAATTGATTTTTCAAATCTGATAAGGGATTTGCATCCAGAATTCAAAAAGAACTCCTATAACTCAATAAAAAGACAAATAACCCAATTAAAAATGAGCAAAATATTTGAATAGATATTTCTCCAATGTGAAGATACACAAATGTCCAATAAGCATACAAGAAGATGCTGAAAATAGTCATTAGAGAAATAAAAATCAAAACTATAAAGAGATCCTCCTTCATATCCACTAGGTTGGCAATAATCAAAAAGACATATAATAAATGTTGGCAATGATGTGGAGAAATTGAGACTCTTATACATTGCTGATGGAAAACAGTTTGGCAACCACTCAAATAATTAAACATGGATTAAATCTTATTACCCAGCAATTCCATTTATAGCCAAGAGAAATGAAAACATACACATACAGGGTATATACAAATGCTCCTCACTGCATTATTCATAACAGTTGAAAGGTGGAAACAATGTCTAAAACTAGCATGTAGCATATCTATACAATTGAATACTATTTGTCAATAAAAGGAAATGAAGTGCTTATGCATGCTACAACATGGATGAAGTTTGAAAACATGATACTAAGTGAAAGAAGTGAGTCAAAAAATACCACTTATTGTATGATTCCACTTATGTGAAATGTCCAGAATAGGTGACTCTATATAGCAAAGGACTTTCTTAGGAGTCAGGGATAGGAGGTGACAGCTATTGGTATGGGGTTTCTTTCAGGAAGAACTAAAGTGTTCTAATATTAGACTGTACTGATGATGGCACAACCCTGTGAATACACTAAAAATACTGAATTGGACACTTCAAAGGAGTTAGTGTATAGTATAATTATATCTCAGTAAAGCTGTTAAAAAGTTAATTGTTTATACAAACAAAAAATGTATTAATATAAAATGTGTATAAGTATGGTGTATGAAAATAATAGCCAAAAAGTCTACAAAGAAATATTTATTGCAAGGTTTTATACTATTAGCCAACAGAAGAGGAAAAATGGAATCAGAAAACCTCAGAGTATTCAAAAGTTGTCAGAAAAATAGAGAAAAAACAAAGAACAGATGGTACAAAAAGATAACAAATAGCAAGATGCACTACTTGATTTCAAGACTTACTGTAAGTCACAGTAATCAAGACAGTATGCTAATGGCATTAGTGCAGAGAAATGCATCAATGGAACAGAATAGAACATTCAGAAATGGACCTACACAAACATGTACAACTGACTTTTGAAAAAGGTGAAAAACAATTCTGTGGGTAGATGGCAGTTTCAAAAAAGTGATGGGGGAAAATTACATGTGAATATGTACACACATACACACACAAAAACAAATCTTTGATTACCTTGAATCATATGTAAAAAGTAGCTCAAAAAGGATCATAAGCATAAATATAGAACTACTGTTATAAAACTAGAAATCATAGGAGAAAACTTTTATGATCTTGTATAAAGATTTCTGAGACACCATAATCAAAAGCAAAATTACTTGAAACTTCAAAATTTAAAAACACTTCTATATGAAAGACACTATAATGAGAATGAAAAGCCAAGCTATAGACTGAGAGAAATATCTGCAAAGTCTGTATCTGATAGAGCACTTTTATCCAGACTATGTAAAGATCTCTCAAACCTCAGTAATAACAAAGCAAACAACTAACTAAAAAATGAGCAGATTATTTGAACACATACTTCACCAAAGATGATATACAGATGGCAAAAAGCAAAAAGGATGCTCAACATCATTAGTGATTAGGAAAATGCAAATTAAAGTCACATGGGATACCACTACACACTTATTAGGTTTGCTAAAATTATAAAGACGGATAATATACCACATGTTGTCAAGAATGTGGAACTGGACATATCCTTCACTGCTTGGACGGCATAAAAAATGGTAAACATTCTGGAAAAGTTTGGCAATGTCTTAAAAAGTTAAATATACAGCTATCATATGATCTAGGCATTTCATTCTGTCATTTATTCCAGAGAAATGAAAGCCTACGTCCATGAAAAAACATAGAACCAGCTCCTGGTGTCATTGATTCTTTCTATTGTTTTATTCTTCTCAATTTTATTTATTTCTGCTCTGATCTTTATTATGTCCCTCCTTCTACTGACTTTGGGCCTCATTGTTCTTTTTCTAGTTTCACTAATTGTGAGTTTAGACTGTTCATTTGAGATTGTTCTTCTTTCTTAAGGTAAGCCTGTATTGCAGTATACTTTTCTCTTAGAACTGCCTTCACTGTGTCCCACAGATTTTGTAGTGTTGAGTTGTTTTCATTTGTCTCCATATATTGCTTGATCTCTGTTTTTATTTGGTCATTGATTCATTGGTTATTTAGTAGCATGTTGTTAAGCCTCTATGTGTATGTGGGCTTTTGTGTTTTCTTTGCATAATTTATTTTGAGTTTCATACCTTTGTGGTCTGAGAAACTGGTTGGTAAAATACAGTCTTTAACTTACTGAGGCTTTGTGTGGCCTTGTATGTGGTCTATTCTGGAAAATGTTCCATGTGCACTTGAGACGAATGTGTATTTTGATGCTTTTGGGTGGAGTGTTCTATAGATGTCTGTTAGGTCGATTTGTTCTAATGTGCTGTTCAGTGCCTCTACCTCCTTACCTATTTTCTTTCTGGTTGATCTGTCCTTTGGAGTGAGTAGTGTGTTGAAGTCTCCTAAAATGAGTGCATTGCATTCTGTTTCCCCTTTTAATTTTGTTAGCATTTGGTTCACATATTTAGGTACTCCTATATTGGGTGCATGCATATTTATAGTGGTTATATCCTATTGTTGGGCTGACCTCTTTATTATTATGTAATGACATTCTTTGTCTCTTGTGACTTCCTTTTCTTTGAAATCTATTTTGTCTGATACAGGTACTGCAACTCCTGCTTTTTCCTCCCTATTATTTGCATGAAATATCTCTTTTCCATCCCTTCACATTTAGTCTGTGTATATCTTTGGGTTTGAAGTAAGTCTGTTGTAGTCAGTATATGATGGATCTTGTGTTTTTTATCCATTCTGTAACTCTATGCCTTTTTATTGGTGCATTCAATCCATTTACATTTAGGGCAATTATCGATAAATATGTACTTATTGCCATTGCAGGCTTTAGATTTGTGGTTACCAAAGGTTCAAAGGCAGCTTCTTTACTGTCTAACAGTCTAACTTAACTCACTTAGTACATTATTTCAAGCACAATATAAAGATTTTTTTCTCCCTTCTTTTTCTTCCTCCTCAACTCTTTATATATTAGGTGTTACAGTCTGTACTCTTTGTGTATACATTGACTGACTTTGGGGGGTACTTGATTTAATTTTGCATTTGCTTAGTAATTGATTGGTCTTCTTCCTTTACTGTGGTTTTATTTCTCTGGTGACAGCTATTTAGCCTTAGGAGAACTTCCATCTTGAACAGTCCTTTTAAAATACACTATAGAGGGGACTTCCGGGAAGATGGCGTGAGCAGGGCGGCAGAAATCTCCTCCCAACACTATATTTATCTACGAAAACACAGAAATACATCTATTCCTAAAAGAGAGACGAGAAATACACAGGAAAGTGCACAGCGTGCAGCTACACCCGAGAGGACTCGGCACCCCAAGAGGCGGGTGAGATCCGGAGCCGCAACCCGGTGGGACCCGAGCCCTCCCGCACCCCAGCGCACCGGCGGGAGGGAGTGGAAGTACAACCTGCGAAGTAGCCAGCTGCGGTGATCTGCGCGAGGAGCGCTCACCCACATTGCGCAGTGCAGCGGAGATTGGAGAGACAGAGGGGCAGGATCTGAGCGGGGAAGGCGCCAGGGTGCTTGCAGCCGGGTCCTGGAAAGGAAAAAAAAAAGCGCGTGCTTTCTTCAGCGGTCTTAAAGAGACAGGAGCCCAGCGGAGGAGCCGGATCGCCCTGGCACACTCAGCCCAGCAGGCTGGTAGTCCTGAGGAGTTTCAGATGCCTTAGCTGGCGACTGAGGAAGCGTAGCCATACTTACACTTCTCACTGAGATCAACAGCCTCCTATTCGTTCCCACCCCTGCCAGAGCGATAAAGGGCCCTGCGGAGCGGCACAGTCAGAGCTGTGGAATAGTGGGGCAATAGCGCCACCTAGAGCATTCCCACAGAATCTACGTCCGGTTGGCATTTTTTTTGTTTTTTTTGTTTTGTTTTGTTTTTTCTTTTCTTTCTTTCTTTTTTTTTCTCTTTTTTTTTCTTCTCTTTTTAAAGTCTTAAAGAGCCCAGCTGACATACGTGGCAACTATCAGTGACCAATTATATAGCCATGAAAAGACGAGGAATATGGTTCAGAACAAAATCAACCAGATAACCCCAGAGAGGGAGTCTGAAGGGATGGAAATGCACAGCCTCGCTGAAAAAGAATTCAGAATAAAAGTCATAACCATGCTGATGGACCTACAGAGAAATGTGCAAGAGCTGAGGGAGGAAGTGAGGGAACTGAGGAAAGACAATACAGAAATCAGACAAGCGATCGACGGTCTTAATAGCAGAATGGATGAGATGCAAGAGACTGTTAATGGAATAGAAAACAGAGAACAGGAGTACAGAGCAGCTGAGGCAGAGAGAGATAAAAGGATTTCTAGGAATGAAAGAATATTAAGAGAACTGTGTGACCAATCGAAATGAAACAATATTCACATTATAGGAGCACCAGAGGAAGAAGAGAGAGAAAAGGGGATAGAAAATGTCTTTGAAGAAATAATTGCTGAAAACTTTCCCTTGCTGGGGAAGGAAGTAGTCTCGCAGTCCACCGAAGCTCATAGATCTCCTAACACAAGGGACCCAAGGAAGACAACACCAAGACACATAATAATTAAGATGGCAAAGATCAAAGATAAAGACGGTATTAAAGGCAGCTAGAGAGAGAAAAAAGATCACCTACAAAGGAAAACCCATCAGACTATCATCAGACATCTCAACAGAAACCTTACAGGCCAGAAGAGAATGGCATGATATATTTAACGTTATGAAACAGAAGGGCCTCGATCCAAGAATATTGTATCCAGCACGATTATCATTTAAATATGATGGAGGGATTAAACAATTTCCAGATAAACGAAAGTTGAGAGAGTTTGCCTCTCATAAACCACCACGACAGGATATATTAAATGGACTGCTCTAGATGGAAGCACACCTAAGGCTAAAAAGATGTCATCAGAGAAAAAAAAATCATAGCAAAGAGAGCAGACCATACAAATACTAACTAAAGGCAGAGAATAAAACACCTATTATAGAAAGAATGGAGGAGGAGGAATAAGAAGGGAGAGAAAGAAAGAAACATCAGACTGTGTTTACAATAACTTAACAAGAAAGTTAAGTTAGATTGTTACATACTAAAGAAGCAACCCTTGAACCTTTGGTAACCACGAATCTGAAGCCAGCAATGGCAATAAGTACATATCTATCAATAATCACCCTAAATGTAAATGGACTGAATGCACCAATCAAAAGACACAGAGTAACAGAATGGATAAAAAAGCAAGACCCATCTATATGCTGCCTACAAGAAACTCACCTGAAAACCAAAGATATGCACAGACTAAAAGTGAAGGGATGGAAAAAGATATTTCATGCAAACAACAAAGAGAAAAAAGCAGGTGTTGCAGTACTTGTATCAGACAAAATAGACTTCAAAACGAAGAAAGTAGCAAAAGATAAAGAAGGACATTACATAATGATAAAGGGGTCAGTCCAACAAGAAGATATAATCATTATAATTATATATGCACCAAACACAGGAGCGCCAGCATATGTGAGACAAATACTAACAGAATTAAAGGAGGAAATAGACTGCAATGCATTCATCTTAGGAGACTTCAACACACCACTCACTCCAGAGTACAGATCAACCAGACCGAAAATAAGTAAAGACACAGAGGCAATGAACAACACACTAGAACAGATGGACCTAACAGACATCTACAGAACTCTACACCCAAAAGCAACTGGATACACATTCTTCTCAAGTGCACATGGAACGTTTTCCCGAATAGACCATATACTAGGCCACAAAAAGAACCTCAGTAATTTGAAAAATATTGAAATCCTACCAACCAACTTCTCAGATCACCAAGGTATAAAACTAGAAATAAATTTTAGAAAGAAATGAAAAAGGCTCACTAATACATGGAGACTTAACAACACTCTCCTAATTAATCAATGGGTTAACGACCAAATCAAAACTGAAATCAAAGAATATATGGAGACTAATGACAACAACAACACAAAGCCACAACTTCTGTGGGACACAGCAAAGGCACTTCTAAGAGGAAAGTATATTGCAATCCAGGACTATTTAAAGAAAGAACAACATTCCCAAATGAATAGTCTAAAGACACAATTACTGAAATTGGAAAAAGAAGAACAAATGAGGCCGAAAGTCACCAGAAGGAGGGACATAATAAAGATCAGAGAAGAAATAAATAACATTGAGAAGAATAAAACAATAGAAAAAATCAATAAAACCAAGAGCTGGTTCTTTCAAAAAATAAACAAAATAGATAAACCCCTAGCCAGACTCATTAAGAGAAAAAGAGAATCTACACACATAAACACAATCAGAAATGAGAAAGGAAAAATAACGACGGACCCCACAGAAATACAAAGAATCATAAGAGAAAATTATGAGAATCTATATGCTAACAACTGGAAAACATAGAAGAAATAGACGACTTCTTAGAAAAATACAACCTTCCAAGACTGACCAAGCAAGAAACAGAAAAACTAAACAGGCCAATCACCAGCGACGAAATCGAATTGGTAATCAAAAAACTACCCAAGAACAAAACCCACGGGACTGATGGATTCACGTCTGAATTCTACCAGACATATAGAGAAGAAATAACACCCATTCTCCTTAAAGTTTTCCAAAAAATAGAAGATGAGGGAATACTTCCAAACTCATTCTACGAAGCCAGCATCACTCTAATACCAAAACCAGGCAAAGTCCTCACCAAAAAAGAAAATTACAGACCAATATCCCTGATGAATGTAGATGCAAAAATACTCAACAAAATATTAGCAAACCGAATTCAAAAATACATCAAGAGGATCATACACCATGATCAAGTGGGATTCATCCCAGGGATGCAAGGATGGTACAACATTCGAAAATCCATCAACATCATCCACCACATCAACAAAAAGAAGAACAAAAACCACATGATCATCTCCATAGATGCTGAAAAAGCATTTGACAAAATTCAGCATCCATTCCTGATTAAAACTATCAACAAAATGGGTATAGACGGCAAGTACCTCAACATCATAAAGGCTATATATGACAAACCCACAGCTAACATCATACTTAATGGCGAGACGCTGAAAGCTTTTCATCTAAGATCGGGAAAAAGACAGGGATGCCCACTCTCTCCACTGTTATTCAACATAGTACTGGAGGTCCTAGCCACAGCAATCAGACAAAACAAAGACATACAAGGCATCCAGATTGGTAAAGAAGATGTCAAATTGTCACTATTTGCAGATGACATGATACTGTACATAAAAAACCCTAAAGATTCCATTCCAAAACTACTAGAACTAATATCTGAATTCAGCAAAGTTGCAGGATACAAAATTAACACACAGAAATCTGTTGCTTTCCTATACACTAATGATGAACTAACAGAAAGAGAAATCAGAAAAACAATTCCATTCACAATTGCATCAAAAAGAATAAAATACCTAGGAATAAACCTAACGAAGGAAGTGAAAGACCTGTACTCTGAAAACTACAAGACATTCCTAAGAGAAATTGAAGAGGACACTAACAAATGGAAATGCATCCCATGCTCTTGGCTAGGAAGAATAAATATTGTCAAAATGGCTGTACTACCTAAAGCAATCTACAGATTCAATCAATCCCTATCAAACTACCAACAGCTTTCTTCAATGAACTGGAACAAATAATTCTAAAATTCATATGGAACCACAAAAGACCCCGAATAGCCAAATCAATCCTGAGAAGGAGGAATAAAACAGGGGGAATTATACTCCCTGACTTCAAGCTCTACTACAACGCCACAGTAATCAAGACAATTTGGTATTGGCACAAAAACAGACCCACAGACCAATGGAACAGAATAGAAAATCCAAACATTAACCCAAACATATACAGTCAATTAATATATGATAAAAGTGCCTTGGATATACAACGGGGAGATGACAGCCTCTTCAGCAGCTGGTGTTGGAAAAACTGGACAGCTACATGTAAGAGAATGAAACTGGACTACTGTGTAGCCCCATACACAAAGGTAAACTCAAGGTGGATCAAAGACCTGAATGTAAGTCATGAAACCATAAAACTCTTAGAAAAAAACACAGGCAAAAATCTCTTGGACATAAACATGAGGAACTTCTTCATGAACATATCTCCCTGGGCAAGGGAAACAAAAGCAAAAATGAAGAAGTGGGACTATATCAAGCTGAAAAGCTTCTGTACAGCAAAGGACACCATCAGTAGAACAAAAAGACATCCTGCAGTATGGGAGAATATATTCATAAAAAACGTATCTGATAAAGGGTTAACATCCAAAATATATAAAGAACTCATGCACCTTAAGAAACAGAAAGCAAATAATCTAATTAAGAAATGGGCAGAGGACATGAATAGACATTTCTCCAAAGAAGAAATTCAGATGGCCAACAGGCACATGAAAAGATGCTCCACATCGCTAATTATCAGAGAAATGCAGATTAAAACCACAATGAGATATCACCTCACACCAGTGAGGATGGCCAACATCCAAAACACAAACAACAACAAATGTTGGCGAGGATGTGGAGAAAAGGGAACCCTCCTACACTGCTGGTGGGACTGCAAATTAGTTCAACCATGTGGAAAGCAGTATGGAGGTTCCTCAAAAAACTCAAAATAGAAATACCATTTGACCCAGGAATTCCACTCCTAGGAATTTACCCTAAGAATGCAGCAGCCCAATTTGAAAAGGACAGATGCACCCCTATGTTTATTGCAGCACTATTTACAATAGCCAAGAAATGGAAGCAACCTAAGTGTCCATCAGTAGATGAATGGATAAAGAAGAGGTGGTACATATACACAATGGAATATTATTCAGCCATAAGAAGAAAACAAATCCTACCATTTGCAACAACATGGATGGAGCTAGAGGGTATTATGCTCAGTGAAATAAGCCAAGCCGAAAAAGACAAATATCAAATGATTTCACTCATATGTGGAGTAGAATAACAAAGAAAAAAACTGAGGGAACAAGATAGCAGCAGACTCACAGAACCCAAGAACGGACTAATAGTTACCAAAGGGAAGGGGACTGTGGAAAATGGGTGGGAAGGGAGGGATAAGAGGGAAAAAGGGGCATTATGATTAGCAGATGTAATTTTGGGGGGGTACGGGGAGGGCAGTAGAACTCAGAGAAGACAAGTAGTGATTCTGTAGCATCTCTCTACGCTGATGGACAGTGACTGTAATGGGGTTGTTTGGGGGAACTGATGAAGGGGTAGTTTAATAATCGTAATATTGCACATGTAATTGTAAATTAATGATAATTAAATAAATTATATTAAAAAAAAGAATACTTAGGAGAAGCTAACAAAAGAATAAGTGATTAAAAAAAAAGAACGTATGGGATATGAAAAAAATAATAAAATAATATACTCTGTAGAGACAGTTTATGTGAGGTAAATTACCTCAAGTTTTGCTTATCTTGAAATTGTTTAATCCCTGCTTCAAATTTAAATGACAGTCTTGTTGTATAGAATATTCTTGGATGGAGGCCCTTCTGTTTCATTGAATTAAGTATATCATGCCACTCTCTTCCAACCTTTAAGGTTTCTGCTGAGAAGTCTGATGATAGTCTGTGGGCTGTCCATTGTACTTGATTTTTTTCTCTCTCTGGATGCTTTTCATACTCTGTTCTTGTCCTTGATCTTTGCCATTTTAATTGTTATATGTCCTGGTGTTGTCTTCCTTGGGTCCCTTGTTTTGGGAGATCTGTGTGCTTTCATGGCCTAAGAAACTATTTCCTTCCCTAGATTTTGGAAGTTTTCACAATTATATCCTCAAAAGGCTTTCTATCTGTTTTTCTCTTCTTCTTCTGGTACCCCTATAATGTGAATATTGTTCTGTTTGGATTTGTCACACTGATCTCTTTTTATTCTTTCATTCCTAGAGATCCTTTGTTCTCTCTGTGCCTCAACTTCTTTATTTTCATGTTCTCTTATTTGTATTTTATTTACCATCTCTTCTACCTCATCTAATCTGCCTTTAAATCCCTCCATTGTATGTTTCATTTCAGATACTGTATTTTTCAAAGTTCCTACCTCTTTCTTGAAGTCCTCCCTGAATCCTGAATATGTTTTTGTAGATCTGTGGGGCAGCAGGTATGCAGACTAGTTCCTGCTGAGAGGAAGGAGCATCAGTCTGTGTATCACAGTGGGGGGGCCTCAGTGCTGCTTTTCCAGTAGGGGTATGGAGAGACTGAAGCTCCTGAAAGTTCTCCACCTGCTGGTCTGAGTGTGCTGGGGTGATTTTGTCCACCTGTTCTTTCTCCTGAGCAGCAAGCTCTGTCTAATCCTTGCCCCTTTAGCTGCCCTCTAGCTGTTGGGAAGTCTTTCAAAGTTCTCACATTTCTTTTGTCCCAGAGCAGCCATTTGTGGGTACCTGTTCTCCACAAGCAGATGGAATCTCAGTCTCTCTGAGTATTCTGTCTGTATTTGCTTTCCATCCCCTTTAATCTCCAGAGCACCATGTAATGTGGGTTTTTGCTCCTGGAGCAGATTTCCAGGGATGGTTGTTTAGCAGTCCTGGGCTTCTACTCCCTCCATGATCTGTTTCTCTTCCTCTTGCTTTTGAGCTGGTGTGTGAGGAAGGCTTGGGTCCCTCTAGATTACAGCTTTGCTACTTTACCCTTTTCCGTGAGGTCTTCTCTTTCCACCAGCTGTAGACAGTCTGTTGCAGTCTTTGGATTGCTCTTTCAGGATTAGTTATATTTGCTGCTATGTGCTTTTGGGAGGAGGTTTCAGCCTCAGTTCTCATGCTTCCATCTTTTTTCTTCTCTAGCAGCTATTTTTTATTTTGCTATTATTAATATAGAATTACATGAGCAACATTATGGTTACTAGACTCCCCCTATTACCAAGTCTACACCATATACCCCATTGCAGTCACTGTCCATCAGCCTAGTAGGATGTTATAGAATCACTACTTGGCTTCTCTGTGTTATACTGCCTTCCCTGTATCCCCCTACCCGACCCCCACACCCACTACATTATGTGTGCTAATTGTAATAGCCCTTTTTCCCCCTTATCCCTCCCTTCCCACCCATCTTCCCCAGTCCCTTTCCCTTTGGTAACTGTCAGTCCATTCTTGGGTTCTGTGAGTCTGCTGCTCTTTTGTTCCTTCAGTTTTTTCTTTGTTCTTATAGTCCATATATGAGTGAAATCATTTGGTACTTGTCTTTCTCTGCCTGGCTTATTTCACTGAGGATAATACCCTCTAGCTCCATCCGTGGTGTTGCAAGTGGTAGGATTTGTTTTCTTCTTATAGCTGAATAATATTCCACTGCGTATGTGTACCACATCTTCTTATTCATTCATCTATTGATGGACATTTAGGTTGCTTCCATTTCTTGGCTATTGTAAATAGTGCTGCGATAAACATAGGGGTGCATATGTCTTTTTCAAACAGGGCTGCTGCATTTTTAGGGTAAATTCCTAGGAGTGGGATTCCTGGGTCAAATGGTAGTTCTATTTTTAGTTTTTTTGAGGAACCTTCATACTGCTTTCCACAATGGTGGAACTAATTTACATTCCCACCAGCAGTGTAGGAGGGTTCCCTTTTCTCCACATCCTCGCCAACATTTGTTGTTGTTTGTCTTTTGGATGGTGGCCATCCTTACTGGTGTGAGGTGATATCTCATTGTGGTTTTAATTTGCATTTCTCTGATGAGTAGTGATGTGGAGCATCTTTTCATGTGCCTGTTGGCCATCTGAATTTCTTCTTTGGAGAAGTGTCTATTCATGTCCTCTGCCCATTTTTTAATTGACTTATTTGCATTTTGTTTGTTGAGGTGTGTGAGCTCTTTATATAATTTGGATGTCAACCCCTTATCAGATATGTCATTTATGAATATATTCTCCCATACTGTAGGAAGTCTTTTTGTTCTACTGATGGTATCCCTTGCTGTACAGAAGCTTTTTAGCTTGATATAGTCCCACTTGTTCATTTTTGCTTTGTTTCCCTTGCCCGAGGAGACATGTTTATGAAGTTGCTCTTGTTTATATCCAAAAGATTTTTGCCTATATTTTTTTCTATGAGTTTTATAGTTTATGACTTACATTCAGGTCTTTGATCCATTTTGAGTTTACTTTTGTGTATGGAGTTAGACGGTAATCCACTTTCATTCTCTTACATGTAGCTGTCCAGTTTTGCCAACACCAGCTTTTGAAGAGGCTGTCATTTCCCCATTGCATATCCATGGCTCCTTTATCATATATTAATTGACCATATATGCTTAGATTTATATCTGGGCTCTCTATTCTGTTCCACTGGTCTATGGGTCTGTTCTTGTGCCAGTACCAAATGTCTTGATTACTGTAGCTTTGTAGTAGAGCTTGAAGTCAGAGAGCATAATCCCCCTTCTTTGTTCTTCGTTCTCAGGATTGCTTTGGCTATTTGTGGTATTTTGTGGTTCCATATGTATTTTAGAACTATTTGCTCTAGTTCATTGAAGAATGCTGTTGGTAATTTGATAGGGATTGCATTGAATCTGTAGATTGCTTCAGGCAGGATGGCCATTTTGACAGTATTAATTCTTCCTAGCCAAGAACATTGGATGAATTTCCATTTATGAGTGTCCTCTTTAATTTCTCTTAAGAATGTCTTATAGTTTTCTGGGTATAGATCTTTCACTTCTTTCATTAGGTTTATTCCTAGGTATTTTATTCGTTTGGATGCAATCATGAATGGAATTGTTTTCCTGATTTCTCTTGCTGTTAGTTCATTGTTAGTGTATAGGAATGCAACAGATTTCTGTGTATTAATTTTGTATACCGCCACTTTGCTGAATTCAGATATTAGATCTAGTAGTTTTGGAGTGGATTCTTTAGGGTTTTTTATGTACAATATCATGTCATCTGCAAACAAAGATAGTTTGAGTTCTTCCTTGCCTATCTGGATGCCTTTTATTTCTTTGTGGTGTTTGACTGCTGTGGCTAGGACCTCCAGTACTATGTTGTATAGAAGTTGGGAGAGTGGGCATCCTTGTCTTGTTCCCGATCTTAAAGGAAAAGCTTTCAGCTTCTTGCTGTTAAGTATAATGTTGGCTGTGGGTTTGTTATATATGGCCTTTATTATGTTGAGGTACTAGCCCTCTATACCCATTTTGTTGAGAGTTTTTATCATGAATGGATGTTGAATTTTGTCGAATGCTTTTACAGCATCTTTGGAGATGATCATGTGGTTTTGTCCTTTTTATTGTTGTAGTGGATGATGTTGATGGATTTTCTAATGTTGTACCATCCTTGATGAATCCCACTTGATCATGATGGATGATCTTTTTGATATATTTTTGAATTCGGTTTGCTAATATTTTGTTGAGTTTCTTTGCATCTATGTTCATCAAGGATATTGGTCTGTAATTTCTTTTTTTGTGGTATCTTTCCCTGGTTTTGGTATTAGAGTGATGTTGGCCTGGTAGAATGAGTTTGGGAGTATTCACTCCTCTTCTGCTTTTTGAAAAACTTTAATCAGGATGGGTATTAGGTTTTCACTAAATGTGTGGTAAAATGCAGCAGTGAAACCATCTGTTCCAGGAGTTTTGTTCTTAGGTAGTTTTTTGATTACCAGTTCAATTTCTTTGCTGGTAGTTAGTCTATTCAGATTTTCTGTTTCTTACTGGGTCAACCTTGAAAGGATGTATTTTTCTAGAAAGTTGTCTATTTCCTCTAGGTTATCCAGTTTGTTAGCATATAATTTTTCTTAGTATTCTCTCATAATTCTTTGTATTTCTGTGGTGTTCATAGTGATTTTTCCTTTCTCATTTCTGATCTGTTTATATGTGTAGACTCTCTTTTCTTGATAAGTCTGGCTAGGGTTTTATCTATTTTGTTTATTTTCTGAAACAACCAGCCCTTGCTTTCATTGATTCTTTCTATTGCTTTATTCTTCTCAATTTTATTTATTTCTGCTTTATCTTTATTATGTCCCTCCTTCTATTGACTTTGGGCATCATCTGTTCTTCATTTTCTAGTTTCATTAATTGTGAGTTTAGACTGTTCATTTTGGATTGTTCTTCTTTCCTGAGGTAGGCCTGCATTGCAATATATTTCCCTCTTAGCACCGCTTTCGCTGCATCCCACAGATTTTGCGGTGTTGAATTATTGTTGTCATTTGTCTCCATATATCGCTTGATCTCTGTTTTTATTTGGTCATTTGTCCACTGATTATTTATGAGCATGTTATTAAGCCTCCATGTGTTTGTGGGCTTTTTTGTTTTCTTTGTTTAATTTATTTCTAGTTCATACCTTTGTTATCTGAGAAGTCGGTTGGTACAATTTCAATCTTTTTGAATTTACTGAGGCTCTTTTTGTGGCCTAGTATATGATCAATTCTTGAAAATCTTCCATGTGCACTTGAGAAGAATGTGTATCCTGTTGCTTTTGGATGGAGTGTTCTGTAGCTGTCTGTTAGGTACATTTGTTCTAATATGTTGTTCAGTGCCTCTGTTTATTTAATTTCTGTCTGTTTGTTTTGTCCTTTGGAGTGAGTGGTGTGCTGCAGTCTCCTAAAATGATTGTATTGCATTCTATTTCCCCCTTTAATTCTTTTAGTATTTGTTTCACATATGTAGGTGATCCTGTGTTGGGTGCATAGATATTTATAATAGTTATATCCTCTTGTTGGAGTGACCCTTTTTTCATTATGTAATGTCCTTCTTTGTCTCTTGTGACTTTCTTTGTTTTGACGTGTATTTTGTCTGATACAAGTACTGCAACTCCAGCTTTTTTCTCACTATTAGTTGCATGAACTATCTTTTCCATCCATTTACTTTCAGTTTGTGTATGTGTTTGGGTTTGATGTGAGTCTCTTGTAGGCAGCATACAGATGGGTCTTGCTTTCTTATGCATTCAGTAACTTTATGTCTTTTGATTGGTGCATTCAGACCATTTACATTTAGGATGATTACCAATAGGTATGTACTCATTGCCATTGCAGACTTAAATTTGTGGTTACTAAGGGTTCAAGGGTAATTCCCTTACTATCTAACAGTCTAATTTAACTTATTTTATATACTATTACAAACTCAACCTAAAGGTTCTTTTTTTTTTCCTCCTTTTTCTTCCTCCTCCATTCTTTGTATATTATGAATCATATTCTGTACTCTTTGTCTTCTTTTGAATGATATCTGGTTAACCCTAGAAATTCTTCCATCTGTAGGAGTCCCTCCAAAATGTACTGTAGAGGTGGTTTGTGTGAGGTAAATTCTCTTAGCTTTTGCTTCTCTGAAAATTGTTTAATCCCTCCTTCAAATTTAAATGATAACCTTGCTGGGTAGAGTATTCTTGGTTCAAGACCCTTCTGCTTCATTGCCTTAAATATATCATGCCACTCCCTTCTGGCCTGTAAGGTTTCTGTTGAGAAGTCTGATGATAGCCTGATGTGTTTTCCTTTGTATGTGATGTTTTTTCTCTCTCTAGCTGCTTTTAAAAGTCTGTCTTTATCCTTGATCTTTTCCATTTTAATTATTATATGTCTTGATGTTGTCTTCCTTGGGTCCCTTGTGTTGGGAGATATGTGCTCTTCTATGGCTTGAGAGAGTATCTCCTTCCTCAGATTGAGTAAGTTTTCAGCAATTACCTCCTCAATGAAATTTTCTATCCCTTTTTCTCTCTCTTCTTCTTGTGATACCCCTATAATGCAAATATTGTTCCGTTTGGGTAGGTCACACAGTTCTCTCAATATTCTTTCATTCTTAGAGATCTTTTTCTTTCTGTGCCCCTGCTTCTCTGTGTTCCTCTTCTCTAATTTCTATTCCATTTGCTGTCTCTTCTACTACATCTAATCTGCTTTTAAATCCCTCCTTGTATGTTGCATTTGAGATATGGTATTTCTTAATGATTGAATCTCCATCTCAGATTCGTTCCTGAGGTCTTGAATATTTTTATGTACCTCTCTTTATAAAAAAAAGCATGTTTATAAATTTTATTTTGAACTCTCCTTCTGGAATATTTGTGAGTTCGGTTTCATTTGACCCTCTTTCTGGGGTTTGTGAGATTTTGGTCTGAACCATATTCTTTTGACGTTTCATATTTCTGTGTGGTGCCCACTAGTGTGCAGAAACTCCAGTCTCTGGAGCTGCTCAGCCCCTAGAGTGGGGTTAGGGGCCATAGTGGAGCAGAGCTGGTGCCTGGGGGGAGGAAAGATCTGTTTCCTTCTTCCTGTCTGTGGTGCTTGTCTCCAGTGTCAGAGGCAGTGGGCCAAGCACACACGGGCAATCTTCTGTGCTTTGTGTCTCTAGCTATTTTAGGTGGGGCATCCCTCTGGCTGGCCTGACACCTGTGCAGTGATTGCAGGTTTGCAAGCACGTGCCTGCAGGAAAGTATGAAGGGTAGGCAGGCTGTGTGTCACAGTGGGGGTCTCGGAGCTGAGCAGGCAGTCTGGGGGATTGAGCACCTGAAGCTCCTCAAAGTTCCTCAAAGTTCCCAACGAGCTGGGCAGAGCACGCCCAGGCAACATTGTCCAGCTCTTCCTTCTCCCGCACAGCAAGCTCTATGCAAACCCCGCCCCCTCAGCAGCCCTCTTGCTGCCAGGAAGCCTGTCAGACCACCTGCCTTTCCTCTGACACAGAGCGGCCGGTGTGGATCCCCTCCTCCACAAAACGGCCGTAATGTCAATTCCTCAGGCACTCCGTTGTCCGAGCTCCTGAACGCCCAGGGCACCACACAATATAGGATTGTGCTCACAAAGTAGATGTCCAGGGCTATGTGTCCAGCAGCCTCAGGCTTTCACCCCCTCCTGCGCTCCATTTCTTTTCCTCCTGCTGGTGAGCTGGTGGGGAAGGGCTTGCATCCCGCCGGATTAAGGCTTTCTTATGTTACCCTGTTTCTTGAGGTCTGCTCTGTTCGCGAAGTCTGTATGCAGTCTGGTTCAGCCCTCTTTCTTGTTGCTGTCTGAAGGTGAGTTGTATTTATTTATATTTTTGTACTGTTTTTGGTTTTGGGAGGAGCTCTCCATCTCACCTCTCACACCGCCATCTTGAATCTCCCGCTATTTTTACATAACTAAAATTGTGAAACTTCAGATGTCCTTCAATAGATGCATTGACAAATTGATTTATATATACAATGCTACTCAGTAATAGAGAAATGTACTATTATATGAAACAATATGGAAGAATCTCAAAGTAATTTTGCTTAGAGATAAAAGCCAGAAAAAAGCAATAATAAGGATATACTGATCTCATAGCAATAAGTTAAACTCAAGGCTTTATTAATGTATGTAAAGTTTTAATTGGGAATGACTAAACCCACAGTAAATTATAAAAATGTTTGCCATTTCTTCACATAAACCTTATTAACTTAATTGTGAAAGTTCATTTAGCTTTATTAATGTACACAAAGTACCTTAAATTGCACTGCAAATATATGAATATTTTCTTTTCAAGGCAAAACTTTCAGTAGGTATTATATAGAGTGTTTTGATTAGAACCTTTTTGTCCTCAGTTATAAAAATGAAGTTTAGTTAAGGTAAGCAAAATAAATTACATTTATGTTTCAGAAGTTATAAGACTAAAATTAAGAGGGAGATATAGATTTGGAATGAACAAAACATGCTAGCAATTTCTCATGAATAATTTAGAGTGATAGAATTACCACAATTTCTGTAGACTCTATTCATTGGGGGATACTCACTGTCTGTTTCTTTGGAAATCTTTAAACTATAGCACTGTAGTGGAAGAAGCTACTTCTGGCTTGGCAGACAGAAGAAAATGTGTGGAGAGGAAGGAAAAATTTTCAGAATATTTTTGAGATTAAAAATAAGTGAAGCAACTATGGTGTGAAACAGAAAGCAATGGGAGAAGATAGCATGGTTTCAAAGAAGTATTGTGGTCTCCCTATCCCCTTGTGAAGTATATGAGAACATGAAATAGATAATTGGATTATTATGAATTTACTCTTTGATCAGAGAACTATGCTTCTTTAATGTAACAGTCTCAATGGGATTCTTTTCTTCAGGATTATAAGCAGATGATCTGCATGACTATTTTTCCAGTCCTTCCAAGGATAATACATGTCAAATTCCATTCTGGATGCATAGGAGAAAGAATTTAGTTCATACATAAAAATGGAGGCCTTAGTGCATTGATTAGTGCTTACTTCTCTCATGAAATCTCAGTTGAGAATGGTCTAGAGTGAATCAAAGGCCTTACACAAGATAATTTCACAAAAACCAAGGCCAAAAGTACATCCAGGCTTTTGGAATATAACATTTCCTGGCAAAATAATCAGATGGATCACGTTTTAAACAGGCTTGTTGGAAAGAAATGGTGCTGTGTAAAAACTGGCCACTGGGGGCCCACCTCCGTGAGGACAGTTGGTAAAATCAAAATTGTTTGGAGCCAGCTGATGTCCCAAAAAGTCAAATAGAAGAATGGAATGTATTTGTGTGGGTCTGTGTTTGATGGTGCTGGAGGGCTAGTCTTGTTGCTTCCTCTTCTTTTTATTTTACTTTATTTTTTATTTTGGTATCATCAATATACAATTACATGAACAGCATTGTGGTTACTAGATTCCCCCCATTATCAAGTCCCCACCACTTACCCCATTACAGTCACTGTGCATCAGCATAGTAAGATGCTATAGAATCACTACTTGTCTTCTCTATGCTGTACTGCCTTTCCCCTGTCCCCCCGGTACATTATGAGTGCTAATCATAATGCCCCTTATTCCCCTTCTCCCTCCCTTCCCATTCTCCCTCACCTTCAGTCCCTTTCCCTTTTGCAACTGTTAGTTCATTCTTGGGTTCTGTGAGTCTGCTGCTGTTTTGTTCCTTCAGTTTTTGCTTTGTTCTTATACTCCACAGATGAGTGAAACCATTTGGTACTTGTCTTTCTCCACCTGGCTTATTTCACTGAGCATAATATCCTCTAACTCCATCCATGTTGTTGAAAATGGTAGGATTTGTTTTCTTCTTATGGCTGAATAATACTCCATTGTGTATATGTACCACATCTTCTTTATCTGTTCATCTACTGATGGACACTTAGGTTGCTTCCATTTCTTGGCTATTGTAAATAGTGCTGCAATAAACATAGGGGTGCATATGTCTTTTTGAACTTCCTCTTCTTTTTAAGATGAGGTAAAATTGATATACAGCATTATATAAGTTTCAGGTGTACAGCAATATGATTTGACATCTGTATGCCCTACAAAGTGATCACCAATAAAAATCTAGTTACCATTCATCTCCATGCAATTGATTCCCTTCACTCATTTTAGTCTACCATGAACCTCCCTTCTACTCCGATAACCACCAGTCTGTCCTCTGTATCCATGAATTTGTTTTTATTTTGTTGTAGACTCCACATATGAATTAAATCACATGTATTTTTCTTTCTTTATATAACTTGTTGTTTCACTCAGCATAATACATTAAAGGTACATCCATGTTGTCACAATAGCAAGATTTCATTCTTTTTTCATAGCTAAGTAGAATCCCATTGTGTGTGTGTGTGTATTATGTATATATAAACATAAAAATTTATTTTTTATATCTTATATACCACATTTTCTTTATCCATTCACCCATCAATGGACTTTTAGATTGTTTCCATTTCTTAGTTATTGTATATGATGCTTCAATAAACAAACATAAGAGTGCATTGTTTTCAAATCAGCATTTTTGTATTCTTCAGATAAATACCCAGAAGTAGAATAGCTGGGTCATATGGTAGTTCTATTCTTAGTTTTTGTATGAACCTCCATATTGTTTTTCATAGTGGCTGCACCAATTTATACTTCTACTAACAGTACATGAGGGCTCCCTTTTCTCCACATCCTCTCGAACACTTGATATTTCTTGTCCTTTTGATAGTTTCCCTTCAAGCCAGTGTGAAGTCATATATCCTTTTGGTTTTGATTTGCATTTCCCTAATAAGTAGGATGTTGAACATCTTTTGATGTGCCTGTTGGCCATCTGTATGTCTTCTTTGAAAAAATAATTATTCAGATCCTCTGGGTTAATTGGATTGTTTGATTTTTTTGTTGTTGGGTTGTACGATTTCTTTATATATTTTGGGTATTAATCCATCTTTGGATATACGATTTGAAGAAATCCTCCATTCAGTGGCTTGCCTTTTTGATGATGGCTACTTTCACTGTGCAGATGTTTTGTGGTTTAATGTAATCCAATTTATTTATCTTTTGTTCCTCTTGCCTTTGGGATCAAAGCCACAAAATACCTCTAAAACCAGTGTTGAGGGGCTCGCTGCCTATGTTTTCTTCTAGGATGAGTTATGATTACAGGTCTTACATTCAAGTCATTAACCCATTTTGAGTTAATTTAAATCTATCTTTTTTAGTGTATGGTGCAGATCATGGTCCAGTTTCATTCTTTTGCATGTGGTTATCCAGTTTTCCCTACACCATTTATTGAAAAGATTATCCTTTTCCCATTCTATATTCTTGGCATCTTCATCATATATTTGTTGACCAGATATGCATGGGTTTATTTATGGGCTCTCTATTCTGTTCCATTTATCTATATGTCTGTTTACACATGAATACTAAACTTTTAAAATTACTATAGCTTTGTAAAATATTCCTAGAGATAAATCAGCTTTACTAATTTCTTATGTAAGTTTCAAATATATATGTGAAGGTATATTTTTCTACATATCTTTATATCTGTTTTCTTTAATAAATGTTAGCTACTATAAATAATACTTTGCACTGTTTTTTTCCCCTAGTACTGAGCATTTTAATCTTGCTGCAATAAAATTAACTTCCTCAGTATTTCACTGTAAATAAAAATGAGGAAAAAAAGTAAAAAAAATGAGTAGGAAACTATTTCTTTGACAATAAATATCTTCCATGGTTGCCACATGTTTTGGCTTAACCAACAAAGGAAATGTGTATATATATAGGTAATATGACAAGCTATTATATTAATTAAATGCATTGGCTAGAGAAGACAATTCATTATATAACTAGAAATAAATTTGAAAATATTTAAATCTATCTTTTTTAGTTTCAAATTTTGTCATGTAGACCAAACTCTGTAGTAGTACTAAACTTTATTAAGGGAAAGGATGTATTTAGTAAGAGATCAGTTCAAGTACACTTTCTTTACACAGAGTTTGTATAATGAATATTTTGAGTTTTTTGACAACTGAGTTTCAGCAGTTTTAAGCATAATGTTCATTTGTAAACTTTCTTGGTTTTAGTTGGTGATTTGGGTTTCTAAGAGTTCCTCATTTATGTTGCAACAATCTGAAGACATAAAACCACTCATTTGCTAACTTGAACATAATTCTGAACTGGACACTATTCTTATCTTACAGTATTAACTCTTACAATTCATAAAAGAAGGCTTTTATATTATTTTGGGAAAAGAGTTGTAAGCTGTTAAAAATATAGTTATTTCTATCTTGGCCTCTTGGAATTTGATACATTAATTTGTTTGTAAGGAATAACCAGGGAAAGACAGCTTTTATAGTATTGGTACTTGAAAAATAGGATATATAATTAGCTTGAGATGTAGTAAATGACTTTGTTTTTTCCATAAAGCCAACGTTATACCAAATAACAATAACTCTTAGGAACATAGTTCTGAGTCATTCCATTTTATTTTTAGTTTTACAATATTTACTTGTAAATTAAATTTTACTTCTTAAATGAAATAGTTTTCTAAATGAGAAGAAAGCACCTCCTGTGGTTGTTCTAATTTAATTTTCTGCTAACATAGCTGTTGGCACTAAAAACACCGAACAATTTTCAGAGAGTACTGTCAACCCGGTAATTTCTTGGCCAATACATGACAATTACCTTCTATGTAATTACAGTGTCATTCCATGGGATCTTACAACTTAGTCAAGGAGGAGATTCACCAGATCATCTTGTCCATCATTTTACTTGTGGTTGTTTCATATGTTATTGTCCTGTTCACACCACAGATCTTGACTTAGTTCTCAGCCAGGCTAAAGCCATAGAATTCAGTAAAGGCAACTAACTTTCTTGTGCTACAAGGTTATTTCTTTGAGTTAAGATTAAGGTATATTTTATGAGTTTGACTTTTTTACTCTTTAACACTTCAGGGTTATATCCTAATTGATGAATGTCTTAAAGAATCGAATAGAAGTTTAAAATGACAGAATTAACATAAACAGAAAATAGAGAACTAAAGTCAAACACATTAAAAGAGGGTAATAATTTTAACTTTACAAAAGTGTTATATTCGGCACTCAAAACTCTTCTACATTTAGAGCACTTTCTTGAACACTTTCCATTTCAAATACGTCTCAAAACTCATCACGCAATTTTTCAAAAGGAAAGACATATTTCTTCACATTCACAAGTTAAAATGAATTTTATATAGGAGAGTGGAGAAGGGGAAAATTATGTTGACATTTTCAGTTTAATGAAAAGTATTTTTGGCTTAGTTTTGGATAAACTAAATGTTGAAATCCCTAGAAGGAAAATATTAAGTAATAATGAAGTGTCACAAGTTTAAATAGAATTTCATATAATTTCAGATGTTTTTACTTACAAGTATAGAAATTACATTGATGTTAAAAATTTGTTAGTTCTTAGGAGTGGGGGAATAGTCTGTATGACCCCCTCACTCTTTAGAGACATTTGGATTTACTTAAATGATTCAGGCATTATGGAGAGCATTTTACTTACGATGAAAGTAGTATAGAGACTTGATGGATTTACTGTATTTGGATATACTGGCAAAATTTCCATAATATAAAGAAAGATGAGGGAGAACAGGGAAGTGTAGACTAATATTTTAGACTGGATATTTTAAATTAGTGTTTATTGAACTATCTGATTAATTATGAAAGCCTCCATTTAATTTTGCCAGAATGCACAAAACCTAAGGGAAAAAGTCCTCAATTTTTAAAAATAATCACCGAATATAGAATATATACTACTCTGTTTTATTTTAAAATGCTATTTGTTTATACCACTAAATCATTAACTCTCAGTAACCCCTTTTCAGAGATTAAAAATGTCAAAAAACAGGAAATTATTTAACCAAGATGTGTGTATATTAACCACATTCTAGTTAATTTATAAGTAAACATGGATTTATTAATTTCTTCACAGAATTTGTTTGAGCACCTATTTGTGTCCAGTCACAGTACAAGTCTTGAGAAGGAGGCAGAGTACAAATATGAATAAGAAGCGAAGAACAAAGAGGTAAGGATAGTTGTGTGCTGATGCCAGTTCGCACTGGCTTACAACAGCCCATTGTGAGCAACTCTGTTGAAAACCATGTGCAATGACACCCTGCTGGTATGATGAAATTGGTAGTATTGGAACATAAGCATGGTGAAAATGAGAAAATCTTACAGAAGAGGATTGTTTTCTCCTCTTTTTCTTGTTCTCCTTTCTTCTCAAAGATGGCAGGACCCAGTTGTTAAATGCTTCAAGCACATCATTGGGCAAATGGTGCAGCCTCTGCAATAAGATATACCTATTAGCCTTGCTTTATACTGTATAAAATTAGACAGTTTACTTAAGCTAATTGACAGTGTTTCCTCATCTTTAAACTACAGTGCATGTCACTAATACCAGGTGTTTGTTGTGAGGATTAAGTGAGGTAGTAACTGTGAAGTGCTTAGTGTGGCTTGCTTATAGAAATCTGAATTTTTTGGCATATATCTTGCCCTCACAGCATCCAAATGCATGTTATACTGTAATAGATGTTGTAATAAGGTAAATTTAATTGATAAATATTATCAAAGTATCTTAAAATAGTTATGTAGAAAATGTTAAGGTAGTGTAGAGAAGGAGATGCTTAATTTTCCAAGGATGCTGAGGACACAGAGAAGAGGAAAAGTATAGATGGGATTGTGATAGATGTACCAGAGTTTCCTAAGCGAAGAAAGTGGGTGGTGTGAGGAGAATGTTATGCAATGGGAGCTGTGTGTGAGTGGCATAGATGAGGTAAAGAAGGACATTTGATAAGATGGATAGTTCCTTCAGAGGCAATGTGTGTGGTTTGATTCTAAGTAAACTCTGGGCAACATGAATATTTTTTGAGAAGGTTGCTGACAGTAAATGTCATCTCCCACATAATTTTTCTTGAAACATGATGTCTTTAAGTGTTTTCTCTGCTCCGTAATTCATAGAATTGAGAAAGTGAAGGATTTCTCATTGGACACTGACCACCAGGCTCATATGTACAATTATAAACTGAAGCACTAAACAAATTAGTTCTTCAAAGTGATTTATAAACATTAACTAATCCACTAATTTAAGTATCAGGCTAAGTAGTTAAGCATTCACATTCACTTTTATAATTGGGAAATTTGATAAACAGAGTAACACATAGTCGTTAAATTAAAAATGCCAATACCTTTCAAACTTGTATTGAGCAAACAAAGCCTATTCCTAAACTGAATATTTTGTTAAATAGAGATGAGGGAATGATATTATTTAGTATTATATTTATTGCATTTTAATCTAAATTTGTTTTTCATTTCCAATTATTTAAAAATTTTGAGGTTACAGTGTTATTTTATCCAGGTCATAATAAAATCCCAATGCATAATATCATCATTAGACATTGTTTAGAATCCCCTAGTATATTCTATTGGGTCATTCTTACCTCTTCTTCTATATTATTATAAAATAAAAGGAATTTTTTTTATCATGTTCATTAATAGAGAGTGGAAAATAAATACATACTAGCAAACAATCAACCACACAGTTTTAGTGTCTGAAGTCTTGCAAAGGAATCCTTGGGACAATCTTCTTCCTTTGGAATATGCTCTTCCCAAAAAAGTAGTACTTTGTAATGAGAAATTTATTCTTTAGTACTAAAATATTTCAAGTACTTAAAGTTCTAGAGTAGCACATACAGTACAATAAAGTATTTAAAGACTATAGGCCATAGATATAAAGCAATTTGATTATAATGTAGCCTTTTGCATTTATTACTACTGTTATGGCTTAAAATGTATGTGGGTGGTGGTTTTCAAGCTACATTTGGTAGTAGGAAAGGCTTGGTGGTTTACTTTTACTGTGGCGCTCAATACCTGACTGTCTGGTCATGGTTGGTATGCTAAACCCTTGCTCACTCCGAACAGGATCAGGCTCCTCTGTCCCTTCTATCCTGGCTAATCTCAGTAGTGAGATCTGCACCCAGCTGGTCCGTTGAGAAGGATGAATTATCTTTTCAGGACACTAGACCAGCAGGGCCTGTCCCAAACCTGTACAATGCACAGTAAAAAGTGCAGCCTCTCTTCTGGTTGGCTTCCACTTCCTCCATCTTCTATGCTGCAGTGAGCTCTGCTTGGAGGGGTGAGAAATTGAAACCCTTAACTCCCTTCTCCATTTTGGGGAGCCTCCTTTTTTTTTTTCCTGCAGGGTGTTTTTAAAGTCATATCTCTCAGTGAGATAAAACTTATGTGAGGGAAAAGAATATGATCCATCATAAGTTCAAGAGATTTGGATAACATATGACCTGTGAATTAAGACTCTATAAGCAAGTGGATTTGCACTGATGGAAACAAGGGAACCAATAGGGAATTAGAGATTTACAGACAAAAAAAAAAGTTAAAAATAACTTTAATTTCAAATACCAGAATCCACACTGAGAAAACTTTTTAAAGTAAAATCAAGGATATTTCAAAACTGAACTAAGACAATACAAGTAATTTGTCAAAATCAAACACTTTGAGAGTTACAAAGAAAGTACTTCCAGCTCTGACTCTTAGGATGTGTTATCACTGTGAGATGCTGTAAAAAAGGTTTGGGAGAAAGGTATTAAAGGAGTAGAGGTTGATAAGGTAGAAGTTCTACAGCTGTTATAAAAGTAAATCTTCCTAAACCAGAGCCAACTGTAAAAGAGAAAGATTTACTGCTGGCTCTCTCTGTCTCTGCTGCTGTAATGGGCACCATTAGCCATAGATTGTGAAAGCAGCCACTCGGGAATATGGGAGACATTACTTTTTAGATTGATTCTGGAATCCTCAGAGCTATTTGTTGTACATTCTTGAGAAAAGTTTCATGGAAAGAGCAGATAGCATTAGATTTAGCTTTATGACTTCATCATTGAAGCTGTATAGTGTGGTGAGCTTTGGTTTCAGATATATGTAGATTTGAATTCCAGTTCTACTAATTTTGTGTGTTCTTAGAGACACCACATTACTTTAAAATTTTCATTTTCATAATTGGGAAAATGATATTGAAGTGATGATAATAGCAAATATTTATGTTATTGTGATAATTATCATATGTTAATATAATTTCATAAAACTAGAAAAGTGCTTGTCATGTATTTAACACTAAATGTTAGCTTAAAATACAAGGAGTCAGATCATGGATTCTCAGTGCTGGCCTTTCTAACTGTCTGTTCTATTATTGTCATGTTGTAAAGAAACTGACTTCATTTAATCTACATTTGAAAACATATTAGTCTGTGAGACAACAAACATAAAAGAAAAAGGACAATAACAAAAAGATTCTTTAGCTCTTAGTGGTATTTAAAAATTATACCAAATCCCCCAATGCAGTGAGCCTTCAACAGATATTATTCACTGATTAAGCACATAAAGATAGAAACTTAAATAGAAACAAAAATTTAGTTTTGATCAAGGAGCGATTCAAAGAAGAGAAACTAAAGGAGAGCAAGTTGGAAACAAACAACAAAAACAAAAAGGTTTATTCATACAACTAGACTAAAGTTTACAGCAGCATGAGTCAGTCTCTGAACGAAAGAAGCAGGAAGTGACATAGGAGATTTTGGGGCCATGCCTTTTACATGTGTTAATCTCATTTAAGTTGCACAATAATCCTATTAGGAAAAGATTTTACCAACAAGAAAAACCCAGGGATTTTCATGTACTGAAGTCCTATGGAAGCAGAAGAGACGGATTGACCTGGCTTTCTGATATCCTTCTTTGGCTCTTACAGGAATAAGTGAGGTCAAGGCCGGACAGGGTTTCCAGCCTTGGTTGGAACTGAAGTTATGGAGGAAGACCTTATATAAATGATTACTTTCTTTGGAAGAGCCCAAGGGAATATGTTGAGCTCTTTGTCTATAGGACTCAGGTGTGAGTTCAAGGAGCTGGCCAGCCAGTTAGACTGAAAGAAGGTATAGTAGAGTACAGTATCATTTTTAATACTCCTTCAGGCTCTTAAGAGTGTCAAGTAGTGTGTGTATGTGTGTGTACGTGTGTGAGAGCGAGAGCAGGAGATGAGGGAGCATTCCCTTTTATATACATCACCCTTGGTCTCTCATTACTGCCCACGTATTCTATAGAGTAATACACAATATGTTCTTCATCTTGATTTTCTTACTTTGATGCTTTTTTCCAGTTACTTCTTCCAGGGCTGATCAGCAGATCTGTGCTGTAGTGGTTTGCTAGGTTACAGTGGTGCTAGTTGTCTAGGTAGAGGAAATGGATCTCATCCTACCAAGGAACACCTTCTTTGTAATATCTTTATTTGGATTAGGTATTAGGGTAATGCTGACCTAAGAATGAGACAAGAAAATTCCTTTTGATTATTTTTTCTGGAAGAGATTGTAGAGAACTGATATTATTTCTTCTATAAATATAGAATTCAATTTTATGGATCCTTTCAAGTACCAGTTTTCCTGTTTTGTTTTTTTCATTGATTGTTCTCTGTTGATTTCCTCCTTTAAATTTAATTTATTTCTGTTCTAATTTTTATTATTTCTTTTCTTCTTCTTGCTTAAATTGCTCTCCTATTCCTAGTTTCCTAAGGTGGAAGCCTTTGTTATTGATTTGGGATCTTTTACTTTTCTAGTATATACATTCAGTGCTATCAAGTCCTTTTAAGTACTTTTTGCTACATCCCAGTTTTCATAAATTATATTTTCATTTACTTAATATTTTAAAAATTATCTTGAAGCTTCTTTGACCCTGTGTTATTCAGAAGCATGTTGTTCATTTCCCAAATATTTTGCGATTTTCTAGCCATCTCTCAGTTATTGATTTATAGCTTAGTTCTACTGTGGTTTAATAATGCATGATTTATATTCATTTAAATTTATTAAAGTATGTTTTAGGGCTGTGAAATGGTGTATTGGCCTATCTTGTTGAATATCCAAGTGAGCTTGAGAAGAATGTACATTCTGCTATTTTCAGTTGTAGTATTCTAAAACATCAACTAGATCCAGTTGATTAATGGTGCTGTTTAGTTTACCACTATGTAATTATTGATTTTCTACCCACTGGATCTGTCAGTTACTGAAAGACTAATTGAAGTCTTTTGGAAACTTTCGAAGTCTCCAATTCTAATAATGAATTAGTCTCTTTCTCTTTGCGTTTCTACCAGTGTTGCCTTATGTATTTTGATGTTCTCTTCTTTGGTGCATATATGTTAAAGATTATAATGAATTTTTGGAGAGCTGACCCCTTTATCATCCTGTAATGCCACTCTTTATCCTAATAGTTTTCCTTGTTCTGAAATCTGCTTCGTCTAAAATTAATATAGCTACTTCAGCTTTCTTTTGATTAATGTTAGCATGGGGTATCTTTCTCCATCTCTTTATTTTTAATGCACCTGTGCATTTATATTTAAAGTGGGATTTTTATAAGCAATGTATACTTGAGTCTTGTTTATTTTAATCCAATCTGAATGTCTCTCTTTCAACTGGTATATTTAGACCATTTACATTTAGTAATTACTAATATAGTTGGATTAATACCTACTATGTTTCTGTTTAATATTTGTTGCATTTTTTTCTTTATTTTAATCTCCTCCTCTACTTCTGCCTCTCACTTTAATTGAGCACTTTATGATTTCATTTTCTCTTCTCTCTCAGCATATCCGTTATACAGCTGACCTTGAACAATGTGGGAGTTAGGGGACACTGACCCCTGCACAGTTGAAAATCTGCATATAACTTTTGACTCCCCCACAACTTAACTACTAATAGCCTACTGTGTATAAAATGGGTCAATTAACTTCAGATGCAACAAAGAGTAGAAAAATAAAAAAGAAATAGGAGGGTTGTAGAGTCCAACAGAGAAAAGAGAGCAATCAGAGGGTGAATTAGCCGTTCTTCTGGTCCCTGCCAGATCGGCATCTGCCTGCAGGTGGATCAAGACCTGGCTGGGAGGGGAGCACTTTGAAAGGGCAAAAGCTTTCCACTTCCTTCCTCTGAGTTTCCTCACCCAGATGTTGGCTCCACAGCTCCTTTCAGAACCCAGCTTTTCTCTCTCGCCCAGATATTGGCTAGTTAGCTTGGTTAGAGTGTGGTGCTAATAAGCCAAGATTTCTGGTTTGATCCCTGTGCTGGCTGGGTCACTAGGTAAGTTTTTTTCCTATCTGCTGCTTTATATCCAGTTACAGCTACTGTATATTTATTTAAAAAGTCTGTCTATAAGTGGGCCCACAGACTTCATACCTATGTTGTTCAACTGTACTATTCAGAATGCACTGTAATTTTTTGTTGAAAAGCAGGATATGATTTATGAGGTAATAGTAGCTGAGGTAATTAAGCAGGCCTTTACTGTGAGATGTTATGTCAGTCTAGCTGGGAACTAGGCTATTTAATGTTTAGCTGTGGGTGCTGGTGCAGTTGGATTTCCTTAATGTCCTTTTGTCTTCCTCTGTTGTCTTTAGATTTCTCTTAGAACTTCTTCCCAAATAGGTTCTATTTTTTGCAACTTTTAAAGTTGTAATCCACTGTTGTTATGTTGAAGACTTATGTTAGAAAGATTTGTGTAATGTTGTATCTTTAATCTTTTGACTAAATCTCAGTCCTTTAGTGTGTCTGAGTCCCTGGGCTATGAGTTTCAAAAGTTTCTTAGCCTTTTTTTCTCCTCCTAGGTGAGACAAGAGGGCTAGAGGAGGCTACATTTTGCTTTTCTTCCAGGAAGATAAGGCTCTTGTAAAGTCTTTTCCCTGATAGAGTAGGTCTTTGTTGTGGAGGACATGCTGGGCACAAATGGTTATTTTTTCCTTTTTTTTTTTTTTTGTTAGAAACAAAAGAGTTTTTCTTGGCTCTTTACTGTGAGATTCTGGTGGGATTTCTGGAGGTAAAACCCATTAAAGTATGAGGGTCCTCCTATGACCAGGTAATGGGAATTTCTTACTCTCAAGCTAATCTACATTCAACTTCCAAAGATTTGTCAAAAATACCATTTAAGTGTTCCCTCAAGTTCATGGCTCTAGTAGCTTCTGCTGCAGTTCAGATTGTCTTAGCTGTGAGTCTCTGTATTCACCTGTTTTTTCAGACTTCAAAGTGGTAGTTTGCCCTGTAACCTTGATTCTCTGATGGGGTAAAGTTGATTTTCAGTTCAGTTTTTTTCATTTTGGAAGGATTGGAGTGATGACTTTCAAACTCCACTTATTGGAGCTGAAATTGGATGAGCTCAGATCTTTATCTTTTATAGTATCTTTGAGGTCATTTCTTCTGAGGTTTTTATTTTTTGTTCATTCTAACAAAATCAGTAATATCTACAGTCAGATGTAGATCAACTCTTCAGTCAGAGAGAAATAGTACATTGTAATTCCTTTATTATTTAAACTGAACTTCATACTTACTTGGATTTTACTAGTGTCTTTTTTCTGTTTCAAGATCCAGTCCAAAATACCATGCTGCATTTAGTTGTCATGTCTTCTTAGTCTTCTGTGGTCTATGACAGTTTTTCATAAAATTTTACATAAAGGAGTATGCTGGAGTATCTATTGCTTGTTCAGGTTATTCAAAAGTTGTTGATTTCTTTGAATAATATATGCAGTTAATACATGCACATGATAAATTATTTAAAAACATAAATCTGTGTATAATGAAAACAATCTTCTCTCATTCCTTTGTTTAATCCATAAATCTAATTTTGGAAGTAATTTTGTTACCAGTTTATTATGCAGCTTTTTAAAGATATTTTCTGGACATACGACATGCATATTCCTTTTATTCCTCCTCAAAAATTGGTAGCCAACTCTAAATACAGTTTTGCTCTTTTATTTTGTGTATTTGACTCTGCTCTGTGGCTTGATCCAGCAAATTAGGAATTACTGAGATCTCACAACTATTCAAGAATAGTAAAACACTTCTCATTTATTTTTGGCCACAACGAACCATGAGGTTAGCAGACATTCAATCATTATTGTGTCTTACCTTGGGAATGAGGTAGGGAGAAGAGGGAAGATGTTATCAGTACCTCCTACTTTATCACTGCACTCTCAACAAATAGTTCTAGAGCTTGGATGTTGAAACTCCTTAATTTGTTCAGCCCACAGTGGTTGACTAGTGTTATTTTCATTGGAGTAACATTTAGTTCTTCCCATGGGTTCGACACTGCCTGGGACTTAATTAACGTACCCTGGAGAGGTGCAGACCATGGTAACTTGAGTCTAACAGGTTAACTATGTGATGTTGTGACTAGATGTCCTAAGATGCTGATACGATTTCCTGAGCCTCTGTACCTAGGCTAGCATTAGCCTAGAGAAGGTGCAAACAAGAAGTTCCTCTGAAATTCTTTTAACTCCTGCAGTCTTTTTGGGGAGTTTCCCTACGGCTTGGCTTTGGTTTGTGAAACCTCACCACTGATTTTACTTTATTTGACCATAGATATAAATCGAGCCTCCACCTGATTTTTGTTTCCAATCCTTTAGCCATAGTTTCTTCAATCCCACATTCTTTATATTGATCCTTTTTTGTTTGATTAGATTTCAGCAAATATTTTCTTGGCTATTGTTATTTGTTTATTTTTGTTTTAGGAAAGGCCATATTCCTGAAGTTCTTATGTGTTTGAGGTTTTGCGAGAGCAAGAGAAACTCCATTTTAAAAAGGCCATCTTAAGAAAAAAAGCCTCAACCCCGACCTAGTTCTAAGAAAACTTTGTTCCAGTTACTGGAAAACCCACCCATTGTTCCAGTAACCCTCATCCCAGATAGTTCCCTAGCAACGACCTCAAGGTCCAGGCACTCAAGGTCCAAATGCTCCTGTCCGTTAAAGATAACATACCTTACATGTTACATCACCTGGCAGCTTAGGACCAGCCGGACTCAACCAATAAAGAATGTACAAGCCACCCTTACTTTTAAATCATCCAATCAGCAGAGGCCAGGTGCAAGTTCCTTTCTTCCTGAACCTTGTAATGCATAAAAGCTCTGTCTGCCCTAGGCTCGGGGCTCACATTCCTGACCTGCTGCGTCGGTGAAGGTTGTGGGTCCGAGCTCGAGCTTGAAATAAATGGCCCTTTTGTGTTTGCATCGGAATCAGCTCCTTGGGGGTCTCCTGGGGACTAGCGACTTGGGCACAACAGTTTACTCCTGGTTTTATAATTATAACGCTTGACTGTGTATTACCTTTTTGAATTTTATTCTCATCCTCAGACTATATAGACATTGATTCCTCTCTTCTAGCCATAAATACTGCTCTGGAAAATTTTAAAAATAATATGATTTCTCTTTCTTTCCAATCCTCGTAAGTGATCTCTTGTTTTTACTTGGATGCTTATATGTTTCTAGAACTTCACTGGGCAGGAGTTCCATATTGATCGTTTTGTGCTTATTTTTCCAACAGCTGGTGGTTCCTTTTAATTGACAGATTTGTCTTTGTTTCAGGAATGTTTTCTTCTCTTTTATTTCAGAATACTTATCCTCTTCCATTTATTTTGTTTTCTCTGTAGTACTACCAATTTCAGGTTTTCCATATCTATCATCTTGCATAAAATCATTTTTATAATTTTATTTTCTTACATTTGGTTTTATTTGATTTCCACTGGATTCTTCACTGTCCCCTTATTCAATTTTTCATTTCATTTATTTTATTTTAACATATCTCTTTATTTTATTTATTTCTATTTCCTCAAGGCCTAAAGCTGTGCCTTTGGCATTTGATAAATATTACTGGGTGAATTTGATTAAAAATATATTGAAAAACAGAGATTTATGTACAAAGGTCTCTTTAGGGTGTTTGAGGGGAAGTGACCAAAACATGGTCTCTGTTCCTCCAGATGGGGAGATTAACCACACACAGTATGGCCACTGAACTAAGAGGTAAGAAACAACTTGACAGGACCATATTGATCATATTTTCAACCATCAATTCCATCTTTCTTGTTTGATATTATTAATTTTTTAAATTAATTATTTTTTATATAATTATTTTGGTATCATTAATCTACAATTACATGTGCAATACTTTGGTTATTAAACAACCCCCTTCATCAGGTCCCCCCCACCAACCCCATTACAGTCACTGTCCATCAGCGTAGTGAGATGCTATAGAATCACTACTTGTCTTCTCTGTGTTGTACAGCCCTCCCCATACCCCCCCCAACATTACATCTGCTAATCGTAATGCCCCTTTTCCCTCTTTTCCCTTCCTTCCCACCCATCTTCCCCAGTCCCTTTCCCTTTGGTAACTATTAGTCTGTTCTTGGGTTCTGTGAGTCTGCTGCTGTTTTTGTTCCTTCAGTTTTTTTCTTTGTTATTCTACTCCACATATGAGTGAAATCATTTGATATTTGTCTTTTTCAGCTTGGCTTATTTCACTGAGCATAATACCTTCTAGCTCCATCCATGTTGTTGCAAATGGTAGGATTTGTTTTCTTCTTATGTCTGAATAATATTCCATTGTGTATATGTACCACATCTTCTTTATCCATTCATCTACTGATGGACACTTAGGTTGCTTCCATTTCTTGGCTATTGTGAATAGTGCTGCAATAAACATAGGGGTGCATATGTCTTTTTCAAATTGGGCTGCTGCATTCTTAGGGTAAATTCCTAGGAGTGGAATTCCTGGGTCAAATGGTATTTCTATTTTGAGTTTTTTGAGGAACCTCCATACTGCTTTCCACAATGGTTGAACAAATTTGCATTCCCACCAGCAGTGTAGGAGGGTTCCCTTTTCTCCACATTCTCGCCAGCATTTGTTGTTTATGTTTTGGATGTTGGCCATTCTCACTGGTGTGAGGTGATATCTCATTGTGGTTTTAATCTGCATTTCTCTGATGATTAGCAATGTGGAGCATCTTTTCATGTGCCTGTTGGCCATCTGAATTTCTTCTTTAGAGAAGTGTCTATTCATGTCCTCTGCCCATTTCTTAATTAGATTACTTGCTTTTTGTTTGTTAAGGTGTGTGAGTTCTTTATATATTTTGGATGTCAACCCTTTATCGGATACGTCATTTATGAATATATTCTCCCATATAGTAGGATGTCTTTTTGTTCTACTGATGGTGTCCTTTGCTGTACAGAAGCTTTTCATATTGATATAGTCCCACTTGTTTATTTTTGGTTTTGTTTCCCTTGCCCGGGGAGATATGTTCATGAAGAAGTTGCTAATGTTTATGTCCAGGAGATTTTTGCCTATTTTTTTTCTAAGAGTTTTATGGTTTCATGACTTACATTCAGGTCTTTGATCCACCTTGAGTTTACCATTGTGTATGGGGCTAGACAGCAGTCCAGTTTCATTCTCTTACATGTAACTGTCCAGTTTCGCCAATACCAGCTGCTGAAGAGGCTGTCATCTCCCCTTTGTATATCCAAGGCTCCTCCATCAAATATTAACTGACTGTATATGTTTGGGTTAATGTTTGGATTTTCTGTTCTGTTCCACTGGTCTGTGGGTCTGTTTTTGTGCCAATACCAAATTGTCTTGATTACTGTGGCGTTGTAGTAGAGCTTGAAGTCAGGGAGTGTAATTCCCCCTGTTTTCTTCCTCCTTCTCAGGACTGATTTGGCTATTTGGGGACTTTTGTGTTTCCATATGAATTTTAGAATCATTTGTTCCAGTTCATTGAAGAAAGCTGTTGGTAGTTTGATAGTGATTGTGTTGAATCTGTAGATTCCTTTAGGTAGTATAGCCATTTTGACAATATTTATTCTTCCTAGCCTAGAGCATGAGATGCATTTCCATTTGTTAGTGTCCTCTTTAATTTCTCTTAGGAGTGTCTTGTAACTTTCAGAGTATAGGTCTTTCACTTCTTTCATTAGGTTTATTCCTAGGTATTTTATTCTTTTTGATGCAGTTGTGAATGGAACTGTTTTTCTGATTTCTCTTTCTGTTAGTTCATCGTTAGTGTATAGGAAAGCAATAGATTTTTGTGTGTTAGTTTTGTATCCTGCAACTTTGCTGAATTCAGATATTAGTTCTAGTAGTTTTGGAGTGGAGTCTTTAGGGTTTTTAATGTACAGTATCATGTCATCTTCAAATGGTGACAATTTGACTTCTTCTTTACCAATCTGGATGCCTTGTATGTCTTTGTTTTGTCTGATTGCCATGTCTAGGACCTCCAGTACTATGTTGATAACAGTGGAGAGAGTGGGCATCCCTGTCTTGTTCCCGATCTTAGATGAAAGGCTTTCAGCATATCGCCGTTAAGTATGATGTTAGCAGTGGGTTTGTCATATATGGCCTTTATGATGTTGAGGTACTTGCCATCTATACCCATTTTGTTGAGAGTTTTAATCAGGAATGGATGCTGAATTTTGTCAAATGCTTTTTCAGCATCTATGGAGATGATCATGTCGTTTTTGTTCTTCTATTTGTTGATGTGGTGAATGATATTGATGGATTTTCGAATGTTGTACCATCCTTGCATCCCTGGGATGAATCCCACTTGATCATGGTGTATGATCCTCTTGATGTATTTTTGAATTCGGTTTGCTAATATTTTGTTGAGTATTTTTGCATCTATGTTCATCAGGGATATTGGTCTGTAATTATCTTTTTTGTGATGTCTTTGCCCGGTTTTGGTATTAGAGTGATGCTGGCTTCATAGAACGAGTTTGGATGTATTCCCTCCTCTTCTATTTTTTGGGAAACTTTAAGGAGAATTGGTGTTATTTCTTCTCTATATGTCTGGTAGAATTCAGAGGTAAATCCATCAGGTCTGGGGGTTTTGTTCTTGGGTAGTTTTTTGATTACCAATTCGATTTCGTCGCTGGTGATTGTTGTATTTAGTTTTTCTGTTTCTTGCTTGGTCAGTCTTGGAAGGTTGTATTTTTCTAAGAAGTTGTCCATTTCTTCTATGTTTTTCTGCTTGTTAGCATATAGATTCTCATAATATTCTCTTATGATTCCTTGTATTTATGTGGGGTACGTCGTGATTTTTCCTTTCTCATTTCTTATTGTGTTTATGTGTGTAGATTCTCTTTTTCTCTTAGTGAGTTTGGCTAGGGGTTTATCTTGTTTATTTTTTCAAAGAACCAGCTCTTGGTTTTATTGATATTTTCTATTGTTTTATTCTTCTCAATTTTATTTATTTATTCTCTAATCTTTATTATGTCCCTCCTTCTGGTGACTTTGGGCCTCATTTGTTCTTCTTGTTCTAATTTCAGTAATTGTGTCTTTAGGCTATTCATTTGCGAATGTTCTTCCTTCTTTAAATAGGCCTCGATTGCAATATACTTTCCTCTTAGAAGTGCCTTTGCTGTGTCCCACAGAAGTTGTGGCTTTGTGTTGTTTTTGTCATTAGTCTCCATATATTCTTTGATTTCTGTTTTGATTTGGTCGTTAACCCACTGATTAATTAGGAGAGTGTTGTTAAATCTCCATGTATTTGTGAGCCTTTTGATTTCTTTCTACAATTTATTTCTAGTTGTATACCTTGGTGATCTGAGAAGTTGGTTGTTAGGATTTCAATATTTTTGAATTTACTGAGTTTCTTTTTGTGGCCTAGTATGTGGTGTATTCTGGAAAATGTTCCATGTGCACTTGAGAAGAATGTGTATCCTGTTGCTTTTGGGTGTAGAGTTCTGTAGATGTCTGTTAGGTCCATCTGTTCTAGTGTGTTGTTCAGTGCCTCTGTGTCTTTACTTATTTTCTGTCTGGTTGATCTGTCCTCTGGAGTGAGTGGTGTGTTGAAGTCTCCTAAGATGAATGCATTGCTGTCTATTTCCTCCTTTAATTCTGTTAGTATTTGTCTCACATATGTTGGCGCTCCTGTGTTGGGTGCATTTATCATTATGTAATGTCCTTCTTTATCTTTTGCTACTTTCTTCGTTTTGAAGTCTATTTTGTCTGATACAAGTACTGCAACACCTGCTTTTTTCTCTTTGTTGTTTGCATGAAATATCTTTTTCCATCCCTTCACTTTTAGTCTGTGTATATGTTTGGATTTGAGGTGAGTTTCTTGTAGGCAGCATATAGATGTGTCTTGCTTTTTTATCCATTCTGTTACTCTGTGTCTTTTGATTGGTGCATTCAGTCCATTTACATTTAGGGTGATTATTGATAGATATGTACTTATTGCCATTGCTGGCTTTAGATTTGTGTTTACCACTGGTTCAAGTGTTGCTTCTTTACTATTTAACAATCTAACTTAAATTTCTTGTTAAGTAATTGTAAACACAGTCTGATGTTTCTTTCTTTCTCTCCCTTCTTATTCCTCCTCCTCCATTCTTTCTATAAAATGTGTTTTATTCTTTGCCTTTAGTTAGTATTGGATGGTCTGCTCTCTTTGCTATGATTTTTTTTTCTCTGGTGACATCTTTTTAGCCTTAGGTGTGCTTCCATCTAGAGCAGTCCATTTAAGATATCCTGTCCTGGTGGTTTATGAGAGGCAAACTCTCTCAACTTATGTTTGTCTGGAAATTGTTTAATCCCTCCATCATATTTAAATGATAATCGTGCTGGATACAATATTCTTGGTTCGAGGCCCTTCTGTTTCATAATGTTAAATATATCATGCCATTCTCTTCTGGCCTGTAAGGTTTCTGTTGAGAAGTCTGATGATAGTCTGATGGGTTTTCCTTTGTAGGTCATCTTTTTTCTCTCTCTAGCTGCCTTAAATACCCTGTCTTTATCTTTGATCTTTGCCATCTTAATTATGTGTCTTGGTGTTGTCTTCCTTGGGTCCCTTGTGTTGGGAGATCTGTAAGCTTCAGTGGAGTGCAAGAGTATATCCTTCCCCAGAGAGGGAAAGTTTTCAGCAATTATTTCTTCAAAGACACTTTCTATCCCTTTTTCTCTCTCTTCTTCCTCTGGTACTCCTATAAAGCGAATATTGTTCCGTTTGGATTGGTCACACAGTTCTCTTAATATTCTTTCATTCCTAGAAATCCTTTTATCTCTCTCTGCCTCAGCTGCTCTCTTCTCCTGTTCTCTCATTTCTATTCCATTAACAGTCTCTTGCATCTCATCCATTCTGCTGTTAAGCCCGTCGATCGCTTGTCTGATTTCTGCATTGTCTTTCCTCACTTCCCTTACTTCCTCCCTCAGCACTTGCACATTTCTCTGTAGGTCCATCAGCATGGTTATGACTTTTATTCTGAATTCCTTTTCAGGAAAACTGTGCATTTCCATCCCTATAGCTTCCCTCTCTGGTGTTGTCTGGTTGATTTTGGTCTGCACCATATTCCTCTGTCTTTTCATGGCTATAGAATTTATCACTGATAGTTGCCATGTTTGTCAGCTGGGCTTTTTAAGACTTTAAAAAAAGAAGAAAAAAAAGAGAAAAAAAGGGAAAAAAAGAAGAAAGAAAGAAGGAAAAAAAAAGAAAAAAGAAAGAAAAGAAAAAACAAAAACAAAACAAAAAAAAAACAATAAAACGTTCACCTGACGTAGATTCTGTGGGAATGCTGTAGGTGGCGCTATTGCCCCACTATTCCACAGCTGTGAATGCGCTGCTCTGCAGGGCCCTTTATCGGTCTGGCAGGGGTGGGAACGTATAGGAGGCTGTTGATCTCAGTGAGAAGTGTAAGTATGGCTATGCTTCCTCAGTCGCCAGCTAAGGCGTCTGAAACTCCCCAGGACTCCCAGCCTGCTTGGCTGAGTGTGCTGGGGCGATCCGGCTCCTCCGCTGGGCTCCTGTCTCTTTAAGACTGCTGAAGAACTTGCGCACTTTTTTTTTCCTTCCCGGGTGCCGGCTGCAAGTACCCTGGCGCGTTCCCCGCTCAGATCCTGCCCCTCTGTCTCTCCAATCTCCACTGCACTGCGCAATGTGGGTCAGCGCTCCCCGCGCAGATCACCGGGCCTGGCTACTTCGCGGGGTGTACTTCCACTCCCTCCCGGCTCTGAATCCTCTCATCCTGCCGATGCGCTGGGGTGGGGGAGTGCTCGGGTCCCGCCGGGTCACGGCTCTGTATCTTACCCGCCTCTTGGGGTGCCAAGTCCTCTCGGGTGTAGCTGCACGCTGTGCACTTTCCTGTGTATTCTCGTCTCTCTTTTAGGAATAGATGTATTTTCTGTGTTTTCATAGATAAATATAGTGTTGGGAGGAGATTTCTGCCCCCCTGCTCACACCGCCATCTTCCTCTAAGTCGTCTCCATCATATTTAAATGATAATCATGCTAGATACAATATTCTTGGTTTGAGGACCTTGCGTTTTATTACGTTATATATATAATGCCATTCTCTTCTGGCCTGTAAGGTTTCTGTTGAGAAGTCTGATGATAGTCTGATGGGTTTTCCTTTGTAGGTGATCTTTTTTCCCTCTCTTGCTGCCTTTAATACTCTGTCTTTATCTTTGATCTTTGCCATTTTAATTATTACGTGTCTTGGTGTTGTCTTCCTTGGGTCCCTTGTGTTGGGAGATCTGTGGGCTTCCGTGGACTGCGAGAGTATTTCTTTCCCCAGCGTGGGAAAGTTTTCAGCAATTATTTCTTCAAAGACACTCTCTATCCCTTTTTCTCTCTTATTCCTCCTGTACTCCTTTAATGCGAATATTGTTCTGTTTGGATTGGTCACACAGTTCTCTTAATATTCTTTCGTTCCTAGAGATCTTTTTATCTCTCTCTGCCTCAGCTTCTCTGTATTCCTGTTCTATGATTTCTATTCCTTTAATAGTCTCTTGCATCTCATCCAGTCTGCTGTTAAGCCCATCGATTGCTTGTCTGATTTCTGCATTGTCTTTCCTCACTTCCCTCACTTCCTCCCTCAGCTCTTGCACATTTCTCTGTAGGTCCATCAGCATGGTTATGACTTTTGTTCTGAATTCTTTTTCAGGAACACTGTGCATTTCCATCCCTTCAGGCTCCCTCTCTGGGGTTGTCTGGTTGATCTTAGTCTGGACCATTTTCCTCTGTCTTTTCATGGCTATAGAAGTTGGCACTGGTAGTTGCCCCGTATGTCAACTGGGCTCATCAAGACATTAAAAAGAAAAAGAAAAAAAATGAGAAAGAAAGAAAAAAAGAAAGAAAAGAAAAGAAAAAAAAGAAAGAGAAGAAAAAACAAAATACTAAACAAAACAAAACAAAATGCCCACCGGGAGTAGATTGTGTGGTGATGCTGTAGGTGGTGCTGTTGCTCCCCTATTCCGCAGCCATGCTGCGCCGCTCTGCAGGGCCCTTTATAGCTTTGCCCGGGGTGGGAACAAATGGGAGGCTTTTGATATTTGTGGGAAGTTTAAGTGCGGCCACCCTTTCCCTGTCACCAGTTAAGGGGTCCAAAACTCCCCGGGACTCCCAGCCTGCTGGGCTGAGTTTGCCAGGGCGATCTGGCTCCTCTGCTGGGCTCCTGTCTCTTTAAGACTGCTGAAGAAATTGCACGCTTTTCTTTTTTTTTTCCTTCCCAGGAGCCAGCTGCAAGCACCCTGGCGTGTTCCCTGCTCAGATCCTGCCCCTGTCTCTCCAATCTCCGGTACACCGCGCTATGTGTGTCAGCACTTCCCGCACAGATCACTGGGACTGGTTATTTCGCGTGGTGTACTTCCACTCCCTCCCGGCTCTGAATCCTCTCCTCCCGCCGGTGCGCTGGTGTGGGTGAGTGCTCGGGTCCCACTGGGTCATGGCTCCGTATCTTACCCGCCTTGTGGGGTGCCGAGTCCTCTCAGGTGTAGCTGCATGCTGTGCGCTTTCCTGTGTATTGCGGTATCCCTTTTAGGAATAGTTGTATTTGCTGTATTTTATAGATATATACAGTTTTGGGAGGAGATTTCTGTCACCCTGCTCACGCCTCCATCTTCCTGGAAGTCTTGACATTATTAATTTTTAACCACATACATAGTGAACTTTTTCATCAATGTCTGAATGTGGTCAAGTCATATAAACTGTTTTTATAAAGGTTTATTTACTTATTTTTAATATAATTTTATATTTTAGTTTCCTTTTCTGTTTGATCTTACCACATTGCCCATTCACATTCTCAGCCTTAGAAACCCATGTTAAGAACATGTTTTGTGCTTGTTTATTTTTCCCATGCATTTATATAAATGTAAAAGATTTGTATCATTGTTTTATGAAAATGGGATATGTTGAACAGTTTATACATCACATTTCTTTTCTTTCAACAATGCCTCCTGCAAAATTCTCTAAATCACTTAATTTAGCCATGATTAACTCTTTCAATGGTTACAAAGTATTTCATGATATGGATGTAAAGTAATTTATTCAGCCACTCCCGAATGGTTAGTATTCACTTGATATCCAGTTGTTCCTCCCACAATGAAAAAGCTGCATCATTGTGTATTTTTACTCTAATTTTTAATTTTTCATTATTATACAATACATTCTCAAAGGTGAATTTACTAGGTCAAAGGGTCTTTCATTTTTAAATTTTAGTAGGTGTCTCCAGGTTGCTTTACATAGAGGTAATAATAATTCATATTTTCTTCAATAATATGAAATTATGTTCTCTCCACATCCCATGCAATATATGCTAATACATCTTAACATTTTAGTCAGGCTAATATGTGCAAATGGTTCTCATGGTTACTTAATTTATATTTCCCTGATTAATGGGATTTTCAAACATCTCATCTTTTCCTGATTTTGGCTGCTTGAATTTGCTCCTCTGTTTTGCCTCACTATACCATTTGCTCATTTATCTACTGCACATATTTTTTTTCCTTCCATTTTAGCAATTTGTAAGAGCATTTTTTATATTATAGATCTTAACCTTTTCAGTAAGCTCTTGGTATTATAAATATTTGTTTCCAAAATAACTGCCTATTTTTTACACCATCTTTTGCTGTCCCAACTTCACTTTATATATTAAAAGTGATGTATTTAAAAAAAAGAAAAAAACTCTGTGTTTTCTGTTTTGGTTAAGAATATGCCCCTTATCCTTATATTGTATAGACAAATATTCTTTCAGGATATTTTTCTTTTACATTTATATCATTACTTTATGACATAATATGATCTTGGGAATGGGATAGATTTTAATTAAAGAATCATACAAATATGAAAAATCAATCATCGTCTAATTGAGCTGATTTCTGATGAACAGGAATTAACTAAGGAAAGAGGGGAAAGAACATTTCCTGTAGAAAGAAGACACATATGTAAATTTTATATGATGGAGACAAATTTCATGTAGAAAAATAGATAAGGTCCAAAATATACAGGTCCTTGTAAATCACATAATGAAGCCTTATGAGTAATGGGAAGCCAATAAAAGAGACTTAAGTCGTGGTGGCAGTAGTGTTGAGAAAGACACAGAGAGAAGGAGAGACAGAAATTCAGCTCATATCTCAAGTAGATCACTTTGGCTCCAGTGTGGAGAATGAATTAGATGAACAATAGGCAGTGAAGATAGACAGTAGGTAATTGCTGAAGAATGACAGTAGTAGTTTGAACTAGGGTGGTGATAGTGGAGAAGGTAAAAATATTTTGAGAGATGTTGAGGAAATACATACATTGTTGCTGAATCATTGAATTTGGGAAATGAGGTAGGGGGGTAGATGGCAAGGATGGTTGCACCATTTGGTGACTGTTGGGCCATTCTGGTTGTCCACGAGGAATTTAGTGTTGCTTTGTTCCCTGACAGTTTTTAGTAGTAATTAGCTACTGAGGTGTAGATTTAAAGAAAGTAGAAGCTAGAGTCATTTAGTGCGAGTTTTGTCTGATGGGTATGATAAAGAGACAGAGGTACTGAGGCAGTTTAGACTATTGGCAAAATTTTTTGAGATGATATATGAAATATAAGCTGGGGAAGGATAGAACTAAAGAAAAGAGAGGGCTGAGGAGTTGTGATCACATTTTGCGATTTTATGATTGACTTAACATGATACATTACACAATTTTACATTTTAGTCCCAACTCCTATTATCTAGTACCCTTACTCTTAAGTGATCAGTAGGATTTATTCTTAAATAAACTGTGTGGTATTCCTTCTACTTTTGATCTCCGATGTTGTATGGGGTCTTAGTAATCATACTAGAGATTTTTAGCCTCTTCTCCCAGAGATTTTGATTCAGCAGAACTTGGGCAATTGTAATTTTTAAGATTTTTTTTAGCAAGCAATTTTAAAAAATCTACCATACTTTTTATGGCCTTGTGGCAATTTAAGGACTATTCTCTCTAGATAGGAATGCTGACATTAGGACAGCATGCAAATTCCTCGATACACAGAGGTAGAGAGAGAGTGGAGAAAGATGGTGTTCTGTATCCCTTGAGAAAGGTGTCCTTTCTCCATTGGAAAGGATCATGAACATAATTTAAGATGCTCCATCTACTTCATAAAAAACTTCTCCCCCCCAAAAAATTGTAGGGATAGAGGAGCAGAAAACTGACTTTAAAAATTTCCTAAGCAATTTGCAAGGATTGTTTTGCTACTAAGGGAAATGCAAAGGTGTGCTTCCAAATCTTTATGGATAGAAGTACTGGGTGCCAACCTTCCAACTTCCCTATGACTTTGCCATGATAAATGTTGACTTTTCTAAGGAGTTATCTACTTGTTTCCCATCTGCATCAGTTCATGCTGGACATTTAATTTCCCCTTTTGTGTCTTTCTCCCTCAGTAGATTGATCTAGTAAATGGTGGAATAAAGAGAATTTTTGCATTTTATGGTTGTAACTTTGAAGATCTAAATATGCGTACAATGAATTTAATCTTGAAATTCATAGAAAGTTGTCCAAATCAAAGCTGTGTTTCTTCAAGAGAGATGGGACCTGAAAAGTTACCTGAATACACAGTATTCGGATAAGGGTGCAGACATTTATTAAGTTGATGATTTAGGAATAATATATAGAGCTCTACTTTTCTCACTTCAGTCCTTATGTCCATCATTGTAGAGAGGTCTTGAGATATAATGACCACTTCTCAAGGGAAACAACATTGAGAGAAGAGATTTGTCTAAGGAACCTTACATCAGGCATTTAAAAAAATTTTTGTTTCAAAGGTGACTTTTGTGAGGAGAGGCTCTGAAATCAATACAACAGGTTTATAGTAAGAGAATTGGTGTTGTTAAAAGTAATAAAATTCTAATTCTAAATATAATAGTTAAAAAGTGGTTTTTTAAATTGATACTTGCATTCCTGCTGTGGCATTTCCAAACCTACAGTTAAAATAATTAGTCAGATGTTCTTTTTTGAAGAACATATAGAAATAAAAACTAACATCTTGTTATGGTAAATGAACATCTGTTGTTAATATGACTCCCTTTGGCTTAACAGATCCTAGATCAAACTTAATTTCTTTGGGAAGTATATATTATGATGTGACCAGTTTACTAAGATATAATAAAAGAGTTCACCTATGCCCTGAGATAGGCAAGATGAAGAATATTGAGTTACTACCACAATTTGCTTCAGTTTAAAACTGACACATCTTCACAATATCTAGAAACTTGGCCCATAATCAGGCTGAGAAAGTGGGAGCTGCACTGTTAAAAGCTTGCTCATGCTTATGAAAATTAACAATTCTCTTTTAAGTTCAGAAGTTTCTAAAAACACATTTAATGTGTAAAAGTGAAGAGTTGTTATTACTTTTGTTTGGTAACTTGGAACTTTAATTGGTGCCAGATGTCAAGATTTATTTTATACACCTAGATTCTCATGCAGGAGATTAGAGAAAAATCTACTAATTAATTAGGAAGTCCTATTTTACTCCTACCTTTAATTTACTCCTAATTTTTTGGCCTCATCAACAAAGTTCTGTAACCTTTAGTTCTGTGAATGTTAGCCACTGCAGAATCATCAATAAAATGAATGCACCATTACAATATTTCACCCCAAAAATGTCAATATTTCCTCTCAAGGAAAAAAGAAAATGTGCACACTGATGACAATAATTAGGAAGACAAAGTAGGAAAAGGGAGGTTGAGAAAAAACTTAATAGCCCCCAAGTCTGATTTAAGTGCTGTGGGTGGCCTTTTACTCTCAGCTCATTTCAAACTCTGCTGGAGAATAGTATAAGAGGTTGTTAAAAGGAGGTAGTTAAAAGTATCAGGTCATTAGGATTTATGTCAGCACTGCTCTGAGAGGAAGACATTTTTTTCCAAAAGTCTGAAGTGTTGTTTTGGCCCATTGTCAGCTGGAAAACAGATGTCTTATAGGTGAGATGTTTGTTGTACTATATCACCTACTAGAAAATGGTGCTGAATTCTACCCAAGGGAATAGAAAATTGCATGTCTTGCATTTAACCATCTGTGGTTGACTTCTTTTCTTTCTTTATTTTGGGGGGTGGTATACAATTTATTGTGTACCAGCTGCTTATTCAGGACTTTGGGTCTACTGAGTACAGTGTCAAGTAACTTAAATTCATATGATTGATTGGCTTTCATAGTACAAAATCCTAAATATGTAACAGTGTGCTCTTTATGCATTTAGGCAATTGATACCTGATGATTAATAATTACCATTTGGTATGAATGCCAGCTAAAAATTCATTCATTTAAAAAATTCTGTGTTTTCATAATCTTTTGTACTTTAGGCCACTTCTTTCATGTGTTTTGCCCTTACATTCTTAAGAGTCAAGAATGACTGTATCATTACAATTCTTGAGTCTTTTTAAGAAGAAGTTATTTTAGATTGTAGATCGTGAAAAACATTCAACCCAATATAGAGATTCTAACAGATGGCCGTAAAACCAGCATTAAAAAATATCCTCCATCAGCATGCTCATTATATTACCATGAACTTTAGCTTAAAAATGCAACCTTCTTTATTTAAAATAAAAAAAATTAGGACTTTGGCAATATGCAAGCTATTTTAAAGCCTAAGAAAACTGACTATCAGGAATTTCTGGTAATGGCATCATGCTGATGATGAAGTGAGCTATTTCACTTTATTTCTCATCATTACCTGGAATCTTTCTGCAGATTTAAATTGGGGTGGTGAATACACCAGATGGGGTCTAGTAGCAGTACTTGGCAAAGAAATTATAAACTGACAGAAGACAAATCCAAACTTTCAATGTAATGATAAAATCTTCAGCTTATTCGTTTCAGTGATGCTTAAGTGCCAAGGTTAATGGCAGTGATGATTATATAATAAATATGAGAGAAGAGGATTCTGGGAAGATGGCAGCATGAGCAGGGCAGTGGAAATCTCCTCCCAAAACCATATATATTTTGGAAAATACAACAAATACAACTGTTTCTAAAAAAGAGACCAGAAGATACAGTACAACAGCCAGGCTACAGCTACACCTGCAAGAACTCAGTGCCTCATGAAGCGGGCACGCAGCTAAACGGGAAGGACCCCAGAACCCACATCAAGGGCTGCAAAGCACCAAGGGGACCAGAAGGCACCCAGTGAGACTTCAAACACCCACAGTGCTATAGGCTAGGCTGAGGGTGACCCCGCACACAGGCTGCTCTGGGGATTATCTCAGAGACTGCCTCCCGGTGGGGAGAAACCAGTTCAGGCCCTGGAGAAGGGCAAGGAGAAAAACAAGCAGGAAGGGACTTTGTTCTCCCAGCTGACACACGTGGCACCTACCAGCGACCACTTCTATCACTATGAAAAGACAGAGGAATATGGTATAGAAAAAGATTACCCAGACAACCCCAGAGAGAGGGCCTAATGGGATAGACTTATAAAATCTTCCTGACAAAGAATTCAGAATAAAAGTCATAACCATGCTGATGGATCTACAGAGAAATATGCAAGAGCTAAGGGAGGAAGTAAGGAAAGACAATGCATAAATCAGACAAGCAATTGATGGGCCTAAGAGGAGAATGGATGAGGAGCAAGAGACGGTTAATGGAATTGAAGTCAGAGAACAGGAATACAGAGAAGCTCAGGCAGAATATTAAGAAAATTGTGTGACGAATCCAAATGGAACAATATTCACATTATAGGAGTGCCAGAGGAAGAAGAGAGAGAAAAAGGGATAGAAAGTGGCTTTGAAGAAATAATTGCTGAAAACTTCCCAAGCTGGGGAAGGAAATAGTTTCTCAGCCCATGGAAGCCAACATATCTCCCAACACAAGGGACCCAAGGAAGACAACACCAAGACACATAATAATTAAAATGGCAAAGATCAAAGATAAGGACAGAGTATTAAAGGCAGCTAGAGAGAGAAAAAAGATCACCTACAAAGGAACAGCCATCAGACTATCATCAGACTTCTGAACAGAAACCTTATAGTACAGAAGAGAATGGCATGATATACTTAACATAATGAAACAGAGGGGCTTGAACCAAGAATATTGTATCCAGCACAATTGTCATTTAAATTTGAGGGAGGAATCAAACAATTCCCAGACAAGTGAAAGTTGAGGGAATTTGCTTCTACAGGATATCTTAAATGGACTGCTCTAGATGGAAGCATGCCTAAAGCTAAAAAGATGTCACCAGAGAAAATAAAATCAGAGCAAAGAAAGCAGACCATCCAAATACTAACTAAAGGCAAAAAGTAAAATTAACTATCCACAAAAACAAAGGAAATGTAAAAGAGTACAGAATAAAACACCTGGTATGTAAAGAATGGAGAAGGAAGAAGAAGAAGAGAGGAAAATAAAGAATCATCAGACTGTGTTTATAATAGCTTAACAAGAGAGTTAAGGTAGATTGTTAGATAGTAAAGAAACTACCCTTGAACCTTTGGTAACCACGAATCTAAAGTCAGCAATGGCAATAAGTACATATCTATCAATAATCACCCTAAATGTAAATGGACTGAAAGCACCAATAAAAAGACACAGATTAATAGAATGGATAAAAAAGCAAGACCCATCTATATGCTGTTTACAAGAGACTCACATCAAACCAAAAGATATACAGACATTAAGGGATGGAAAAAGATATTTCATGCAAACAACAAGGAGAAAAAAGCAGGTGTTGCAGTACTTGTACCGGACAAAATAGACTTCAAAACTAAGAAAGTAGCAAGAGATAAGGAAGGACATTATATAATGGTAAAGGGGTGAGTCCAAAAAGAGGATATAACCATTATAAATATATATGCACCCAACACAGGAGCGCCGGCATATGTGAAACAAATACTAACAGGATTAAAGGAGGAAATAGAAAGCAATGCATTCATTTTAGGAGACTTCAACACACCACTCACTCCAAAGGACAGATCAACCAGACAGAAAATAAGTAAAGACACAGAGGCACTGAACAACACACTAGAACAGATGGACCTAACAGACATCTACATAACTCTACACCCAAAAGCAGCAGGTACACATTCTTCTCAAGTGCACATGGAACACTTTCCAGAATAGACAACATACTAGGAAACAAAAAGATCCTCACAGTAAATTCAAATATATTGAAATTCTACCAACCAACTTCTCAAATCACACAGGTATAAAACTAGAAATAAATTGTACAAAGAAAACAAAAAGGCTCACAAATACATGGAGGCTTAATAAAATGCTCCTAAATAATCAATGGGTCAAAGACCAAATTAAAACAGAGATCAAATAATACATGGAGACAAATGACAACAACAACACAAAGCCGCAACATCTGTGGGACGCAGCAAAGGCAGTTCTAAGAAGAAATTATTTTGCAATCCAGGCCTATTTAAAGAAGGAAGAACAATCCGAAATGAATAGTCTAAAGACACAATTATTGAAACAGGAAAAAGAAGAACAAATGAGGCCCAAAGTCACCAGAAGGAGGGACATAATAATGATCAGAGAAGAAATAAAAAAAATTGAGAAGGAAAAAACAATAGAAAAAATCAATAAAACCAAGAGCTGCTTCTTTGAAAAAAATAAACAAAATAAATAAACCCCTAGCCAGACTCATTAAGAGAAAAAGAGAATCTACACACATTAACAGAATCAGAAATGAGAAAGGAAAAATAATGACAGACTCCACAGAAATACAAAGAATTATAAGAGAATATTATGAGACTCTATATGCTAACAAGCTGGAAAACCTAGAAGCATTGGACAACTTCTTAGAAAAATACAACCTTCCAAAACTGACCAAACAAGAAACTGAAAAACTAAACAGACCAATCACCAGCAGCAAAATTGAAGTGGTAATCAAAAAACTACCCAAGAACAAAACCCCCAGGCCAAATGGATTCACCTCTGAATTCTACAAGACATATAGAGAAGAAATAACACCGATTCTCCTTATAGTTTTCCAAAAAATAGGGGAGGAGGGAATACTTCCAAACTCATTCTATGGAGCCAGCGTCACTCTAATACCAAAATGAGGCAAAGACCCCCCTAAAAAAGAAAATTACAGACCAATATCCGTGATGAATGTAGATGCAAAAATACTCAACAAAATATTAGCAAACTGAATTCAAAAATACGTCAAGAGGATCATACAGCATGATCAAGTGGGATTCATCCCAGGGATGCAAGGAAGGTACAACATTCGAAAACCCATCAACATCATCCACCACATCAACAAAAAGAAGAACAAAAACCACATAATCATCCCCATAGATGCTGAAAAAGCATTTGACAAAATTCAGCGTCCATTCATGATTAAAACTCTCAACAAAATGGGTATAGATGGCAAGTACCTCAACATCATAAAGGCTATATATGACAAACCCACAGCTAATATCATACCTAACAGTGAAAAGCTAAAAGCTTTTCATCTAAGATTGGGAACAAGACAGGGATGCCCACTCTCTCCACTGTTATTCAACATAGTACTGGAGGTCCTAGACATGGCAATCAGACAAACAAAGAAATGCAAGATACCCAGATTGGTAAAGAAGAAGTCAAATTGTCACTATTTGCAGATGACATGATACTGTACATAAAAAACCCTAATGACTCCACTCCAAAGCTACTAGAACTAATATCTGAATTCAGCAAAGTTGCAGGATACAAAACTAACACACAGAAATCTGTTGCTTTCCTATACACTAATGATGAACTAACAGAAAGAGAAATCAGGAAAACAATTCCATTCACAATTGCATCAAAAAGAATAAAATATCTAGGAGTAAACCTAATGAAGGAAGTGAAAGACCTATACCCTGAAAACTACAATACACTCCTAAGAGAAATTAAACAGGACACTAACAAATGGAAATGCATCCCAGGCTCTTGGCTAGGAAGAATAAATATTGTCAAGATGGCTATACTATCTAAAGCAATCTACAGATTCAATGCAATCCCTATTAAAATACCAACAGCATTCTGCAATGAACTGGAACAAATGATTCTACAATTCATATGGAACCACAAAAGACCCCGAATAGGCAAAGCAATCCTGAGAAGGAAGAATGAAACAGGGGGAATTATGCTCCCAGACTTCAAGCTCTACTATAAAGCCACAGTGATCAAGACAGTTTGGTATTGGCACAAAAACAGACCCACAGACCAGTGGAACAGAATAGAAAATCCAAACATTAACCCAAACATATACAGTCAGTTAATATTTGATGAAGGAGCCTTGGATATACAATGGGGAGATTACAGCCTCTTCAGCAGCTGGTGTTGGAAAAACTGCACAGCTACATGTAAGAGAATGAAACTGGACTACTGGCTAACCCCATAGACAAAAGTAAACTCAAAATGGATCGAAGAGTTGAATGTAAGTCATGAAACCATAAAATTCTCAGAGAAAAACATAGGCAAAAATCTTTTGGACATAAACATTAGCGACTTCTTCATGAACATATCTCCTTGGGCAAGGGAAACAAAAGCAAAAATGAAGAAGTGGGACTATATCAAGCTGAAAAGCTTCTGTACAGCAAAGGACACCATCAGTTGAATAAGACATCCTACAGTATGGGAGAATATTTTCATAAATGACATATCCGATAAGGGGTTGACATCCACAATATACAAAGAACTCATGCACCTCAACAATCAAAAAGCAAATAATCCAATTAAGAAATGGGAAGAGGATATGAAAGACAATTCTCTAAAGAAGAAATTCAGATGGCCAACAGTCACATGAAAAGATGCTCCACATCCCTAATCATCAGAGAAATGCAAATTAAAGCCACAATGAGATATCACCTCACACTAGTTAGGATGCCCAACATCCAAAACACAAAGAGCAACAAATGTTTGTGAGGATGCGGAGAAAAGGGAACCCTCCTACAGTGCTCGTGGGAATGCAAGTTAGTTCAACCATTGTGGAAAGCAGTATGGAGGTTCCTCAAAAAACTCAAAATAGAAATATCATTGACCCAGGAATCCCACTCCTAGGAATTTATCCTAAGAATGCAGCAGCCCCGTTTCAAAAAGACAGATGCAGCCCTGTGTTTATCGCTGCACTATTTACAATAGCCAAGAAATGGAAGCAACCTAAGTGTCCATCAGTAGATGAATGGATAAAGAAGAGGTGGTACATATACACAATGGAATATTATTCAGCCATAAGAAGAAAACAAATCCTACTATTTGCAACAACATGGATGGAGCTTGAGGGTATTATGCTCAGTGAAATAAGCCAAGTCAAAAAAGACAAGTATCAAATGATTTTATTCATATGTGGAGCATAAGAGCAAAGAAAAAAACTGAAAGAAAAAAGCAGCAGCAGACTCACAGAACCCAAGAAGGGACTAACAGTTAACAAAGGGAAAGGGACTGGGGAAGATGGGTGGGAAGGGTGGGACAAGGGGGAAAACGGGGCATTACGATTAGCAGATGTCATGTCATAGAAAAAGGGGGGCACGGGGAGGGCTGTACAACTCAGGGAAGACCAGCAGTGATTCTATAGCATCTCACTACGCTGATGGACAGTGACTGTAATGTAGTAAGTGGGGGAGACCTGAGGAATTGTGGAGTTTAGTAACCATAATGTTGCACATGTAACTAGATAAAAAAAAAAGTATGAGAGAATTCAGCAATTGTAAATAACTATTAACTCAAACAATCCATTTTGTGTTTTTTCTTTAATTCAGTTGCATAAATTTATTTCAAATTTTTTGAACTAAAACGAAGTATTTATTTTTTCTAGTGCCATTCACATTTGTGAAGCTTAAAAGACCATGTTGTAAATAAAACAAAAAATCGTGGTTCATATATTTGGAAAACCTATTATATTTCAGCTCCTCAGTGAACTTACTGTAAGTCATAGTGATTCACCAGATTCTAATGTCAACTTGATCACCCCAAAGAGCTTTCTCAAGAAATGGTCTTATTCTTTAACCATTGGAAAATGAAAGCATCAGGTGAGGGAATTAAAAAAAAAATTACAGTAGTATTGTTCTCTTCTGAACCTATATATTATTTGAGAAATAGTTGTCTTTCTACTTTTACATTGTAGTCATAAATTAACTTCAGAGAATTAATTTGATGTGATTCTATATAAGAGAATTGCCATCTGAGAATAGTTGCCTATAAACATCAGATTTGTGTAATTCAAATATATATATTTTCTGGCTTCAGCAATTTATCCCAAATCGAGTGTGTAACTTGATTACTGGTGAGAGACAGTAGTAACAAAATCTTACTGTAAAATTATTGTAGATTAAAAGAAACTAACATGCTGGAAAAAAGTCTTAATGATTTTACAAGTTTAGACAGAGGGTGATAAAGAACATTGTCTTATTGACAAGTTGGAGAGCTTAGGAACTTCTATAATAAAAAAAATAGTCTTTCCATCTAGATGTACATTGCTAGCTTGAAAGACAACGGGGATTTAATTATTCAATTGCATTTACATTTCTCAATTGCTGAACATTCAAATTTCCACTTTCAAAAAGTTAATTACAAAAGAAGAACTCTGCTCTGAGATCAGTATGCTGGTTTCTTCGACTATGCATGATTTGTCATTAGTTATTTATAGATAGGAAACATCCCACAATATTACAATTTTCTATAAACTTAAGTATTAGTATCATAGGTTTCCTATGCAAGAGTAAGATGATAATTTTTAAAGGTGCTAAATTAATATTGATGCCTTATAGAAATTTTGGGTCTGTTCTAATTATAAAATGAAGAACATTATGATTATGGAGTTAAGTCAGAAAATTAAATTCATCCTCCCTCACCTAATAATTAAAGGAATTATAAAAGACTCAGAAAAGATGTATTTATACATTTGTATAATGATTAATCATGGTAGAAGAAATAATTGAGCTGCTTGTTATGTTTCCACACTTTGAACATTTTGGAAATACAGTTATTGGTTATTCTTGCAAAACTTCCACTAGGCCAAATAACTCACTAACAAATGTCCATTGTTTACTTGAAAATGTGTTAAAAAGACAACAGGTGAGTCACCATACACTATCAAAAAAAGATTATCTTTCCATTGCTTTGCATCTTGTTCTTTTATAATGTATATCACCTTAGCTGATAGCACACCATCTTGAGAACTCCTTTTCTAGGCTGTACTCATTTTATCAGTTGCTTCCAATGAACCTGCTTGATATATAGATTTCTGCTATAAAAATCAATCTTATAATACATGTTTGCCATATATAACTTTCCAGCTGCTTTGAAGCTATTGATCAGCAGTCCTTACGAACTTACTACTTACCTGAGCTACAACATCACAGATTCACTAGAAATCCCAAATAGTCTTTTGTGTCCTGGGTTAGGAAAAAACTCTAATACTTTCATTTTCATTATAAAATAGGGCTTAGTGTTCATTCAGAATATACTCTGGCCTGTTTATATCTCCTCTGCCACAAACCATGAACTAGTTTATTGTGCTGTTCCTTTTCGCTGGTGTACTTGCTTCTTTTCAACACTGTATCAATATGTACTGTACAACAAATTCAGTCATCCTGAACACATGGAATCTGATTAGGTAGTTGTCATACCTGCACACATTTGATTTTCACACAGGAATTTTACATTTATAGATTATGTATATACATATATCCTGTGCTCTTAAAAATGGAAAGATTAAGACAACTTGCCTGAAGCATTATAACTGGACTATAATTATATTTTCAAAGAAGGCTCAGGTATGGCTTTGAAAGATAAAATGTTCTCATTCTCGGAAATTTTTACTTTATATTTTCACTTGAGATGTCATAAAAGGTGTTGAAAAGAAACATGCTGCTACAAAATTGCTTTGTAAACAAGATTCTAAAAAACTCTATAGCTGCAATTTAAACCATGGTATCATAGTATCCAGTACCCATGTGGCAAAATATGTGGAAAGAGTGCTAGTTTTTGCAATTTAATTTATAAACTCTGGAACATTTAAAATTTGCCTTATGTAAGTCAAAAAAGTTTGGATATTATTTATGAAGTTTTAATGACCATACAGAACTTTTTAGTATCATATTAATTATTGCTCATTTTAACTTAGTTTTGAATTCTCTAACTTTATATATGTTTGGGACTTCACTGAATCTACAACATAGTGAACACTTTCGGGGTCATTTTGACCATTAAAATATCCAAATGCTGTCCATTTGAGAATACCTTTTTTTTCCTACTAGGACAAATATTTTGTCTTAACTAAATTTGCTTTCCCTTTGTGACAATGTTCTCTCTTTCCATAAGCCCCAAATACATAGCTTTTATGCAACTTTCTAAAAAACAGATTTTATAATGTTGCCTTAAAGAGGATTAAGAAGTATTGAGATATAATGGCTTCTATACTTATTAATGTATTTTATAAAACATTGCCTTAACATTCATATGAAAAGTACAGATGATTTACAATGTGAAAATGGTCCATTTTAGTTTTTCTTCTTAGCAAATGAATTTGAATTAATATATCACATCTTTCCTATTCCTAGATAGGAATAAGTTATACTTAACTTATTCTAAAAGGTAATAAATAGCATTATTATTATTATTATTATGTATCTACAGAAACGAACAGAGTCTGTGTCTAAAGAGAGTATAGTTATCTCTATATATTCCATGGTTGTTACTTTCCTCCCACAACACTCATGTCTTAAGTGTAAGTAGAACCCCACAAGAGAGGAGCCAACTTAATTCTTGAAATTTAATTCTTCAGGTTGTCAGTGAAATTGCCAGAGGGCAACATGGGGGAAATCTGTACTCGCCCTTGAATCTAGGAGGGATCATAATTCATATGTAGGGAACATCATGTGTGACTGTATATCCAGAAGATATAAGGAACATACAAAAAGTGAATTTTCAAATCTGGTCCAAACCGAAAGTAGTGCTGATTCAGGGGAAACACATGGATGAATGCTGTAAAGATGTTTGACCATAATATAGATGGTGAATATAACATTTAGGTTGCCTTCATTTAAAAATCCCAAAGCTGTGGTAACCAAAACTTTATGGTATTAGCATAAAAACATACACATAGATCAATGGAACAGAGTAAAGAGACCAGAAATAAACCCACAAATATATATAGTCAATTAACTTATGACAAAGGAACCAAGAATACACAATGGGGAGACAGCAGTCTCTTTAATAAATGGTGCTGGGAAAACTGGACAGCCATGTGCAAAAGAATGAAACCTAGACCTCTGTCTTACACAACACACAAAAATTAACTCAAAGTGTTTTAAAGATTTGAATGTATGGCCTGAAACCATAAAATTCCTAGAGAAAACATAGGCAGTAAGCTCCTTGATATTGGTCTTGGTGATGATTTTTGGAATCTGACTCCAAAAGCAAAAATAAACAGGTGGGATGACATAAAACTAAAAAGCTTCTGCACAGCAATGGAAATTATCAACAAAATGAAAAGACGACCTATTAAATGGGAGAAAATGTTTGCTAGTCATATATCTGGTAAAGGGTTAATATCCAAAATATATATAGAACTCATACAACTCAATAACAAGAGAAAAATCCAATTTAAAAATGGGCAAAGGATCTGAAGAGACATTTTCCCGAGAAGATATACAGATGAACTGCAGATAAATGAAAAGATGCCCAACATTACTACTCATCAGGGAAATGAAAATCAAACCCACACTGAGATAACCCCTCACATGTGTTAGAATGGCCATGATCAAGAAGAAAAGAAATAATAACTGTTGGCAAGGATTTGGAGAAAAAGGAACCCTTGTGCAGTGTTGGTGGGAATGTAAATTGGTGCAGCCACTGTGGAAAGCAGTATGGAAGTTTCTAAAAAAATGAAAAATGAAACTACCATACAATCCAACAATTCCACTTCTGGTATTTATCCAAAGAAAATGAAACACTTATTTGAAAAGATATGTGAACTGCTGTGTTCATTGCAGCATTATTTATAATAACCGGTAAATGAAAGTAACCTAAGTGTCCATCAGTGGATGAATAGATAAAGATGTGGAATGTATACATATAATGGTATATTTTTATACATTTCTATTTCCAAATACCTAGCACAGTGATTTTGTATAGTGGAACAAAACAAATGTTTGCTGACTTTCTTAACATTGAAGCACAACAAACACGATAATGGCATTGTAGATTCTGAATTAGAAATTTAAATATGAAATCTAGCTAAAGAGATCACAGTAGCATGCAATATCTTAAACAAAATTACAATCAAATGTTTGTTTTGTTCACATATCATTTATTCAGCAACAATTTATTGAGTACCCACTCTGACTATATTGGAGGAACTGGGGATAAAATCAATATTAGAAGAGATATAAATTTCTACTCTTAAGAAACATATTTTATTAGGGGAAACAGGCAATAAAAATGCATTGTCTGGTAAGTACTGTTAAGAAAAATAAACAGAGAAGGCGGATAGAGATAAGTACTGCTTTAAAAGTTGTCATTAAGAAAGGTATTATGAGTAAAGTGACATTTGTGAGTTCTACGGCTGTGATGAAATAAGCCGTATAGGATATCTGGGGCAGAGAGAACATCAAGGGAAAAGGAGGATGCTGTGCTCAAGGTGCATCAAGGAGTACTGTCTGAATTAGATATATAAATGAAGAAATAGTAGAAGATGAGACCAGGGAGGAGTGGGGTGCTCAAATACGTAATTGCTTGTAAGCCATCATAAGGATTTGGGTGTGGGAAAGCCACCAAAAGTTTTTGAACAAAGATGAGACAAGAATTTGCCTTACGTATGAGAAGGACTACTCTCTCTTGCGAATGGAATAATATATGAAGTGTGAACCAAATCTGAAGCAGAGAGACCAGTTATTTGCAACAACTCAAAAGAGAAATGATGATAGTGGTAGTGGAGGTGGAAGATGTGGTTGTATTTTGGATCTTATTTGACGCAGAATTTGCTGATGGATTAGATGTCTTACCTGAAAATAAGAAAGAAGTCAAGGAGAACCCTAAGATTTGTTGAACAACTTAAGAGAGTTGCCATTTCCTGGGATAGTGGACTGTGGGGAAGGAAGACTGACAACAGTAAGTTTGTGGGTGTTTGTGTGTTGGGTGGTAGATCAGGAATTTGTGTTCAGATACATGAAGGTTCCTTTCTTGAGGTACTTATTAAAACATCACTTATTGAGTGATGATTTGGATCTATGACTGTGATGGTCAGAAGGGAGATCCCGACTGGAGATATAAATTTGAGAGTAATTCTCAAATATATAGTGTATATAGGAGATGTGATCACACAAGGTGTGAGTGGAGAAGGAAAAAGACCAAGGAATGAGCCATTGGGAAGCCCTTATTTAAAGATGAGAAGGAACAAGCAAAGACCGAAAAGAGCCACAAATAAAGGAGCTGCTTCATGAAGGACAAATCTACTGTCCCTTATTATTCATAGATGAATTTAGATGTCATTGAGAATTAATAATTGGATTCAGCAGAGTTTAGTGGAGTACAGAGATGAGTTCTGATTGGAGTAGGTACACCAGAGCATGAGAGTGGAGCAACTGGAAAAAGCAAGTACAGACAACTCTCATGACTGAAAAATTAGTGTTGCAATATTTAAGTACTAATCCATGAATCAATATTCCACATATATATTTGACTTGTTTCTAGGAGAATACAGTCAGCTTTCTAATGAGAAGTTAAGTTCACTTTATTTATCTCAGTGAAGTGAGACATCACTCAGGTTTGTTGAAAGAGAACCACTGTAGCGGAGAAAAAAGTGCTGGAGTCGTGATTTCAACTAGATTTGGGCAAAGATGCCACCTATGTGACTCTGGAATTTAATTCACACTTCTGATTTATTACATTCTGTTGCTATAGAGTACATTGCTTAACGTAGCACCCAGATTGTATTTGGCACTTAAACAGCAGTTATTGTAGTTTTTTTGTTTTTTAACAGAACTAGTTTTCTTCAATTATCCCTTTGCTGATGGTGGTATTTTACTATGAATTTCCTCCATTGATTAAGCTAGTTAGCAAAATTTTACAAATTGTTCAGTTGAACTCTATCCATCAATTTTAGTAAACTAGACAATCAATGGAAGGAAGGAAGTCCTCTCTCCTTTTTGATTCTGCATTATCAGGTTGCTGGTGAAAATAAGCTGGATTCTATTGCTTAGTGATTTAGCTTGTCTTCTCTAAGATTCTTGAAACTTGAATAGAGTTAGGATCATCACATGTCATAGTTTTCTTTCTCTTTAAAATTTCTTCTGTACCTTTATTTCTTTCCTTACATAGCATCAACAAATGCAGGGTCTCCACATTTCTTTCTTTAGTGTATTCCAGCCACTGTAGTTTCAGCAGCAGCTGCCTCTGTTACGCCCTTAAAACACTGAGCCTTGGGCTTGTAGTGATCCCTAGTAATTGAATGTACTCATTCATTAGTGACTCATTTTTTCACTACTGCCCTATATTCTCATTTTGTTCTTTTAATAGCAAGTCCATTTTAAGGGCACCTGGGTGACATGTCCCGTTCTGGCTTGTGCACCTGGGAGTCTGGATCATGGAAGGGTTGTGGGGGTGTATTTCTGACCCAGGTCTCTTTGGTTTCCCAGAAGAACTGAAATGGACAAATGCCCACTCATGGCACTTTTCCGCTGAAGTGGGATGTGGAGGGATCTTCAGGTTTGAGTCAGTTTAGGGTCTAGGTTGCTGGCAGTGGGGGGATTGGAAGGCAGCTTGCTCAAGCTTGTGTCTCTGCTGTCACCAGTTTATTTTTGTTGTTTCATCGTAATTACTAATGACCCTTTTAATTATCAAGATTGTTCCAGTTTAATGATAAATTGTATGGTCAATGTGTACATGGGTCAGATTTTAAATTGGGGTTCCTTCTGGTCCCTGTATCTGCAGTCTGGCTTTTACTCCCTCAGAGGTTTACAATCCCATTCACTCTGTTTCTTCTCTTCTTTTCCCTCTTACTGTCATTCTCTAGGCCACTTTCCCTATTCCTACTGTCTCAGGTGCACGCAACACACAAATCCTCTTAATCCTGAAAACTTGGTGTCGAGGTGTTATCAGTCTTCATTTTATCATGCAGACATATTCTACATGTTGTAAGAAAAATTTACCTTTAAAAAGGTAATTTTTTGATGCCTTTAACTACAGCTTAATTTTTGACTCATGTACTAACAATCACCTGAAACTCTTACAGCACTGAGTACCTGGGGAAAACATTCATTTTTTGTCAAACCTCACAACTAATCTTATAGGTCACTACTTATCATGTGGGCTCTCATTTTCATAACATCTGTGAGACTATTTCCTAGTGAATTATTCCAAAGCTGTATGTTATTTCCATTAATAAATATAATTATTTTATTCCTTATGTGAATTCTACCTATGTGACTGGTAACATTAAGGTTGTTTCACACACTGTTGAGAAGTCATTTATAACAAATGGAAAATTTGCATTGTTTTCACTCATAAATAAATGAATAAAAAATATGAGAGATCATATTCCATCATCATGTATGGTGAATATAATTTGCTTAATGTATCACTATGTAATCTTAATGTTCTATATTATCATACATCATTTGGTATATGACAGATTTCAGATTCTTAGATTTTTTTTAAGATTCTAGATCAGTTCTTATGAAATATATGAGAATCATGACTTTAAATATAAATTTCATATTTAGACAAAGTTTTTAATGATGTTACTGATGCAATATTTGTGATTAATTTTTAGCTTTTATATTCTGCTTTTTCTTTTTCTCCTGACATTAAGAAGGAAGAGCAGGAATCCATTTCAAGCTAAAGAGGAAATTCAACCTGTACTATCTTTCTCCTTCAAGAAAATTAACAGAACCAATGGAGCCCTTTATCTATTGAGTGCAGACTCCATTAATTAATCCTTTTTATCTGTGACAGTTAAAGGTAAGTCTAGGATATTCAGCCTCCTTGAAATGATTTCTAGTCTTACTAGTGAAAATACATTCTTTCAGCCATATTTTATCTTTTGTCAACCATGTATAAATTAAATAAAGTTGCATTGGTTATTTCTTGCCTTGCATTGACTTTAAAAAAGATAGCCATTTAGATAAATATTTTTCATATTATTAACTTAATATTTTTGAGAGTGACAGAAAGAAAATGGAGTATCTTTCTGTTACTCCTCATTTTCATAATAGTGGAAGGTGGAATTCATATGACATTATAAGTAGAAATTTTCTGCATCACTAAGAACATGGCTTAAAGTATAATGCCTCCTAATCAAGTCAGAAAAGCATTCTAGTATGAAACAATTCTAGCCATATATCATGCACTCTCTGCACAATTTCTCTCCCTTTTTACTAAATATGTATTCCACTGAAAAGGAATACTAGTGTTTACTTCATCTGGTCCTCTTATTTCTCATATCACATATATATTCTCATTGGTTGCTTTAGAAATAATTATTATTCAATCTTTCAGACAAGATCATGGGAAAGCAAAACAGAATCCTAAGATCATAGAAACAGTCTTTCTCTTGAATTTAATGTTGTAACTGTTTTTGTTTAGGCATTGGCTGCTTTTTAATGCTGATGCTTTTTTCATGTGGGTCTATGCTGTTAGACTGTTACCTGCCAGGAACCAGTGGGAAAACATCCTAGTTTCATGGATATTTGCCCATATACACTCACCTTTAACAAAAAGTGACAAGCATGTCACATTTCATCAGGTCACATCAGGTTGTGTCTCAAGAAAACAGAAACCATAAAATAACGTAGTTCAAAGCATGCTTTATCTAGAAGCACAGAAGAAAGGAAATATCAACTGCTGAGGATTAGAAAAAGAAAACTATAACCTATCTATAGATCAAAAACATTTCTCTGTGTTAATTACCACTTAAATTTCAAATATCATTGGCTAACAACTTAATTGTTTATCTTCCTGGTTGTATGTAGTTTTCTTTGTACAGATATTTCACTTCCTTTGTTAAATTTATTCCTAGATATTTTATTGTTTTGAAGCTGTTGTGAATGGGATATTTTTCTTTATTTCTATTTCAGATGTTTTATTATTAGTGTATATAAATGTAACTGATTACTATTTGTTGATTTTTAAAAATTTTTATTTTGCTATTATAAATATACAATTACATGAGCAACATTATGGTTACTAGACTCCCCCTATTATCAAGTCCTGACCACATACCCCACTGCAGTCACTGTCCATCAGCATAGTAGGATGTTATAGAATCACTACTTGTCTTCTCTGTGTTATACTGCCTTCCCCATATCCCCCTACCCCATCCCCACCCACACTACATTATATGTGCTAATTGTAATAGCCCTTTTCCCCCTTATCCCTCCCTTCCCACCCATCTTCCCCAGTCCTTTTCCCTTTGGTAACTGTTAGTCCATTCTTGGGTTCTGTGAGTCTGCTGCTGTTTTGTTCCTTCAGTTTTTTCTTTGTTCTTATGCTCCACAGATGAGTGAAATCATTTGATACTTGTCTTTCTCCACCTGGCTTATTACACTGAGCATAATACCCTCTAGCTCCATCCATGTTGTTGTAACTGGAAGGATTTGTTTTCTTCTTATGGCTGAATAATACTCCATTATGTATATATACCACATCTTCTTTATCCATTCATCTACTGATGGACACTTAGGTTTCTTCCATTTCTTGGCTATTGTAAATAGTGCTGTGATAAACATAGGGGTGCATCTGTCTTTTTCAAACAGGGCTGCTGCATTCTTAGGGTAAATTCCTAGAAGTGGTAAACCTGGGTCAAATGGTATTTCTATTTTTAATTTTTTGAGGAACCTCCATACTGCTTTCCACAATGGTGGAACTAATTTACATTCCCACCAGCAGTGTAGGAGGTTTCCCCTTTCTCCACATCCTCGCCAACATTTGTTGTTGTTTGTGTTTTGGATGGTGGCCATCCTAACTGGTGTGAGGTGATACCTCATTGTGGTTTTAATTTGCATTTCTCTGATGACTAGTGATGTGGAGCATCTTTTCATGTGCCTGTTGGCCATCTGATTTTCTTATTTGTTGATTTTATATCGTGCAACTTTACTGAAATCATTGATTAGTTCCAACAGTTTTTTTGGTTGAGTCTTTGGGATCGTCTATATACAAAGTCATACCATCTGAAAATAGCCACAATTTTACTTCTTCCTTTGCAATTTGGATGTCTTTCATTTGTTTGTTTTTTCTTAATTGCTCTAGTTATGACTTCCAGTACTATAATGAATAAGAGTGGTGACAGTGAACATCCAGTCTTATTACTGACCTTAGAGGAAAAGATTTCCGTTTTTCTCCACTGAGTGTTATTTCAGCTATGGATTTGTCATATATATGACCTTCATCATGTTGAGGCATGTTCCTTCTGTGCACAACCTATCAAGTGCATTTATCATGAAAGGAAGCTGTATTTTCTCAAATGCTTTTTCTGCATCTATTTTGATGATCATGTGATTTTTATCTTTAAGTTTATTAATATAATGTGTTGTATTTATTGATTTGCATATGTGGAGTATCCTTGTATCCCAGGGATAAATCCTACTTGATAATGGTCTATAATCCTTTAAATGTGTTTCTGAAGTTGGTTTGTTAATTTTTTGTTGTGAATTTTTACATTTGTATTCATCATGGATATTGATCTACAGCTTCTTTTTGTAGTGTCCTTATCTGGCTTTGGTATCAGGGTAATCCTATCCTTGTAGAATGAGTTTGGGAGTTTTCCTCCCTCTTCATTTTTTTGGAAGAGTTTGAGAAGCTTTGGCATTAATTCTCCTTTAAATGTTTGGTAGAATTCTTCAGTGAAGTCATCTGGTTCTGGAATATTCTATGTTGAGAGGTTTCTGATTACTGATTGAATCTCTTTCCTCATTGTTCTGTTCAGATTTTCTATTTCCTCTTATTATTTAGTCTTGGTATGTTGTGTGTTTATAGAAACTTATCCATTTCTCTCAGTTATCTAATTTGTTGGCATATAATTGTTCATAGAGTTTCCTATGATTCTTTGTATTTCTGTAGTATGAATTGTAATGTCTGTTTCATTTCTAATTTTATTTTAATCTTCTTCTTTTAATATTGTCTACTTAAAATTTTGTTTACCTTTTCAAAACCAACCCCTTAGTTTAATTGATCCTTTCAACTGTTTTACTGGTCCTATTTCATTCATTTCTGCTCTCATGTTTATGATTTCTTTCCTCCTGCTAACTGAGCTTAATTGGTTCTTTACTAGTGCCTTGAGGTGTAAAGTTATATTGTTTATTTGATGTATTTCTAATTTTAAAATTAATGCATTTATGCTTAATATATGCATTTATTACTATTAACTTTTCTCTTAGAACTTCTTTCATTGCATCCCAGAAATTAGTTGTGTTTCCACTTTCATTTAGTTGAAATAATTTTTTATTTCTCTTTTGATTTCTTCTTTGACTCATTGGTTGTTTAGAAGTGTGTTGTTTGGTTTCCACATATTTGTATATTTTCCAGTTTTTCTCTTACTGTTGGTTTCTAGTTTCATACATTGTGATAATTGACCAATTTTCTGATTAAATGATTTGTTCTTTATGGATAGCTTTTGAAATTAGCTAGAAGTACATCTGATAGGGCTTGTACATCTTGCCAGTTAAATGCTTGTCTTTACAAAGAACATCTAGAACAGACAAAAAATAAAAGAGGGAGAGAGAAAGACAGAGAGATGTATATAAAAGGAATTTACACACCTCTAAGCATAATATTAGGAAAGCTGAAATCTAAAAGAGAAACATTATCAAGAATACTTAAGACCAACCCATGAAATTTAAACTCTATATTCTGAGCAAAAGGTACAAAGAACTTAGGACTGACAGAAACATAGAAATAGATGGTGGAGATCAGGCATAGCTTTCATTTTCTTTCTTTCCAGCTAAGAAGATTGGCAAGAAAACAAAATTATTGGTCAAATGGAGTAGAAGCTCAGGTTAGGTGAGCTAATTAAGAATTGTCATCTAGAATGGATAAAGAAGATGTGGTACATATACACAATGGAATATTATTCAGCCATAAGAAGAAAACAAATCCTACCATTTGCAACAACATGGATGGAGCTAGAGGGTATTATGCTCAGTGAAATAAGCCAAGCCGAAAAAGACAAGTATCAAATGATTTCACTCATATGTGGAGTATAAGAACAAAGAAAAAAACTGAAGGAACAAAACAGCAGCAGACTCACAGAACCCAAGAACGGACTAATAGTTACCAAAGGGAAAGGGACTGGGGAAAATGGGCGGGAAGGGAGGGATAAGAGGGAAAAAGGGGCATTACGATTAGCAGATGTAATGTTGGGGGGGCACGGGGAGGGCAGTACAACTCAGAGAAGACAAGTAGTGATTCTATAGCATCTCACTACGCTGATGGACAGTGACTGTAATGGGGTTGGTGGGGGGGACCTGATGAAGGGGTAGTTTAATAATCGTAATATTGCACATGTAATTGTAAATTAATGATAATAAAATAAATTATATTAAAAAAAAAAAGAATTGTCATCTAGTTCATAGCCTATGATATGGAGATCTTCCAGTATCACTAGACAGGTGCTGATAACTTTGTTAGAACTGTGGAGAATGGCAAAGGTACCAAATTTTGTGACAGACTAATAATTTCTCAGTATTCAAAAGCATGAAGGAATTAAATGGGTTTCATAATTTAGAGGCATCTGAATGTGATGTCAATCTTGTGGATGTTTGTAGAATGACTATGAGATTGAGTGTATGAATCTTAGTTAAGGAGTAATAACTATGTTTCTATGCTCATTTAGAAAAAACAAATGAAAATGTCCAAATGGAGATTTCAAACACCATGCTTGGAGTTGTAGTGAGGATTCATAGGTTAAATAATCACTGGAGAAGACATCTGAATTTCCTTGCAATCTTGTATTCCACAGAAAATCAAGACCTTAAATTGATTAAGTAACATGCCTAAGATTGTTGGAAAGTACAATAGAGCTATAAATTACTTCTTGATCTAAGGAAAAGTAATTATTTTGCAGTTGAAGCACTGTATTGTGTTTACTAACGGAATTATTGGTAACATGTTTTTGTATTTGGTTATGGAATTCTTGATTCTTATATTGTTCCAAGTAGTTTTACAGTTGAGCCTTGAACAACACAGGAGTTAGGGATGCCAAACCCTGTCTAGACATCTACACACAACTTTTGACTCCCTGAAAACTTAAGTACTAATAGCCTATTGTCAACTGGAACACTTCCCAATAACATAAACAGTCAATTAACACATATTTTGTATATATATTGTATACCGTATTATTACAATAAAGTAAGCTACAGAAAGGGAAATGTTTTTTCAATTGTTGCAAATCTCAAAAAATTTTGACATACAAAGTGAAACAATACCCACCTGCTAAAATAATCTCTCCTAAAGAGTTAGATACAGAAATAAGGCCCCCTTCTTCCCCTAATTACTTTTGACTTTGTTCCATTTATAGTTTTTTTAAAAACATTTAGTATGGGGTATGTGTCCACCCACATCTATGAAAAATCCTATTTTCCAACTTGAGGATTGTATACCTCTATCCATTCTATTGATTCAAAAATCACACAAGCCCTTTAGGCTGGATGACCAACAGTGTCCCTTGAATGATGGAGGAATACAGTAAACTCAAGACAAACAGGATTATTTTTAGGAGTTAGCAGTGGAGGGGAGGAAGAATTGATTGCAGAGATGTTATTTGACAAATTTTATTTTTCCACATAATAACTTAAAGTTTGAGAGGTTGCTAGTTCTTAGGTTACATCTGTGACTTGGTACACAATCTCTTCAGTACCAAAATGCCATCAAGAGAACTGTTAACAAAAAACCAGTGATGCAAAATGTACTTAAATAGTTCCCACAGTGCGTGAAGAGTGCAATACCTAAAATTACTACTCATGATTAATCTAGATGAAAACACTGTTTCAATATCTACTAATGTGATCTAAGGCACTTTGTTTAGATATTAATAATAACAATTAAATTTAGAGCTGGCTCACTTTAGTTACACTGTGGGAAACAGCGCCCCTACTTTCTATAGTTGTGGTTGACACCATGTTCATTGGGGGTGGAATATTGCTTATAAATCTAATTAATTCTTTTGGTTACCTAGTTTCTGATATGAGTTTTCAGATTAAGCAAATTTAAGGGGCTGATACTTGAGCCATTATTTTTGAAAGGAAAGGGGGGATCAAAAGGATTTTTAAGTTGCTATAGTTTGAAAAATAATTTTAATAATACTACCTCTAAGTTCTATAGGCTTTTCTTATAACTCCCCTTCATTACTCTCTTGGTTATTCAACTCTTGGTGTGCCTGTCTGTTGCAGTGTTTCCTGTGGGGCAACTGTGTCTTAATATTTTAGCAACAGCACAGCCATGTAATTATCTGTAAATAATTTAGCATGTATTTCATTCATGTGGAAATGATCCAATTAGCCAAAGTGTGGAAAAATAAAAACTTCCAATGAAATGTTAAGCCACTCACTGTATGGCCTTATTTATTATTATTATTTTAGTTCTTCAATGTTATCTAATTAAAAATATTTTCTATTTCAAATTATCTGCTAAATTCCTCCAACTAGTTTGAAGCTATTAATACTCATTTTCTCTTTCTTGAAGTGTTTGACACCAAAACAAATCTTTGCCTATGGTTCTTGTGGATTTGTAGGAAGGTTAGTTAAGATAGCTTTAACTGTGGCTAAAATTTCCCTTCAATAAGTTAATTAGCTCACCCCCTCTCCGATATGGACTGTATCATTCATCATGAATATAGATTTCCCCACTTGTCTACTCATCACTAGGATAATGATAGGAATGAAGCCATGGCACAAATAATTAAAAACTGTAGATTATCCAGTACTCTCTTCCACTAATATTAGTTGTGAAGATCTTAGAATCTGCAAGAGAGAAAGATGATTTTGGAAACCAGTAGTCTGACTTATGCCCACATAACCTATGGTGTAGATGTTCTGTCTGTACATAAATCAACATTACTCAAGTTAAATAAGCAGTCTTCACTTTTTTTTTCATCCTATGAGTTATACAAATGTGATGTCAATAGATTAAATGCATGGAATTTAGTTCTGAAAACTAGCTTATCAATGAGATGTGTGATTGAGAAAGAGGAGATAGGATACCTACTTCTAAGTTTTACTTATCCTAACAGAGTCAGTTGAGTTCTAAACACACAAACAAAACTATCATCAAGATAAAACCCATTCATTTTAAAGTGAGATGGATTGGACAGACTTCCACAAGAGCTGCTCATTTTTATACTTCTATAAAGCAGAGCACTTTCACTTGTCATGCATGTGGTGCTTGATACACCACTGGCCGTATGACTTTACTACATGGTCTTTTAGGAAAGATTTTTCTCCGGGTAAAATTTTTTTAAATGCCTGTAAAAGTGAGTTAAGACATAACCGATGAAAAGGTGTAGGGTAAGTGGTTAAGTGATAGCTGATTGGAATTAGTGACGTCATAACTTCCTGTCAGTGTTGCATGTTATGCTAACGTCTTCCTAACACAGTGGATGTGTAGGGTACCTACATATAAATGATCATCTCCAAACTAAAATCACCCAATGCTACATTATTTTGCATATTAAGACATAGAAAATGTTTCATAAGCAAAATTGGGAGAAAAATGGCAACATAATTGAAACTATATTGACTTTTGTCTCTCAAGTGTAAATCGTCTTTCTTGTAATACTTTTTAATTGAAAAATTTATGCAGATAGTTGTAGATTAATATGTAATTGTAAGAAATAATACAGAGATATCCCATTGAACTCTCCCCCCAGTAAATGGTAAAATTTTGCAAGACTAGCATATCACATCAGGATATTGATATTGATGCAATCTACTAATCTTATTATCTGCCCAGTTTTACCTGTACTCATTTCTAAATATGTGTGTGCACTTATTATATATTATTTTGTGACATGTGTAGATTTGTTTATCTACCATCACAATTAAGATACTGAATAGTTTCATTTCTACAAGGATTCCTCATATAACTCTTACCCTTTTATAATCACACCCACCGCCTTCCTTGTACCCTTACCTACCATGTCATCTAACTCCTGGCATCCACTACTCTGTTCTCCATTTTGAAATATTTGTCATTTCAAAATGCTATATAAATTGAATCATACAGCATGTAACCTTTTGGGATCAGTCTTTTCACTCAGCATAATTCCCTGGAGATTTTTCAAAACTATAGCACGTTTCAATAATTGTTTCTTTTTGTTTCTTTTTGTTGTTAATTGGTTAATTCCATAGCATATAACACAGTTAGTTTAACCATTCAGATGTTGTTTCCAAATTTCCATGTTGAAGAATATCTGCTATTTCTGGTATTTGACTATCAGGGTTTTGGCTATTATGAATAATATTATGAATAAAAGTGCTATATTGATTTACAGGTTTTTGTACAAGCATAAGCTTTATTTCTCTGAGATAAATGCTAAACAGTACAATTGTTGGATTGTATGGTGATTATTTACTTTTATAAGAAAACGTAACTTTTTATACCATTTTGCATTCCCATCATCAATGTAAGAATGGTCAATTTCTCTGAACCCTTGGTGTTCATACTACACTTTTGATATTTTTATGATTTACTGTTTTTGACAGATATGTAGTGATATCTCATTGTGGTTTTTATTTGCATTTCCCTAATGTCGAATGTCTTTTCTTGTGCTTATTTGCTATCTTTTTCTGTAAACCATCTCTTTATGTTTTTTACCCATTTTTTGATCAGGTTGTATTTTTACTTTGAATTTTAAGTTTTTAACATATTTTAGATACTTGCCCTTTGTTAGATATGTGATTTGCAAATATTACCTCCATTCTGTGGCTTATCTTTTCATTTTCTTCACATGTAGAGCAAAAGGGTTTAATTTTGATGGATCCAATTTATCAATTTTTCATTTAATTATCATGCTTTTTGAGTCAAGCCTACAAACTCTTTGATTAGGTATAGATTCCAAAGATTTTCTTCTATACTTTTTCTAAAAGTTTTATAGTTTTGCATTTTACATTTAGGCCATTGACCATTCTGGGTTAATTTTTAAATAAAATATGAAGTTTAAAGTTCACATTTTTGCCTAGGGATTTCTAAGTTTTCTACTACTTGTTGAAAAGCCTCTCTTTCCTCCATTGAATTGTTTTTATATCTTTATCAAATATCAGTTGTGCATCTCTATGTGAGTGTATTTCTATGTTCTTTATTCTGTTCGATTGATATATGTGTCTAGCACTTCACCAATACCACCCATTTTGATTTACTTTAGCTATATAGTAAGCCTTAATATCAAATAGATTCCTCTTACATCAGCTTTGTCAAGATTATTTTAGCTAGTCTATGGCCTGTGCCTTTCCATATAAGTTTTAGAATAAATTTGCTTACAAAAATCTGCTGGAATTCTGGCAGAAATTTCTTTAAACCTATAGATCAATTTGGGGAGAAATAACATTTTTACTCTGTTGAGTTTCCCAGTCCATGAACATGAAATATTTCTCTATTTATTTAGGTCTTCTTTGATTTCTTTCATCAGCATTTTGTAATTTTCAACTTAAAGATCCTATATATAATTTGGTAAGTATACACCCAAGTATTTAATTTCATTTGGAGTGATTGTAAATAGTATTGTGTTTTTAATTTCAGTTTCTGCATATTCATTGTCAGTAGTCGGGGGTTTACTTTTATTTTTTGTACATTCCTTGGATTTTCTATGTAGACAATCATTTCATCTTCAAATAGAGCAATTTTATTTCTTCCTTTCAAAAAATGTATCCTTTTAGTTTCTTTTTCTTGCCTTACTGAAGTCCCTGTAACTTCCATTGTTCAGAATAGTGAAGGCAGACATCCTTGCCTGTTTTAGGAAAGAATGTATTCAGTCTTTCATGATTAGTATGATGTTAAATATAAATTTCTGTAGATGCTCTTTTTCAAATTGAGGCAATTCCCCCTTACTCCTAACTTTCTGAAAATGGGTGTTGGCTTTTGTCAAAAGTTTTTTGTCAATTGAAGGAACATATGATTTTCTTCATTAGCTTATTGATATGGAGGGTTACTTTGATTGATTTTCCAATGTTGAACCAGCCTTTCATATCTGGAATAAATCCCATTTAGTCAAGATGAAATATAATGGCTCTAATAGGAACATTTTCAAAAGAATTTTAGATGGCTCTAAAGGAATTTCAAATGGCCATTAGATCTGTTATTTTACAATGGTTTTGTGGAAAGGGTCGTACAATTGATGGTACATTTATTTACATTTATCCTATAAAACTAATAATCTACATTTACTTCATATGCAACTTTGAGAAATAACGAATGATCCTAAGGATGTGCTCATTTTTTATTTATCTGTAAATGATCTGGGTAACTGACTTTTCTCTCACAAGAATATAGTCCTTTGTGAGGTTTCCTAATTTTGGGATGATAATTTTCATACATATGCAGCTTTTTAAGTTATTCATAAAATTTCACAAATTGGCTCTGTTGATAAGAAAAGCAAAGTCTTAAGTTCCAGTTCTGTACGTGTTGAGGCTCACTTTTTTAAGAGCTGGGTGTCTCATATAATGTTTCTTTATTTTTTTATTGAAGTATAGTTGATATACAATCCTATATTAGTTTCAAGTATACAACACAGTGGTTCAACAGTTACCCATATTATTAAATACTCACCCCCACTAGTGCAGTTACTTTCTGACAATATAGGAAGATGTTACAGACCCAATGGTTACATTCTCCATGCTGTACTACCATTCCTTTGGCTAAATCTCATATAAAGTTTAAATATGACTAATTTGTCATAAGGAGATACAGCACTAAATTAAGTGGTTAATATAAATAAATCTAAATATATTGGAAAATAATGCTACATTAATATATCAGGATGTTATTTAAAAAATTTAGCAGACTGTTCTCATCACATCAAAAATTGTTTCCAGGTTTATCTCGAACTCTAACTGAAATTGAGATTTTTTTCAAAATGCTAAGTGATCAGAGATATTTAACATAGGTTTAACTATAAGAAACTGACACTTTGTAGGCCAAAACAGTCAAATAGTGGCAACTTCATATGGTTCAACCATATTTTTTCCAATGTAGGTGGCCTGACAATTTTCTAAATTAATTTTTAAGGAAAGAGAAAATGTAGTACATGTATGTATATCACTCTCTGATTTTCTTATATTTCTGGGAAGTAATTCTGTCACTATTTCATCATCTTTATTTCACTCCATCAATAACACAGTTCATTTTTAATAAGAGACAGTTATGTATTAGTATGAATATTTATAACAATTCTCAAATGGAAGACATTGATTCATTTTACTTGTTTTAAACCTACTAAAATAGTGCCTTTGGTCTACAGCATCTATATTTCTTGTTGAAATAGAAATACAAATATTTTAAAAATAAGCATGTTCTTAAGAAAGCGTAAATGGAAAAACTAGTTTTCTTTTAATCAAAAGCAAGTTAAGTTAGAAAAATTGATTGATGGATTTTCTTGATAGCCTTGCAAATGAGTTGACAGAAGGTACACACTTAGATGAAATATATTTAGAATTTAGTAGAGCCCTAGATACAAGACAATGACATCTTAGCCATAGAATGAATTCAAATTGCTTAGATATGAGCAAGGGTACAAGGACTAAAAACCAGCACTGGAATCACAAGATAAAGATGATAATAATACCTGCCATATGAGCACTTAACTTCATCAAAACTCTTTCACTTACATTATCTCCTTTGATTCTCAACAGTTAATTTTTTAAAATAAAAATGCCACTTTTATGTAACTCATCTGCAGTTCTTCTTAAACCTGACACTGTACTAGCAAAACAAATTTACCCATGCATTCAATCACATCACAGTGGTTCATGGAAACAATAGACTTAATTCCATCCATTTCTTCTTACTTCTCCAGTTCTTTCTTAATTATGTAGGCAGTTTCCTCAGCCCTCTTTGTATTTAACCTATTTTACCTGCTCCCGTTTTGGCCTATAATCTATAGGACATTTTGTGTGTGTGTATATATGTGGGTTTATGTGGTCTTTTCTTTAACTCCTGTATTTCTATTACTCTATTTTCTACTTCTATTTTTTCACTTTTGCAAAAATTCATAGGAATTTATATTCATCTGCTTTTCTTCATTAATTTCCCTAGATGGTTCCCCATTCTTCTTTAAAAAGGTGTTCTTTATAGGTATGGTATGTAATTATATTTTCTAAAACAGGCACACACTCTAACTTCGATTATTTTCAGCTAATTTCGGTTTTCCTCTACTCCAGTCTCTGAAGACAAACGTTATTTTGTGCGGCAGCTCCATTTTACTTGCCACCCTTCTCTTAGTCTGCTCTTTTCCTACTCCCACTTAGCTGTATTTTACTGATCCAATGTCAAAAGGCCAGATTTCCCATTTTTTGTTTTACTTCCGGGTCTTTCAGGTTGGTTTGGGTCTCTGTGTCTCCTGTTGATACCTTCCTGCTCTCAGACAGTTGGCGGGAATGCGTCCTCGCTGTCCTGCCCCTGAGGATGGAGTGCCATTAATCTGTTAATATTCTGAACACTCTAACTACACACGGCATTCTGTGGAGCTCTTAAACCACATCTTTAGCAAGTTTTCAGTGGTCCCTTACATCAGCTGAAACTCTTCTCCACCTCTAAATTAAATCATTTGGCAGGTGCTTCACCTTATGGTCTCATTGACAGAGTTGTGTTTCTCTCTCCCTGTCTTTATCCTCCCCACCTCTCTCTCTCATCTGAAACACAAACAAATTTGCCCCCTTTCCTGAGACTGTTACTATTTCATATCTTTTTAATCGTGTCACTGTGTCCCCTGCTTTTCTGCTTGTGTCACACTTTATTCATGAAACGTTTATGTCTTAGCTGAGGGGACTTTCCAAAAATATTCTTAGCAGTTTTAGGTTTTTTTTTCCTACTTGACACACTTTCAGGAGTACATCCAAATGTTCTGATAATGTGGAACGGTTAGCAAAATTCCTTGCTTCTGGGAATTTGAACTAGGTTAAACATATCCCTTGATTTCACCCATTTGGTTCTACCATATATTGCTTTTCTCTGTTGATGTTACAATCCCTCGTATGTATAGTTCCCACCATATTTTTCATACTCACACTATTATTTTCCTATCTAAAAGAGCTTAATTTCTTTACCCCTTTACCTTTCTTCCTTTTTCCCTCCCTTGGCCAAGGTCAGCAGTAATTTCCTAATAATCCAATACAATCAGTTTTATCTTAGTTGATCTTTTTGATTGTACCCCTCGAAATAATTGTGACACTTTCAATACTCCCCATTTACCTGATCATTATTTTCTATTCCCTTGTGTTGGATTTTTTTCTCCATGGGTCCCTAATGTGTTAATATTGATTATGACTTTCTTGTCTCTCTTCCTCTCACTTTATAATACATGGACTGTCCCACCCCAGTGGTTTTAACTGTCACCTATAGACTGATACTTTCAAAATCTTGATCTCAGCATGACCCAGCTTTACAATTCTCTCCTGAGTATATATATGTATTTTTCAAGCTCCAAATCTTCAACACATTTGGAACTGAACTCATAGCCTTCTCTTAAAACCTTTTTATCCTCTTTGTACCTTGTCTTAGTGAATGCCAACTTATTAGCCCATTTATTCCAGGTCAGATCTTTTTTACCTTTCTTTTACATTTATATATAATAAATCATATTTGCCAGTTTATGTTTATTCTACATTATAAATAGCTCTTTAAAAACATGTCTTCCTTTTCTTCAACTTCATGGTTAGTTCAGAATTTCATCAGCTCTCTCATGGACTACTGAGATACCATCTTTTCTGGTTTCCCTGATACCTTTATATTCCTCTGATCCATTCTTCAGTACCCTTTTTACAGCAGTTCACTAGCCTCTTGTTCCTATTTTGCAAGTTCCTCGAACAATTCTTATGTGGCCAATTGTAGCAAAGTCTACTAAGACTTGTGTTTGAAATCAATTGTAATATATTGCTACTCAAAATGAGCTCTGTTTCCAATAGTGTTGATGACATTAGGAACTCGTTAAAAACACAGAAACTCACACCTTGCTGCAGACCTCCTAAATCATAATCTGCATTTAATAAGATCCCCGGTTGATGCATAAACACAATTAAAGACTGAGAAGGACTGTGTTCTGCAGTTCTGTTCCAAACCATGCTAATCTGGATGTGTTGTAAATCCTGGGTGTACTTGGGTATTCTTATCAGTTCTGTAGAGTCCAGGGAAAAAACAATTCAGTTTGTCCCTGTACTTCTTTCCCTTACCTCACTTGCATTGCAAATTCTTCACATGGCTCAGAGATTGTTTTTCCCAAATTATTTGTCTGTAACAGATTTTTCTTGTTTTGTGAACTAGAAAAAAAAATTCTTGTATCTTTTAAATTACGTTGGATTTTTTTGTTTGTTATTTGCATTTCCTAGGTTTTAAAAGGGCTCAGTTTAAACCTTAGCATAAGTTCAAAATACAATGCATTTTCTTAACATTTGCACTCAAGAAATTCCTATATTCTCTCATAACAAAATTCTTCCTATAGGCAAATTAATTTTTAAGTTTCTTAACATACCTTAGCTTGAAACTTTTGTGCATATGTCACCATAATGGTTACTGAATTTGATTCTTCTGATGCAAAAGTTACTTTCTGATTTTATAAAGCACTTTGAACTCATGTATAGTCTTCCTGATGATCAGTTCATATGCTAAAACAGTGGTTTGCAAAGTGTGGTACCAGGGCCAAAGTCATTAGTGTCACCTGTGGACTTAGGCAAATGTAATTTATCCTACCCTCCAAAAACATACTGATGTGAAACTTTTTTGGTAGGAACTCGTGCACTGTGTTTGCATGATCCCCTTGGCTGACTGTGATGCACAGTAACATTTGGGAATCACTAGTTTGTCTAAAACAATTCCTGTGATTCCATTGTCCGTATAGTGATTGATTTAGACATGGGCATGATACATAGTATGAGTTAATGAAATGTGAGAGGAATATGCTAGGAAGGCCTCTGGGAAAATATTCTTGTTCTTATAAAATAATGAGCAAAAGGAACAGACACTTTTATGGTTGGCTATTAATATGTTGCAAATGATTCCAGGTCTATCTGTCTCTCTGGCCCCTGTCAGGCAGAATAGTACTGATACTGAGGTTGGTTGAGCTGAAAGATCATAAATACATAGGTTTGTGATGATGTCACTGAAGCAGTGAATAAACCAGCCCTGGAATGGTGCTTCCTCTGCATTTCTTGTTTATGAAACAATGAATACTCTTGAAATATACACCAATTTAAGGTGGCTTTTCTGTTGCCTACAGTTGAAAATACCTAAACTTATAGAACATGAGTTTCTTTTATAGTCAATAATGAAACAATAAATGCTATTTAAAAATCACTGATACATAAGAAAATCTTTATGGAGTTTGTGACTCTCCTGTCCACTCAGATAATACTTGCAGTCAGCCAGTGCAGAGCCATCTGTAGGTCTTAAGACGGTAAATACCCCACAATGTAAAAAGCAAACCAAAAGCTAAAAATAAAAACAGTTAACATAAAGTGGATAAGATTAGCCACCTATGAAAAGTTCCTGAAGCATAAAAGAAACCATAAAGTAATTAATTTGTGATTGGATTAGACTTGGGTTTCTCCTTTAATCTCATGAGGGTTTTAAAGTATGTCTGTGGGAAAAAAAGTCAATAATTGAAGTGTAATTAATAAAAAGTACTCTTTCCTGGAAACATGTTCATTGTATGGACAATGTTCTAATGATAGAAGATTTTGGTGAATAATAAGAAATAACAGAAATGGAGAGAAAGACTTTTCGACATTTGTTCAGCTACTGTATCTGATCAATATTACGGTAAAAATTTTTCAGGATCAAACAGCAGGTAAAACCTTAAGACTACCTTCCCTCTGACATCACACATGCAAAAAAATTACTTTATAATTCTGTTTTTTTTTCAGTTATTTTAATTTTGAGATAGTAGGGATGTAGAAAACAAATTGGTCCATTTTGGTAACTAGAAATATATATCCCATATTTTCAGTTAAAAAAAACATGACAATTGGGTATATAAATCAACATTTTGGGAATTTGGTTAATGTGACTCATTTGCCTACTTTCAGAATCACCTCATGGTGATAAAACTTAGCTTCTGTGATCCAAAACTGAGAAAGAAACTTAGGCTGTATAGCCTCTACTGTCACAAATACTTCATGAAGATTTTTTCTTTCTCTCTTGCTAATAAATTTAACTGTCTGAATGGTATAACTACTCTATAATTTCATTTCTAGTGGAGGTTACAAATACTTTTAAGAGCAGTTTAACAGATAAAGGAAATAATTTCCTTTTGTAAGTAGGGTCATAATACCTCTACGATTGCCATATGAATTCTTAGAACAATTACTAATACTTTGCACTTTCCTTCTCATTATGCCAAATATCAGGAGATCAATTATACAAACACAATTTTTCATGTATTTATTAGACAGTTTTTCCAATAAGTGGTGATAAAATATGAAAAACAGTATGATGATAAACAGTATCATGCTTTTCAATTAATATGGATAGCAATATAGCTTATAGACAAGGTAGCTCATAATTCTCCAAAAGAGCATTTATATGTTTGATACTGTTACAAATATGAGAGATATGTATGTTGCAGAGTTGTCTGAAAACGAAGATTTCAGTAAACCCACATTGAAAGGGTCTTAGTGATACCGGATATAATTTTACTTTCTCCTTCTTGTTTTTTTGTGGACAATTCTGAGAATTGTATGTCAAGTGTCACCTGCCATTTCAGTGGTTTCTTGACCCAGGATAGAAAGATAGTATACATTGCTTATAGTTTATTCTATAAGAAGAGAAAAATCTGGTTTTCATGGGGAGAGAATGGAATTCATTATTATTTCTCTCACAAAATTAGTTTGCAGTGCACTTTTTAAACTTAAAATCTTATTGCCCATTATGATACTTTTTGATAGACATTCATTATATTCTGGAGGAAGAGATCTTTTTCTTTCTATGAAATTTTTTTGGAAGTGATTTGGTTAAGCAAGAAAAAAGAATGAGAGAATTTTGACACCTCATCCCCTATTCTATTAACCAAACTATGTAATCCTCTCCTTTGCTCAGTTTGATTTTCCTTTATTGAATTTTGCTTTCTGCAATGTTCTCATTTCCCTTATTAGATTAAATCAGATTGTTCTTACTCATCCAACATCATCCCTTTGGGAGAGCAAAATTCTGTCTCCTGAGAGAAAAATGTAAAGAAAATCTACTTAGAAAAGATTACTCTGCTACTGTTATTATCCATATCCAATTTCCTTTTTGCTTTACAGAGTAAGTTTGACTTATTCCCTGATGGCAAACTTCCCTCCCTTCTACTATGTAACAAGAAAGAGGACAGGTCATCTATAATAGAAGACTCCTAATGTACAGTGCAGAACCTCAGGAGTGATAAGACATGTTATATATGATAGGTCAGAGGAACTCTTTGGTTATTGCTTGTGCTTGTAGCTACTGCCTTTTGAAACCACAAAACTATCCCAGTGAGCCAAGAATTATTTTGGAAATGCTGTTCGATCATTTAGCTGACACACAGGATGCTCTTTGGGTGATTATGATGGAGCTGCTGAAGATCTGTCACACCAACAATGTAAGAACAGAGCAACTTCATCTGTATTGCTTGCATTCTGTTTCATTTCTGCACAGATTGCATAGAAAGCTTAAGATACACAACCCCAGTTGAAAGTAGGTTTCACTTCTTTATAAGCTTTCATTTAAACCTCAACATAGAGATTTGTATGGAATATTTTTCTTAGGTTTTCAAAATTGCTGAGAAGTAGTTTACTTTTTCACTGTAGTACCAAAAAAATTTTTTTAATGTCTATTCTGGTCCAAAATATAATACCTGGAGAGCCTAATGAATTCTGGAACTAAATTGTGTGTGTATGTGTTTTAACCCAGTGTCTTAAATTCTCTTGAGGTCACCCTGTCAGCATCAGTTCTGTGGCCTGGATTTAGTTGAATCAATCCTAATTGCAATTCTGCACAGGTCTGGTCTTCTGTGGAGATTGCCGATGAATGACAGTGCAGTGGCAGGAAAGATAAATATGCTGGCAAATAAGATCCCGGCTCTCCATAGAGGATGGAATAAATTACTTTACCAATAGAGTGGAGGTAATATGTTGGAGAGAGAAAGTGAAATCGAAGCCAGTTTAATAGTAGGTTTGTTAAAGTTTAAAATAAAATAAAGCATTTTAAGCTTATGTGAAATACTGATGTTGGTTCTTTGTTATTTAGAATGCATTCCATTGCTCTCTATCATGAAAAATAATGGCATACACTAATTTTGTTATGCAGATGACAGCTTGGACAATTTTAATTTATGTAGCACTCTCTGGTAGCTGAAGGCCTGGTGGTAACTATGGTGTAGCATATTGATTAGTAATTTGATAAATACACAAAATGGCACATTGAGTTTCAGGTGCTTCATGCAAAATGTATTTAAATGACCTTGACTAATTAGAGTGCATAGCTGTGAGGCAATGCCGTATGAACAAGAGCCAGTTTGTTGGTCTAGAGATTTATGTAGGTTTATGACAGAATAAGAAGAGAGCTGCACATAAACTCCAAGGCGTCTATCAAGGATGTAGACTTAGGATACATCATCAGGAGAAAAATCTTACTTTTCATTGTGAGAATTGTTGCCTTATCCTATAAAATGATTGAATAATTTTCCATCTAAGATGCATCTTACAGATTTTTAACTGGATCCTAGGTAATGTATAAACAGGCATTTTACTAAGATTAAATAATCAGGCAAGGATTTTTAAAGCAAACCTAAAATAATTATTTTATATTATGCTTAAAGAAAAATATAAATTCTTTATATTGATTATTTACCTCTTTGCATTTTATACCTGCATGAAATGTGAAGTTCCAAAATAATATGTTATCTTTATGGACTATATATCTACAGTTTGCAATCACAGATTATTTTGGATGTCCTGGAATGAATCTTGAATTAAACATTCTTTTTATGTGTCATGAATCAAGTTTTGGTTTCTACTGTATTTTTATGGAAAAGCTGCTTGGTAAACAAAAGTGAAGCACTCTAAGAATCCACAGATATAACTCAAATGTTTCTTTAAAAAATCTTCCTGTTTCATATGGCTATACATTTCATAACAACTCTGGATAATAAATTAAATAACATCATACATAGATGGCTTGATTTGTATCCTCTGCCATATCATCTAGGCATTTCTTTGAAGTGTAATGTTCTTACAGACATTGATGGAAGCTTCTAGAAACAAACATGAACTGAGGGTTGAGATTTCTATGTAGATATTCAAAATTTCTGAATTAAGTTTAGGCTTAGCAGCACAGGTGTATCTCCAATTGTGCTGGGCCTTTTCAGCATGTATTTCAGTTGCTCTGAAAGAACTCAAGCACAACTGATCAATTGTCTACCATTCCTATGCACTATTAATATGAATTAGAAATGTTGCAGGTGTACTTCAATTTGAGGTGAGATATGCATACCACAAAGAGGAGGTGTGAATTAAATCCTTCAATAAGTAAGTTCAAATTCAATGTCTCTTTTTCTTTAAAAATTTTAAATGCCAGGTAAATTCAACTATCCACTCCACCATCTCTAAAAGAATTTGGTTATGTCAAATACGAGCTTCTCTGGCTATCCAAAATCACACTTCTCACTTAGTTGCTTAACAACTTCAGAGAGCTGCTAGGGACTGTTTCAATTTGGTTTTCATTGTGAGAGTTAAAATTGTGAAAGAACAGATTCTTTATACATTTTTCTGTTCTTTTATCATTGAGATAATTGGCATGCAACCTCATATTAGTTTTGGTGTAAAGCAGTGATTCAACATTTATATACATTGCAAAATGGTCACCACAATAAGTTTACTTACCATCTGTCAACATGCCAAGTCAATACAATATTATTTGGCTATATTCTCCATGATGTATATTACATGTCCATGACTTATTTATTTGATAACTGGAAGTTTGTACTTCTAGATCCCTTTCACTTATTTCACCTGCCCCAAACCCCCTTCCATCTGGCAACCACCAATTTGTTCTCTGAAACTGAGTTTGGGTTTTGTTTTGCTTGTTTTCCAGTTTTCACACATGAGTGAAATCATGCAGCATTTGTCTTTCTCTGTCTGACTTATTTAACTTAGCATAATACCCTCAAGGTCCATCCATGTCGTTGCTAATGGCAAGGTTTCATTTTTTTTTGTATGGCTGAGTAGTATTCCATTATGTGTGTGTGTACCACATCCTCATTTATTCATCCATCGATGGACACTTAGGTTGTTTCCATATTTTGGCTATTGTAAATAATGATGTAATGAACATAGGCATGCATATATCTTTTCAACTTAGTGTTTTTGTTTTCCTCATATTGATACACAGTAGAGGAATTGCTGTATCATATAATAGTTCTTTCATCATTTTTTTTTTTTAGGAAACTCTGTACTGTTTTCCATAGTGGCTGCACCAATTTACATTCCCATTAACAGAATGTAAGGGTTGCATTTTCCCACATCCTCAAAAACACTTCTTGTCTTTATGATAATACACATCTGACAGGTATAAGATGCTTTCTTATTCTGGCTTTGATTTACATTTCTCTGATGATTTGTTATGTTGAAAATCTTTTCATATGTCTGTTGGCCATCTATATGTTTTCTTTTAAAAAATGTCTCTAAATGGAATCAGACTGATATTTTTGTTGTTGTTATTAAGCCTATGAGTTCTTTATGTATATTGGATATTAACCCTTATCAGATATATGGCTTGAAAATATCTTCTCTCATTCAATAGGTTGCCTTTTTGTTTTGTTGATGATTTCCTTCAGTGTGAAGGTGGTTTTTAGTTTGATTTACTCCCATTTGTTTATTTTTTCTTTTGTCTCCCTTACCTTTGGAGACAAATAAAAAAAATTGCTAAGATGTAAAGGTGCTTACTGCCTCAATTTTCTTCAAGGACGAGTTGTGGTTTCAGATACTACATTCAAGGCTTTGATTGATTTGAGTTAGTTTTTGTATATGGTGTAAAACAGTGGTCCAGCTTAATTCTTTTGCATGATGCTGTCCATTTTTCCCAGCATCACTTATTGAAGAGACTGTCCTTTCCCCATTGTATATTCTTGTCTTTGTCATAAATTAATTGACTATATATTGGTAGATTTATTCCTGGGCTCTATTCTGTTCCATTGATCTATGTGTATTTCATGCTAATACCATACTGTTTTACTATAGTTTTGTGTAGATTGAAATCAGAAAGTGACATATCTCCAGCTTTGTTCTTTCTGAAGATTGTTTTGGCTATTCAGGGTCATTTGTGGTTTTGTATAAAGTTTAGAATTATTTGTTCTAGTTCTGTGAAAAATGCCATTGGAATTTTGACAGTGATTGCATTGAAGCTATAGATAGTTTAGGGTAGTGTAGATTGTTTGGTATTTAGACTGTTTAACAATATAAATTCTTCTAATCCAGGAGAATGGAATGTTTTTCAATTTATTTCTGTCTTCTTCAATTTCTTTCATCAATGCCTTAGTTTTCAGTGTATGACTCTATCACATCCTTGGTTAAATTTATTCCTAGGTATTTTACTCTTTTTTATATGATTGTAAATGGGATTGTTGTCTTGATTTCTCTTTGATAGTTTGTTAATGTACAAAAATGTAATAGGTTTTTGTATATTCATTTTGTGTTCTATAGTTTTATGCTTATTAGTTCTAACAGTTTTTTGGTGGAGTCTTTAGGGTTTTCTGTGCATAGTATCATGTCAATTTCAAATAGTGACAGTGTTACTTTATTTCCAATTTGTATGTCTTTCACTTCTTTTTCTTAGCAAACTGCTTTGCCTAGGACTTTGAAAAATATAGTGAATACAAGTGGTGAGAGTGGGCATCCTTGTCTTTTTCCTGATTTTAGAGAAAAAGCTTTCAATCTTTCGAGTGTGATATTAGCTGTAGGTTTGTCATATATGGCCTTTACTATGTCAGGGTACATTCCCTCTATAACTCAACTTTGTTGAGAGATTTTTTTTTCTTATCATGAATGGATGTTGAATTTTGTCAAATACTTTTTCTATAGTTATCGAGATGGTCATAGGATTTTTATATTTCATTTTGTTAATATGCATCATGTTGATTGATTTGCTGATTGAACTATCATTGCATCTGTGGAATAAAGATCCCGCTAACTCTTGATGTGTGATCCTTTAAATATATTGTTTAATATGGCTTATTAATATTTTGTTGAGGATTTTTGCATCAGGGTTCATCTGTAATTTAATTTTTTGTAGCATCATTACCTGGTTTTGGTAGCAGGGTAATGCTGGCCCCTTCAAATGAGTTTGGTGGTGTTCCCTCCTCTTCAGTTTTTTGGAAGAGTTTGAGGAGGATAGGTATTCAATATCCTTTGAATGTTTAATAGAATTTGTCAGTGAAGCCATCCCAGACTTTTGTTGCTGGGAGCCGACCTACTCCGCCTGCCTGATGGCACAGCCCAGGCTGATGGACGGATGCCACACAGTGGACTTCCAAAAGGAAGGCTACTGATATCTCTCCTATTGTTTAGGCTGACCATTTCCCGGGTCTCAACAGCCCTCACTAATCAGAAAAAGCCCCCAGAGAAAAGGCTCTTAGGAGCCGTAGAGCACTCATAAAACTCAGCTTGTGACCCTGCACGTTCCCCTCAGGCCAGTGGGCTATTATCCTTGGGTTAGGAAATAGAAGAAAGTTCAGGTGATCAGGTGACTTCAGGGTACCATTCCTTTGTCAATTTGGCCCCCAGGGGAAACAAGAGGTGACTAGCATGAGTGTGGGTCAGGAAAACAGGTGGAAAAATCTTGGTAGAGTTCCCTTATGAATCATTATTATAGAATGTACAGTCAGCATTGTTCTACTCAGAATCAACAGAATGAGTGTTGTTCATTCTACCATAAATAGTTTCAAGATATTATTGGAAAGAAAACAACATGCGTTCACATGCCCTCACAGTGAGCCTAAGTGAAAGTCCAGTTAAACAAGTTTCAAGACACATTTGGAAAACATTGTAGTGCCTTGTAGATCATCAACCTGAGATTAGAATCTAAAGGTATGAGAGCAACAGAAAAATCTTGAAGAAATAAATAATGGTGACCTTTCATGGTTGGGAAAGCAGGGGAACATTTCGAGAATTAGATTATGCATAAATCACTGAATGACACATGTCTTACGATGATTTTATAATGATTTTTTGTAACCAATTCCCTATATATTGCTTGAAGTTTCTTCCAATAAACAGGCCAGGCCAGCTTAGCAACTTTGCTAGTGTCTGTGTCCTCATTCTCCAATACCGTTTCTCCTTCAGGGACTCCTGGAGTCGGTGGAGCTGGACTCCGGCATTTTGTTTTTGGGAGTTATTTGACTATTGATTCATTCTTCTTACTACTAATCAGCCTAATAGATTTTCTGTTTCCTCATGATTCAGTTATGGAAGATTGCACATTTTTAGGAATTTTTCCATTTCTTCTAGATTGTCCAATTTGTTGGGATATAATTGTTCATAGTATTCTCTTCTGTATTTCTGTGGCATCTATTATTACTTCTCCTCTTTCACTTCTGATTTTATTTGAGCCCTCTCTCTTTTTTCATGGTGAATCTAGCTGAAGTTTTGTCTATCTTTTTCAAAGAATCAGCTATTATTTTCCTTTATCTTTTCTATTTTCTTTTTAATCTTTATTTCTTTATTTCTGCTTTAATCTTTGTTATTTCCTTCCTTCTAATAACTTTGGGCTTTGTTTGTTCTTTTTCTAGTTTAGTTAGGTGAAAAGTTAATTTGATTATTTCAGATTTCTCTTGTTTCTTGAGGTAGGCCTATATTGCTACGAACTTCACCCTTGGAATCACTTTTGCTGATTTTGGTTTGTTGTAATTCTGTTTTCTTTATTTCTGGGTATTTTTTGATTTCTCCTATGGCCCACTAGTAATATGCTGTCTGTGCATTGGCCTGGGGGTAGTGGCCTGCCAGGAATTGCCTTTCTGCTTGTTATATTCCCAGGGAACTCAGCTCTTTTGGCCACCAGAGCAAGGTGACCAAGGGGCATCCCCTGTGTGGATTGCGCATGCCCATTGGGTTTAGCAGGCTGCTAGAGGGTATAAAAGGTGGGGCATACTTGCTAGCTTCAGAAAGGCAGCATGAAAATGTCTTAACATTACATATTTGCAGGCTTCAGCAATGCAGCATAATAGTGCCATGACTGCTTTCCTGTCTTAGCAAGGTGGTGGGAGGGCGCTCTGTCTGAACTCACCCACCTGTGCTAGCAGAATAGGTGGAAAGTGTAGAAATAGTGGCTGCCAGCCCCTCTGTCTCCAGTGAGAGTTTCAACCATCCCCTGCCTGTCCAGCAAATATTTTTACATTAGCAAATGAACCTCCATCACATATGGTCTGGGCACTTTCCAAACTGCTGTGTTTCACTGGGTCTCTGGGTGAATAAGACCACATGTGAGCCCTTTAAAAGGGAAATCTCAGTTTCCTCTAGCACTTTGGGTCCCTTGGACATCAGCCATATTGGTTTTCTAAACTAGTTGTTTAGGGGGTTTGTCATTCCACAGCAGATCCCAGGGGTTGCGGTGCCTGATGTGGGGCACCAGCCCCTTGCTCCTTGGGAGAAGCACCGGACTGGTGAGATCCCTCTTTGCTGTGTATTGCCATGCTGTGAGTGGTATTTTTGGTCAGAATGTGTCTTTGCCTTTACTATCCATCTCAGTGTATTTTTTTTTAAATTCCTACTTGTAGAGTAGCAATTCATCTAGTTTTCAGATATTTTTCAGAGGGAAATGTAGCTGTAGATTTAATGTGTCTAGGGGAGGTGAGTTCAGGATCCTCCTATACACCATCTTACAGAATTCCTTGAAATAATAGATTTCTAAAAAGAGTTTTAAAAAGCCTTAAGGAAAAGTATTCTAGGAGTCTGATATTTTTTTTCCATTCTATTTATTGTAATAATTATTGAGTATTTTAAAACTAGAGAAGACAAAAATCTTAACATGTCCTAAGTCTTTGGTAATAAATGGTAAGTTTATGAATATTGATTGGAAAAAAACTGCTATTACTTTAAATAAAAATAATATACATAAATATATATTATGTGTATATGTAATATATATGTATTATATGAATATGTACTATATATATATATATCATCTTGACTTAAGAAAATAGGTAAGAATTGTAGGTCATCATCATTTGAGACTAATCATTATTGAGATGATCTCATGTTTGCAACTTTAAAATATACGGTCAGACATGAAAAGCAGTACTGTAGGTGTTAAAAGTAATGCAGTGACAAATCATTCAACCATTGTAGTAATCATGAAGGTAGAAATTTTGAGAAATTAAATGAATGATTGAAAAAAATGAACTGGCTGAGGAAGAAATGAGGTTCATTTGTCCTATAAAGGTGAAGGTAATTTAGTATCTATGTTAAACAAAGAGCAAATCCTCCCACTTTAAATTAGTCTAAAATTTATTCACCTAGAGGCCTTAAACTAGCCTAAATCTCTCCTGCTCCGATTTAAGGAGAAAATCTTGGCAGAATTGATAATTAAACAAAATCACTTATTTAGGTATATTAGTTATGTCACTAAATACAATGTTAGACAACTTCTGAAGATTTGATAAATCAACATTTAGTAGACTGGTACAGCAGATGTATCAAGATCATCTGAGGTATTTGTGTTAATTGCAGATTCTTGCCTAATTTGAAGCTTCTGACACAGGTTCTCTGGGGACAGAACCCTAGAATTCTATTTTTAAGGAGCACCCTGAATGAGTCTGATGTGCTTTGAAATTTGAGATCCACATGGTAAACACTTATTATCTGATAGATTTCAGCTTAGAAGATAGCATATAGAGCAGGTTATCTCTATTGATTTCTTTCAGCACCATCATTCTTGGGAATGATATCTTGAGCACAGTATTATTGAAAAACATAAACCTAAGGGGTAGCTAACAATTTTTTCCAAAGCAGTTGAAGAAGGTAAGCTCATATAAGATTTTGGAATTTATTCCACAAAGAATACCTATTTAAATTCCTTCTGGCAGATAGAGATTATACAGGTCCACTTCCTTTCATTTTGAGAAAAATAGTAATAGTTTATATCATATTTTGTACACCAATTTAGTTCCCCCTTTACAAGTTGGTATCACAGGGAAGTGGCCTTTAAAGGAGTTATGCTGAATATAAATGTTTAAAAAAAAGAAAAATCTAAAACACAATTTGCCCATATTGAGATTACCAAGAAAAATCCATTCACATATCTTGTGTTATCCTTACTTATAAAGAACATGAATTTCATCGTAGTTATACTCTAAGCAGATATTAGAAGCAAGAATTTAAAAATGGCTAATCTGTACCAGATTTGTTCCTTTATTTTCTCTTAGATATTTATGACCACATAAAAATGAATGGAAAAGGAAGAAGCAGAGTACTTTTAGAAATCTCTCTTTTCTCTGATCTTTTCCCTAGTCTCTCCTGTATGGACTTTATTCATTTGTACAGCTTCAGCCATCGCCTCTAGGCAGGTACTTTCCAATCTACATCTATAATCTCATTCTCTCCTGAGAGATGGTGTCCCATTTGCAAAGAACACTAGAGATTTCCACTTACTTATATTTCCATTATTTCAAATACAATATGTCTAAAAAAGACTCATGGCCTTCTCTTCCAAACTGGCACCCACTCCTTGCTCTTTCTCTTGATAACAACACTGTTCTTCAAAGCCTACAGCCTCTAAATCTTAGACTAACTTTTGTTTTTATTCTTCTATCTGACCAGTCCCTAGTATAAACAATCACTATTTTCTGATTTTTTTTTGTAGTTTCTCTCGCATTTGTATTTTACCCTCAATTCTTCCTGTCCTCACGCTTTTTCAGGTCTTAGTCATCTCTTATTTAAACTATTACACCTCCCATATTTAAGGTTCTCTTATAGAGCTTGATAAGAATTTTTAAAAGGAACAGGGATATCTGTTAATAAGAAATATGTATGTGTGTACATATTTACACTTATTTATATATACATATATCTATATGTATGTTTTTCTGTTTCGTGTGTGTATGTTTATGTCAGTCTGCCTTGCCTCCTTTCCTTCACCTCCCATATCACTTCTGTTTGTATTCCTACAGACTCATAATTTGTCCTCCAACATTTTTACTGTTACCACCCATCTGCATTACCATCCTTCATTTCAACCGCAGTAATGTTCTTCTTAATGATTTTCCAGGCTTCTGTATTCACACTTATAATCAAGTTTCCTTATAATAAATGTAATGATTATATCCTGCATCAAATTCCTTATAGGCTTTTAAAATATATATATTTTTGTCTTTATCTAAAATTTGCTACATGATTTCCTATTTCTTACATCATTTGCCCTTAAAACAAGTCTCTCCCTTGATCATTTTTATAGCCATACTGTCTTTTTTTTTTTTTGGGGCCCAGCAGACTCATTCGCACACAGAAGCTGAGTGGCCCACTCAAGATGTTTCCATGATCTGACTTCTTGTTACTCAGTTCTTTCCTCATCTGACGCTTCTTCAAGACATTTTTAATGACGTAAATTTTCTAAAGCAGTCAACTCTGCCCCTAGAGTAATTCCATATTCCAATCCTGGTTTTATATTTTCACAGCCCTTATAATAATACAGCCTGAAAATGTATTATTACTGTTTCCTTCTCCTTCTCCTCCTCTTCAGCCTCCTCCTCCTCCTTTTCCTTTTTCTTCATCATCATTACATCATCATCATCTCCAAATTTGAATGTTTAAGCTCCAAGAAAGAGGAAATCAGTACGTAGGACAATAGTTGTGGGTTTATTTGAGCATATAAAAAAGAAGCATGCATATTATGAGACCTGAGTTAGAACTGTAAGATCTGGTCCTTTTATGAAGATTCTTACTCTATTCTTAATCTAGGGCTGTATTTCTTAAAAGAACTTAGAGATCTATGTCTTCTAAATCCATGGTGGTTAAAGCTCTCTTTATATGAGGTAAATTTTTGGCTCATGAGTCATAATGAAAACTTTCTCCAACTAAAAAAAATAAGCAATATCTAAATGCCCCATTAAAAAGTCTTTCTCAAGAATAACTATTTAAGGAAACATAAGTAAGTATTAATTTTGAACAATTTGGTATTGTTATACAGAGATGGGATATGTTGTGTCAGTAGTAAAATAACATACAGCAATATGTGGCAGGCACTCTTCTAGTAAGTTTACATTATTAACTAATTTATCTCCAGCTAATCTTGATGAAACTGCTATTACTTTTCTGTTTTACAGATGAGGAATTAGTTTACAGAGAAATTCCATAACTAGAATACAACTAGGAAGTGCAGATGGCTCCAGAATCTTATGCTTAACCATTATGTATAACATCTCCCTATTCTTAAACCACAAGAGGGCAAAACGAAAGGAAACCAAGATTAGATAATGACAAAGAATAATGAAATTAACAATGCGGAAGCTAAAATTTGAGGCAGTAAATAGCAGTCTAACAATACACAAATAAACTTGGAAAACACTTCCAGAACACATATAAAGTGGAGAAAAAATAGTGACTGAGAGTAGAGTGAAGATTGTACACAATGAAGAACAAATCATGAAGATGCTATCATAAATATTAGATATTATATAATAAGCAAAATGAGCATATGAAAGAGGAATTAAAAGTAAGATAATGTTAATAGAAAAACTAACAATTTGAACATATTCCAAATCTCACTAAGACCAGATAGATTCTGGACAGTGTTCACTGTGTTACAAGATAATTAGAAGAAAAAGAATACATAAACACACATAAGCAAAAGTAAAGACTTCTAAGAAATTCCAAATTAAAAATAGTTTACTTGATGTAAAATAAAGGCCGACAGAACATTTTAAAACAATAAATGACAAAGATGAAACACTATTTTTCATCTTTGAGTAAAAAGTAATTGTGATCTCAGAATTGTTTCTATCCAGTTCAGTTACCATCTAGAATTGACATTAAAAAAGGCTCAAAGACATTTATGTTGTGATTGGTGATTGACAAATCAAAATAAGAATGAAGGTAGTAAAGATGTCAGAAAACTGATGATATGCATTGAAATTAATGAAAAATATAACTACTTGAATAATACCATCACACTCTAATTTTAAAGCATAAGTACACTTATAATTTTATAAAATACTTAATATGAACAAATATAAAAATTACAAAGACACTTCACTGAAATATGTTCAAGTGTAGTCCATTTTTGTCTTGCGAATATTATGATTTAGTAAACTGACCTAATATTTATTCAGTTCTTATGAAATGTGTAATAAAAACTGTTGCTTTATAGTGTAAATGTACTTTTTATCCTGCATACTATAAAGAATATATTTTGCCTACAGATGTTTGTATACATTTTAGCATGCTACAAATTATAAGATATCATGACAATATGACCTGGACAATAATTATTATTATTTTTTAATGTTACAAGAAACCTGGAGATAGTGATCCTAGACTTGGGCTAGGGGGTTAATACCATCAGGACTTGGGATCAATCATACACTGTTTCAGTATGGGCCTTCCTGTATTCGGAACGTGGTCCCAATTCTAGGTGTATGGCCTTGGGCAGACTACTTAACCTCTCTAAAGTTCAGTGTCATTTACATGATCATGCTAATACTGCTACTCCCATAAGATTTTTGTAAAGATTAATGATAAAATGTCTGGCACATAATAAACAAGCAACAAATACAGCTTTTGTTATTAATAATAACTTATTATTAGTAGTAAATATATTGGTGACCTAAATATTGCTAATTAGTGAGCAATGTAATAATGACAAAACAAGGTTAAACACTTTAAATCACTGACTCAAATTATAAAATTGTTGTAAGTTATAGTTTAGTTTAGAATATGTATTATTAGAAATTTATTAATAATTGAATTATGTTGGCATGGAAAAACAAAAATCGGAGTGAACTTTATTATCTAACTGTAATTAAATTATAATGAAGGGAGAAACATTTTTTATCATCAGTAAGGTTAATTAAGTGAAAATTAATAAAGTTTTCCTGTCAACTTCATTAAAGATGCTTAAATGGTGGAGAATAATAAATCATAGTAATGCAGAGAAATCTAAAACAATGAAGTATAGCACCTGACTTGTGGTGATAGCTGTCAACTATATTCTTTCCCTTAATGCTACTTGATAGAAGTTTCTCATGTCACTATTTCAAGTCCTTCAGTATCTCGTTACCAGTAAATAAAAATCAGTTCCCTGAGGCAGAGTCTTCTCGTTGCTTTTAAATTAACATTCCCAAGACTTTATTCTGGGGAACAGTGTGCCCAGTTTAAATGTCAATTTCCAGCTTTTCTTGTAGTTCAAGGTGTACAGTAAAATACAAGTAGAAATTATTGTGTGGCACTTTAATGACAGTCTATTAAGAATGGCGCCACACAGTTGGCATATGTGCTATTTTGATACACTCTCCAACCCATCCATACTCAGAATTCAGGCAGGATTTCTGGAATTCAACAGCCATCTAAGACTATAATGCTACATAGAGAAGAAACTCCCTGGGCTAACAATGATAGAGCTCAAAGATAGCTCTAAAATTATATAGCAAATATATGTTTTCTTTAGTTTTTGAAGGAATAATCATTACAAAAGTGGACTAGTAAAATTAGATTTTACCTATTTAATTGTTTTTATGTATCTAAGCATATATTGTAAGAAGTAAAACTTATACATTATATTTAAAATTAATTTTTTAATGTTAAAACCTATTAAATATTTTGAGTTAAGGAGTCAAAAGTGGTAAGTATCCAAGTTACAGTAGCTTTTAAAACAATGATAGAAAAATTAAGAATTTATATATTTAAAATTTACTAATTTTCAATGGTGAAAATTATCAATGGAAGTAAGAAGCAAAAAGTGCTTGGGTACTAAGTAGAGGTATATTTGATAACTTTCAAACCTCCTTTTCCATAGATAATCATTTCCATTCTCACCAAAACTTATCAGAGTTTCCAGTGAATTACATTAGATAAGCAGCAGTTTCAATCCTTATCTAGCCAACTTCAGAAGACACCAAATTACAGAGAACTAACAAAAGGAAAGACAGTAGATGAAAAAAGGAAGAATACATGTTTGATCATCATAACTCATTGAAGCTTGATTATACGGATGAAACCATATAATAGAATATTAACCCAATTTATATATCTAAAAAAAGCATTGTGAAATAAAAGAGAAACATTTTAATCAAAAGTTAAAGTCAGAACAATTAGAAATACAATGTAACCTCCGTGCAAGCTCTGGGCTAATAAAATAATACTTATTCCCGTTACTATTGTCCACATCTCATAAAATGCACATCTTGCTATCCCTTGGAAAAGGTGAAAATCCCCTGATAAGACCTCAGCAATGAATACGTGTAGTCAAGCCCTACAGAATTAAGATAAGATGAGAAAAGGTTACATAATAATAGATCTTTTGAGACTAACCGAGGAACTAAATTCATTTACTGGGCTGCAATAAGGTATAAGCAAAGCAATTTGAAAGGCAGAATAAAGAATCTGGAGACATGGAAGTCAAGATGACACAGAAATTCTCTGAGCTGTGAAACAATTTCCTACACATTCTGTCATTGATGGGCACACAGGATTCCATTTGAAGAATTGTGCTAGCTTGTTAACATTTGTCAAGGCCACTTTTTTTAGGGAGTCTTGTCACCGATGATGGGGCAAACAGTGAATCTGCTTACTAAAAAAAAAAAACTACACTGAGTTGGCACAAAGATACTTCCTACACATTGTGGATATGTACCATTAATAAGAGAAATTTACATATGTTATGTAAACACACCACACCATATATGTAAAATTTATACCTCATGCTAACATATGTGTCCATGTTCATATATACATTATTACTTCTCTAGTGTCAGGAAACTGGATTTTCCATTTTCTTCAGGAATCTATCTCATACGAAGGCTGTACAGTGTTGGAATCCAGAGCTGAGGCTATAGAGTCAAATACCCCAGGAGTGTGATGGAGACCTGGTGTGAAAATATTCAAACAGACCCTATGAAGTTATTCTCTACCACCTAGGGAAAAATAAGTAATTAGAGATTTATATATGTGAGGAAATTTATAAGATTGATCCTGTTGGGGAAAATTTACCCTGTTCTTAGAAAAAGTCTAGTAATTTCAAAATAGTATTATTTTGAATTGAGTTTGTCCATCAGGCAATGTTTGGGGAAGCAATTACTATTCAGTAGTAACAGAACAATTATCTGAAGTTGAAATTCCTTTAATTGTGAAAATTATACAAGCCCAGAGAATTTTATTTTTTTAATTTATGTGTATAGGTTTTAAAGACTGGCATTCTGTGTAACCTAAGTGTAAAATCAAAAGCATTTCACATTATACCATCCACATATTCTTAAAAAGATGCGTATAAATTGATGTTTTATAAAATGCATCTTTGAGTTTTATTTTTAATATATTGGAATATGTTTACAAGTAAGTAGTTACACCTTTTCATTATATCTAAATGTTCAAGGAAATTTAAAAAAATCTAATTTAATATGCCAAATGTTCTGCTACATAATCTTCTTCATTATTTTTTTCAAACTCTACTGAGTTTTCTAATTATAATGTATCTGACAAACTCGTGCAGCGTTATAGTGCCCCAGGACTTAGTATCATTCATTGAATATAGGAAGAACTCAGTGATGACCTTGACTCATATGGTAGGAAAAGCTTTCTGAAAATCACCTATAACTGCAATTTTGTTCATGATAATGATGATCTTTAATATTACACTCTGTCTTATTTCCAGCCTTTATAATATACTTGCAACAAATGAGATCAGTGGACCTGTTTTATTTTTCAGCATTAGCTCCACCAAGTTTCTAGAACCATTAGTTTCAAGGGGTTCATGAAAAGTTTAGTAATGTGAGATTTGGCTTTAAGTCTTACATTATGATCACCCGCTTGGTCCCTTGGTGCCTATTTGGTTTCACAGTTCTGGAGTTCTTGGTTGTTCTGTTTGTTTTCAAGTGAAAGCCATCTAGTGAACTGTGAACTCTGCTTGTCCTCTTCAGGTTACTTTGTAGAGAGTCAAGCCCATTCTCGAACCAAACAGCTGGACCACTGTCATTTGCTCAATGTTTTATGACGACATTAATGTATATTTGAATCTCTAAATGCTATGTTTTTGGAAATAACCTCCCTTTAGGTTTTTTTTTTTGAGATCCTCTCTGGCAAAATACTTACCTGTTGTTATAACTCTAGAAAGCTATGTCCTGACTGGGCAGATGACCTTAAATTATGACTGAGTTTGTTAGCTCAGAGTTTAACCTCTCCAGGGAGTGACTTTAATTTCAGACTTTTGTATCAGCTAATCTGTCATTTTCAGCTGTAAGTAGGGAGTTATGACTGATTCTATCCTGGAATAACTCCTTCAATCCCAAAATAATTTGGGCCTGGATTAAGGTTACAAGTCATCCATGCCTATCCAGATTTCTGTCATGGTTCTTGAGTCTCCGTCCTAGAACTTAAAGTTGTCCAGCTAATTCCTGAGTAAAAATTTTGAAGAAGCCAATCATTTGCGAGTCAGTATTGCCCTTCAGACTCTGAAATATTTGCCTCTGAAATAGCTGCCATCTTGCAGCAACTCTGCTATTATTAGTAGGCTTTTACCATCCTTTTTTGCCTGGATCTTTTGTGAATCTTACCTTCATTCTTCTCAAGGCTTCTCAGGAGGTCTCTCCAGGACCTATTATCTACCCTGATGTTCTATCTCCTCCACTTTGAAAGTAGGAATTCTGAAGTCAGTCCTAACTAAAAACAGTAACTCATTGTGTATATACTCTCTTACTGATTAGACTCAGTAATGTCTCATATTCTATCCACTATCTAGGAATATCCATCTGGCAACAGAGCTGGAGAGCTCTTGCAAATCTCTCAGTTCATAGCTGTGAAGCTATCAGCATAAACAGAGATCTCTACATCGATCCTGAATATTCATGCTCTGCTTCTTTGTGTGTGGAAGTGAGTGAGCAGCAGGGTTATTTGTAGTTGTGAAGAAGAGGAAAGGAGGTTCAATGTTTTCTACATTTTCACCTTATTTTCTCACTTCTCATTATGGACCATCTTAATATTGTCCCCCAGCCATTGGAATGAGGAGCCTGGAGAAAGATTGGAAAATGACCACCTGGAATAGTTGGTCATCAGTGTTGAGGACTATAAAATGAATATTCCATGGAAAGCTTCAGTAATTACAGCAGCATAATTACTGAAATAATGAGGGGATGGTTCAGACAGTACCTGTGGGTAGCTGCTGAATCTGAAGTGTGTGGATATCCGTTTTAGCTTCCCACTATCACTCACCAAATCACTTGCCAGCTGATGGGAAGAAAATAATTGCTGTGGTTCATATGGCTTTGAGACCTAAATAAAACAAGATCATTGAATATAGCTATGACAGGATTTTATAACATTATATGGTAACCCAAAAACATTAAGACTGAGCCTCTTTGTAGTTATTAATTAATCTAGGACACCATTTCTTAATAGATGAAATATTTTTAATTTCCTTAAATATTAAAAATAATACTCAGATAGGGACAGTAGATTGACTCAGCAACCAGTGGAGCAAAGGGCTAGAGATTTGGTTGGGGCATACACATAGGGGAGTCCAATACATTTCTAACCTCATTTATCTTCCCAGTAGTAATAAAAGTATAGAATTTGGAGTTGGGTCTTTTATCTACCCTGATGCTCTATCTCCTCAACTTTGAAAGCTGTAGATTGCTTATGTCAAGTAAGGATTAGTTACCTAAATCCAGTAACCAATTGCCTATACTGTCTACTGAGCAGCCTCTGCAGAGTCTGATAGTCACAGATAGGTAGCTATAGCTGGAAACCCTTGATTGATTTGGTGGATTTGGTGAACTTGTAGGCCCTAACACCACTGGGTAATCTGGGCATATTTGAGAAACACTCTAGGAGGTACATGTATTCAGTTATCTACTATTAGTTATGTTAAATTTTTAATGTGCTTATAATAATAGTTTTTGGAAACAGGATTCAGTCACTATATTAATCAAAGTAGAATATTATATTAATGAAAGCTACTAAACAAATATTAAGTTGTATTCTGTATTACCTTTGGAAATTTCAGGAAAAAAAGTATCCTAAATAAGACTAATCATCTTCATCTCAACATTCAACTATGAAAGATTCTTTTTTGATAATCTAAAAAGACATTCAAATATTATTTATTTTTAGTAACTGTTACAAGCTTCCAGTTGGTGAAACAGCAGCCCCAAATAGACAGATGTTTTGAATTTTTCATTAGGGAATAATGGCCTTAATATACACCTCACAGCTGCTCAGCATGGAGCAAGTGCATCCTGGGCTGGATCTTCTCATGTCCATCTGCTGGGCTGGCCAGTTGCCTGCTGAGTTGGTCAAATCTTTGCCATATGGCATAGGTTTTAACTTTGAGAGATTTGCATGGATAGCCTGATTTTGAACCAAAATGAACATCATGCAAATATTGGGCCATTTTTTTGTACAGTGGTTTAATGTGATTTCTTCATCCTCTATTCTAACTTAGATTCTTTGGCTCTCTTTCTTTGTATACTCTTTTCTTCCCATTCAAAAACATGATCAAGCAAATTTTTGAGTTTAGTATCCTAAAGATATAGTCAGTAAACAAATTAAGAGGTTATTTTAACCTACAAGAGGTTATCTTATTTATTTGGACGTAACTGCTTTCAATCACAGAAACTCTGTTTGTGAAATTGACCAGCCTACCAACAAGCAGCTATATTATAATACACAGAATAATAATGTCCTCTTCCAGATATTATTAATTTAATGTTACCAAAGATCTTTAACTTGTTAAATTAACAGGAAACAATATCCCTGAACAGCCAAGAAAGATGTTGTTGCAAAGCTTATGAATATGGCTCATAGCTTATAAGTCTTGTTAATACCATAAATTTTTTTTATGAATATAATTAGGATGCATTTTCATGAAGCTTAATTATTTGGTTTTCATTTCAAAATAGATTACAACCAACCAATTGGAAACCTAGAATGGAGGTAAAGTAGAAGAAGGGCTATTTATTCTTTTGTGTTTAGCACAGAGACTGTGGCAAGGATGTCAAGAAAGCCTAGACGCAGGTGGACCAGCCAACTGAGTGAGACTATTTCTAAACCTATCTTATACCACTGTTGCTATAGATTGTCTAAACAGCTGTATTATGCTCTTGACCATGTAATGGACATATTTGATAGCCTTTCTTCTCAGGCTTGTGTGTATGTGACTAAAATTTTTGAAAATATTTACAAAGCATAAATAGTAAGCAAAAGAACATTTGAGACTCCAGAACCAAGACCTTATTCCTGCAATGGAAATACAATGTGAAGTTACTTTTAAGCTAAACTCTGATATAATACAGCCTTGGTTAATCAGAATTCTTAATTTTCTGGTTGAGTTGAGGGCTTTCTACTCAGAAACTCTCATGTTTAAATGTTTCAAAATTTTATTAGTTCCTTTTAACTTAATGAGTAGTAAGGTAAAGAGTAAAAGCATTACTTAATTTTCGAAGAGATTCTAGTACCTTCAGGCTCTAAACGTGAACATCATTTCTCATTATAGTGTTCTGTAGATGGTATATGTGATTCCTTTTAGTCTGAATCAAACTTTATGTGGCTCATATTATTGCTAGATTTTAGATGTATTTCCTACCAATATTTCTCTTTGTAGCTCTAGGAGTAAGGGGGTTCCCCACCTGGGGCAAATTCCTTATGAATCCAGTGAAACCAAAGGAGTACAAGGGGATGGGCAGGTTGAGAGAAAGAGCTTTTATTGCTCACAGCTCACTTGGGTTTGCTATCCAGCCCCGGTTCCAACTATCCCTTGCCACCGCGGCACACACTTTCCTCTCCCTGCCTCCCCATTCCAGCAGGAACTCCATGGGCATGTCCCCGGTGACTGACAGACACCAGACCAATTAGATACCAGGAATGGAGGGGAGGAGAGAATGGACATTTTCTCTCCACCCCTTGCCCTGGATCAACTGGAGGCTCTGCTATGGGTATCCATTGGTATGTAAATGGACTAAGGCCAGGTGGGAAGTTCTGGAAATTCTTGGTGAAAACTTCCATTTGCCCCACACTCTTTTTCAAAATTTCAGACATGATTTGATGTTCTCTTTGGTTGGATTCTGGTTAACCGAGGTGTCACTGGGTTTTTCTTTAAAATGTTTTTGGGTCTTTAAAAAGAAAAAGGTTTTTTTTACCTTTCAAAAGATTTTTGAAATACCAGAGTAGTTCTGTTCTGCTTGAATAATCCTTAAATAAGTGTTCATGCCTGGAATAGAATATTATCAAATGGATAGGTTTGGTGGGGCATATAAGATTCAGTCTAATCAAAAAAGACAATGTAGTAATAATTTAGTAATAATTGAGATTCAAGTATTAAGGAAAAGAACTATTCATTTTAAAATTGTTGTAGCAAGAACTCTTTTTTAGGATTTTAGGACAAGATCACTAGTCATTTTAATATTGATGGCAGATTATCAGTTTGATCAGATATTTGACAATTTCTTGTGACATTTGCTGAGAAAACGGTTAGCTGGTTAAAGAGGATATTATATACATTTTTAAAAAATGTTGCCTGCAAGTAACTTACACACCTTTCTGTATAGAAAACTAATATTGGAATAAATGTATATGCTGTAATATACATAGAATGAATATTTTAGTTCTGGATGGGCAATTAGTTTTTCTTGAAATACAATCGGAGAATTTTCAAGGGAAAAGCAACAGTGGCCCTTTGTTAAAGGTGAATAAATTATGTAAGTTCATTGAAAAAACTGCATAAAGAGAAACAAATCTTGATTTGAATTGTTTTATGTTCTAGCTTCCTTTCTATTGGTAGAAGTACATCCACCTCAGAATAGTGAATTTTCTTTTTTAAGCAATAAATTCCCAATCCCCACTATGTCAATAATTCCAATCTCATTATGAGTACATTTCTTCTACAAAGTATGAATCACACCTCTAATCATGTTTTGGTCCTCAGAACACATGTAAAAATCTATTTTCATTGTTTTTTCTAAAAATAACTTAGTGTTAAAACTTTACATTATTGCATGACCCCTCAACATTTTCTTCACTCAGCTTAGAATTTCAGCTCAAGTCACCATTATTTTTCATGAATGTGATTTTCATCCTCTCACTGACTTCTATACTGTAATTTCCTTCTCTACATTTCTTTTTGTTTGCAAAGTTTAGAACTGGATGCAGGTTTTCATTGCTGATGAAAGGTCATTTTATTATTTATTCTGACTCCTGAATATTATTTTGCTATGTTGTAGGCAGTAGGCTTGAAATTTGTATATCTTTTCCTCAGGCAAAAGTTTGGAAATGCCAAAGAGAGGGTCATATTGTAAATTTCAGTTGTTAATAGAGGACCATCAGGGACAAAGAATATGATAAATGAATGGTTAGTACTTCCTTAAGTTTGAATTCATTTGTAAAATTAACATTTTTGCAAGGCATTATTTTAATAAAATGATAAAAAAAACACCTTGGGATAAAAGATAGAAGCTTTTTCAGAGAACATCAAGTACTTGTTTGTTGTGGAGGGGTATTTGTGGATAAATTTCTTTCATTCACTTAATAAGTAGCTAATGATTATAAAAGATTTACTTTCTTTGCTTAAGACATATGCCAGCATTTGTGAGAAATAAAATTTCTGTTGTTTGAATCTTTTGTTTAATATAGTATAGTGGGAGATTGTCAGATGATGAGCATTCTTTACAGTCCTGTAACACCCATTAAATAATCAGAAGAATGAGGCATTGAAAGTCTGTGTAAACAACACTATTGTCTGAAATTACTTATGTTATATATTTTACAACTACAAACATTCACTCATAAGATGGTATTTAAATGGTACTAAGAGTTTTGACTCTCATTTCTTTTTCTCCAGTGACATTGCTCATCAATGTTGACCTATGGCAGGTCTGCAGAAGTCTACCATATTAAATAAACCCATAGCAATGACCTTTTTTATTTCAACAAAACAGCTGTATGAGTCTCAGATCTCTTGTTTTCCACCTTGCCAGGCAACTGATTGCTTATAATCAATACAAATGATAAGAGGAATAAGTAACACCTGTATCTTTATCTCATGTTACCCACAATGAAGCTTGTATCTAATATTTTTGTTTGTTTGTTCATACTAAATACAATGTTGTAAGGGCAGAACAGGACTGACTCCATTTTGTGCCTAGTCTCCATCTTAGGCCTGAACCAGGCCTGACCCTGAAAAGTTACTTAATTCCAGGAACAGGCCATAAAAATCCTCCCCCAGAAGGCAGCCAATCAGCAGAGGCAATGACCATTGCCTCATCAACCCATTCCCCCTCTACCAATCAGCAGAGGCAATGAACATCGTCTCACTAACTGCCTCTAGACCCCTGTAAAACTATTGTACTTTAGAAGCTCAGAGCTCTCTGCATCTTGCCTATGCGTTGGTGTGTGTAGGGGTCCAAGCTTGAGCTTGAATAAAGCTTATTTGCTTTTGCATCGGACTCGGCTCCCCAGAGGTCTTTGGGAATCTCGAAACCTGGGTACAACATTTGGGGGCTCATCTGGGATGCCCCAAGACCCCTGAGGGACCCCGAACCGGAGAGCCTGACTGGCCCGGTAAGTGTCTGTGTGCCTCTGTCTCCCTTTTGTGTGAGCCCATTCCTGGCAATCTGGTGTTGCCCGAGATGGTCTAAGTGAATGCACTGGAGGACCATGGGCAGGAGGATTCAGAAGATGTTCCTATCGTTCCTTCTGGAGGGACGTGGATTCCCCTCAAGGATCTGAGCCGAGGCGGGTCGCTCCCGCCGGTCGGTGTGAGGCCATCATCTAGCTTTCGGTTTTGCTTCCACAGAGTTGGAAGACTGTTTTTAGGGGCCTTCTGTTTGTTTTTGTGTCTTTTTGTTTTATTCTGTGGACTTACTGGACGGACATTATGGGACAGACTCAGACTACTCCTTTACGTATTATGGTTGATCATTTTAAAGAAGTTAAGGGAAGGGCCAATGGCCTCAGTGTGGAAGTCCGGAAAGGTCGATGGCAGACTTTTTGTTCTAGCGAATGGCCAGCTTTCAATGTTGGGTGACCACCAGAGGGAACCTTCAACCTATCTACCATACACCGAGTCAGGGGTGCTGTCTCTCGGCCTAAGACAGGTCATTCTGATCAGCTCCCTTACATTATTACTTGGCAGGACCTTGTAGAGGATCCACCCTCTTGGCTTAAGCCTTTCCTGGCCCCACACCTTCCGAAGCCAAGACCCATTCTTGCTTTACAGGGAAAAAAGAGAAGGAAGAAAAGAAAAGTCTTACCCAACCTTCAGCACCCCTTTACCCTGTCCTACAAGGGAGAACTGAAGAAGAATTAATTTTTCCTCCTCTGTATCAGCCCCCTAGGATGCTGGAAGGACACAACCATTCCCCACCAGGGGAAGCAGAAGCTGCTCCGAGAGCGGAGGGCAGAGGTGCTCCAGTGGGAAGCCCCCTCCGTACCAGACAAAGGGCTCAGAGGGAGCAGCCTGCCTCTGCTGCTGACGCCACTATTCTGCCCCTGCAAGCCACCGGTCCCCCAGATGTGGGGGGAAATCAGCCTCATCACTACTGGCCTTTCGCCACTAGTGACCTCTACAATTGGAAAGCTCAAAATCCTAAATTCTCTGAGAAACCGGCAGGGCTTATTGACTTGCTAGACTCTGTTCTTTTCACCCATCAGCCTATGTGGGACGACTGCCAGCAGCTTTTACAGGTCCTGTTCACGGCAGAAGAGACAGAGAGAATCCTTAATGAAGCCCGGAAATTGGTTCCAGGCACGGACGGGAATCCCACCACCAACCAGGCCCTAATAGATACCTCTTTTCCCCTAACTAGGCCTGACTGGGATTTCAACACAGCTGAAGGTAAGGAAAGGCTCCAGGTCTACCACCAGACTCTAATGGGGGGTTTCCGGATGGCTGCTAGAAACCTTACTAATTTGGCCAAGGTAGGGAATGTACAGCAGGAAAGGAATGAATCTCTGGCTGCCTTTCTAGAACAGATCATGGAGGCTTTCCGTACTTATACCCCCATGGATCCAGAGGCTCCCAAGAATAAGGCAGCTGTCATCATGGCCTTTGTAAATCAATCTGCTGCACATGTCAGAAAAATACTACAGAAGATAGATTAGGAGAGAAAAGTCTACAGGACCTACTAGTAGCAGCCAAAAAGGTATACAACAACCGGAAGTCTCCAGAAGACAGACAGGCTCGCGCCACGGCAGCTGCCAGCAGTAAGCAGACCCGAGACCTGGCCAGGATCTTGCTAGCCACGACTGCTGACTTCCACGAGGAACGAGACCGTTGCCTCTGGCAATTTGCGAATGAATGAGAGAGAGGTAAGGGGGCCACCCAAGGAGGGAGGCGGAGACTGCAGAAGGACCAATGTGCCTACTGCGAGGAAATAGGACATTGGGCCCGGGAATGCCCGAAAAAGGCCAATGTGAAGAAAGTCCTAAAGCTAGATGAGCTCAGTGATTAGGGGAGTTGGGGTTCGGACCCTCTCCCCGAGCCCAGGATAACTTAGAGTGGAGGGGACCCCTGTTAACTTCCTTGTCGACACCAGAGCACAGCATTAGGTCCTCCGCACCTCACAAGGAAAACTAGTGAATAAGAAGTCCTGGGTACAAGGGGCAACTGGTATGAACCAGTATTCATGGACTACCTGAGTGGATCTAGTATGGGCCAGGTATTCCACTCCTTTATGATAATACCCAAATGCCTCTACCCCTTGTTAGGATGGGACTTACTGACCAAAATTGGAGCTCAGATAACCTTCGGACCAGGGGGGCCTCGAGTCACCGATAGCAGGGGCCACCCCATCCAGGTCCTGACCCTGAGAGTGGAAGATGAATACTGCCTTCACCAGAAGGCATCCCCGGCAGAGGATGACATAGACAGATGGCTACAGTAATTCCCCACAGCTTGGGCAGGGGGGGAGGGACAGGATTAGCCGCTCACAGGGCGCCAGTCCTAGTAGAGCTGAAGCTGGGAGAAGGCCTGGTGAGAGTCAAGCAGTACCCCATGTCTCAAGAGGCCCGGAAGGCAATCCAGCCACACATCCAGAGACTGTGAAGCTTAGGGGTACTAGTCCCCTGCCAGTCTGCCTGGAACACCCCCTACTGCTGGTCAAGAAGCCTCACACGAATGACTACTGACTGGTGCAGGACCTCCGAGAGGTAAATACAAAGGTCATGGACATACACTGAACCGTCCCCAACCCATATACTCTCTTAAGCTCCTTAGCGCCCTCCAGAGTCTGGTATACTGTACTAGACTTAAAAGACACCTTCTTCAGTCTACCACTAGTGCCATGAAGCCAACCCTTGGTTTCCTTCGAGTGGCATGACCTGGAGGAAGGCTACAGTGGACAACTAACCTGGACACGGCTGCCTCAGGGGTTCAGAAACTCACCCACCATCTTCGACGAGGAGCTACACGAGGACCTGAGTGAATACAGAAAGGAGCACCCTGGCCTCACCCTCCTCCAGTACGTAGATGACATTCTGATCACTGCAGACACAGCCGAGGACTGCGAGCATGGAACCCAAGATCTGCTGTCCACCCTGGGGGCCTTAGGATATCCGGTGTCCGTGAAGAAGGCTCAGCTATGCTGGAGTAGGGTAAGTTACCTGGAATACATCTTGGAGGACAGACAACAGCAGTTATCAGATGCCAGAAAAGAGACTGTCCTGAAGATCTCTACACCTGCCTCCCGAAAGGGAATAAGAGAATTCCTAGGGCGGCCGGCTACTGCCGCCTCTGGATACCATGTTTTGCTGAAATTGCCAGGCTCTTGTATGAAGCCACCAAGGAAGGGAGGACATTTGAATGGACTGAGAAGGAGGAGGCTGCATTTAATCAGTTGAAAAAGGCCCTCCTAAGTGCCCCAGCCCTGGGCCTGCCAGACATTACGAAGCCCTTCCAACTCTTTGTGGACGAACACAAGGGAATAGTGAAAGGAGACTCAAGCCTTAGGTCCCTGGAGCCGCCCGGTAGCTTACTTGTCTAAGAAGCTAGACCCAGTAGCTGCCGGCTGGCCGTCATGCCTCAGAATTATTGCAGCAACAGCACTCCTGGTAAAAGATGCTGACACACTGACCCTAGGACAGGAGATCTGGATCACAGCCCCCCATGCCAAAGAGGGAGTCCTGAAACAGCCTCCTGATAGATGGATGAGCAACAAGCGTATGACTCATTATCAGAGCCTCCTGCTCAACCCTCCAAGAGTGCGGTTCCACCCCAGTGCGGCCCTTAATCGCGCAACCTCACTGCCTGACCCCGACCTGGATGCTCCGCTTCATGACTGCGTGGGGATCTTAGAACAAGTACATGGGTTCTGGAAAGACTTGACCAACTGACCCCTTTCAGAAGCCGAGGCCACCTGGTTTATGGATGGGAGTGGCTTCATACAAGATGGACACAGGTATGCAGGTGCAGCAGTGGTCGCCGAAACATACACCGTATGGGCGGAGGCTCTACCGTCTGGGACGTCAGCCCAGCGAGCAGAGCTCGTCGCCCTCACCAAGGCACTAACACTGGGAACCGGAAAACGGCCCAAAGTTTATACAGATAGCCATTATGCGTTCACGACAGCTCATGTTCATGGGGCAATCTATCAGGAGAGAGGGCTATTAACGGCAGAAGGACAGACTATAAAGAATAAACAGGAGATACTCAACCTACTGAAGGCCTTATGGATCCCTGCCAAGCTAGCCATTGTCTATTGCCATGGACACCAGAAGACTGACAACCCTGTGGCTAGAATTAACTGGAAGGCTGACCAGGTACCTAAGGCAGTAGCTCTTAATTCAGTCCCCACCATGGCCCTGCAGCTACCGGGCCCAGGGAACCTAGTTTTGCCAGACCAGCCCCAATATTCCCAGGAAGAATTGCAATGGATCAGGAAACTCCTCTTGGCCCAAGAGATAAAAGGATGGTGGTATACACCTGACAGAGAGTTCATACTGCCAGACCAACTCGGGCTCCCCATGTTAGAACACTTGCACCGATCCACCTGCCTGGGGGCCCGGAAACTAAAGGACCTTTGGACTTAAGATTCATCAGCAGGATACCAAAATAAATCAGGTTGCATCTACCTGCGAGGCCTGCCAACTCACAAACGCGAGAGCTAGGCCAATTGTAAAAGGGACCAGGCTCAGAGAAACCAAACCAGGAGCACAGTGGGAAGTAGACTTCACTGAAGCTAAACCAGGAAAGTATGGTTATAAATATCTTTTAGTATTCGTAGACACATTCTCTGGCTGGGTAGAGGCATACCCGACCAAGCATGAAACAGCTCAAACAGTGGCCAAGAAGCTACTAGAAGACATCCTACCCAGGTATGGATTTCCTGCCATGATGGGATCAGACAACGGGCCAGCTTTTATCTTGCAGGTAATGCAAACATTAGCCAAAGCTATAAGGGAAGATTGGAAATTACATTGTGCTTATAGGCCCCAGAGCTCAGGGCAGGTAGAAAGGATGAATAGAACCCTAAAAGAAACCCTTACCAAATTAACTATGGAGACTGGCAGGGATTGGCTGGCTCTCCTACCATATGCCCTTTTCCAAGTGAGGAACACTCCTTATACCCTGGGTTTCACTCCCTATGAAATCACGTTCAGCGGACCACCCCCTATCGTTCCTAACCTTAAAGCTGAACTTCTTGCTGAATTTGAAAATCAAGAAATATCTTTTTCCTTAAGAGGGCTGCAGACTGTGCATGAAGACATTTGGCTGCGCCTCCGTGCCATCTACAAGACTGGTCCAACCCTGGCACCTCATCAATACAGGCCGGGAGACTGGGTCTACGTTAAGAGACACCGCCGGGAGACCCTCGAACCACGTTGGAAGGGTCCCTATCGATATAGTAGTGCTGACGACCCCGACCGCTCTCAAAGTGGACGACATTGCGGCTTGGGTTCATCACACCCACGTTCGGCCAGCAGACCCCTCTGCGATCCAGGAAGACTTCACCACCCAATGGAGCATCGATTGAACCCAGCGCAACCTGCTCAAGCTCAAGCTATGGCGCGCTCAGTCTGCTTAGTGCTAGTAATCCTATCGACTGCAGGTTATGCCAGAGCCAATCCTCACACCCCCTTTAACCTGACCTGGAAGATCATAGACACCAGCTCAGGGACCATACTTAATCAGACTTCCCAACTTAACCCCCAAGGACACTTGCTTCCCGGATCTCTACATAGACCTCCAGACTCTTTCCCCACTCCCCGTGTGCGCCAGGCTTGAACCAGGGAAACCTACACTTCTATGTTTGCCCCGGACACTGATGAACTCGAACGTAGGCTCGCGTACATGACCCATGTGGGGAGTGGAGAATTACTTCTGCGCCTCCTGGTCATGCGTCTCAACCGGACACATCTGGTGGGCTCCCCCAAAAACAGGCAACCTGATAATGGTGAAGCGGCCGAATGCTGGTGGTCAGGGAAATTGGGGCCAACAGAGCCCTGTGTGTATATTTTTTACAGACCAGGGAAAGAAGGCAACAGGGTGGGACGTTGGAAAGACACGGGGAGTTTGGATTTTTGGCAAAGTTAGGTTGGGAGCACAAGATAAAGGAATGTTGTTCACCCTCCGACAGGTAGCAACTCTGTTGCCCCACACCAGGGTAGGACCCAACCAAGTACTAGCACCCCGGCCTACCTCTACCCGAGCGTCCTCACTCAGATACACCCGGTCCCCCAAGCTCTTGCTCCCTGCGTCCTCTGGAGTACCCCCCACTCCGATCCGCACCCTAATTTCACACTCGGACCCCCTCTGGGGAACGGTTATTGGAGCATACCAGGTCCTGAACGCCTCTAGACCCGACCTAACCGGGTCTTGCTGGCTCTGCCTGGACGTTCGTCCACCCTACTATGAAGGAGTCGCAGTTGTAGGCAATTTCACAACAGCCCCCAGTCCCAGCTCCTGCAGATGGTAGCAGGCCACTGCACGCCTAACCCTCCAGGCCATAGTAGCGCAGGGTACTTGCATAGGCAGCATACCCCGTGTGCAATTGCAACTCTGTAATAACACCCTCCCCATCCCCAATAGGACCAGTTATCTAGTTCCTCCCGAGAACGCTTGGTGGGCCTGTGCCAGCGGACTCACCCCCTGCATCCACTCCCAGGTACTTAACTCCTCAAGAGGCTTGTACAGCTAGTTCCCAGGCTAATATATCATTCAGAAGAAGCTGTACTCGGTAGGCTCAGCTCCTCCAGCCCCAGATATAAGAGAGAACCTATAACAACCCTGACTATAACTGCACTCCTAGGGTTGGGACTAGTGGGGGCAGGAACTGGGATATCATCACTTGTTATAGAAAACAAGAACTATGGGGCCCTAAGAGCAGCCATTGACTTAGATATAGAAAGAATAGAAAAATCCATTTCTCATTTACAGGAGTCCCTTACTTCCTTGTCAGAAGTGGTACTCCAGAATAGAAGAGGATTCGACTTATTATTTATGCAGCAAGGGGGCCTATGTGTAGCTTTAGGAGAAGAATGTTGCTTTTATGTTGACCACTCAGGAGTTGCAAAAGAACCCATGGCTCTTGTAAGGGAAGGACTGCAGAAGTGGAAGTTAGAGAGAGAGAGAGCAATCTCAGTCCTGGTATGAGTCCTTGTTTAATCAGTCCCCCTGGCTGACTACCCTTATCTCAGTCCTTGCCGGACCCCTCGCCATTCTACTCCTGTTGTTAACCCTCGGCCCCTGCATTATCAACAGACTAGTCCAATTTGTTAAGGAACGCGTAGGGGCGGTCCAGCTGATGGTCCTACGCACCCAGTATAAGCCTTTGATAGTAGAAAATGGCGAAATAGAAATACAGCCCATCCCATGATTGGGCCCGTGGGTCACAAGACAAAGGGGGAAATGTAAGGGCAGAACAGGACTGACTCCATTTTGTACCTAGTCTCCATCTTAGGCCTGAACCAGGCCTGACCCTGAAAAGTTACTTAATTCCAGGAACAGGCCATAAAAATCCTCACCCAGAAGGCAGCTAATCAGTGGAGGCAATGAACATCACATCACCAACCCATTCCCCCTCTACCAATCAGCAGAGTCCATGAACATTTCTCACTAACTGCCTCTAGACCCCTATAAAACTATTGTATTTTAGAAGCTCGGGCTCTCTGCATCTCGCCGCTGCATTGGTGTGTGTAGGGGTCCAAGCTTGAGCTTGAATAAAGCTTATTTGCTTTCGCATCGGACTTGGCTCCCTGGAGGTCTTTGGGAATCTCGAAACCTGGGCACAACAATGTATCATTATGTGATTATGTATGGAATAGTAGCTTTGACAGACTCTTTAAATGCTGATGGTCCTGGAACAGTGTTTAGATTAGCAATATAGGACTGCCTTATGAATGAAGGCTCAGAGTTATGATGTTCTTTAGAAGTATAGCCCCCTATATCATAAGGCATAAAACATTTCAATAAATGTTAACTATTCCGTTATAAGTCTGCCTCATAGAAGCAGGATAACTACCTATTAATTGTACATAGAAAATAGAAGGTGGTTCAATGAATATTGGATAAATACATTCCATGATATTTATTAAATCCTTCAAAAATATCTTTTTATTTTTTAAATTGATATACAATCTTATATTAGTTTCAAGTATACAGCACAGTGATTCAACAGTTACCTGTATTATTAAATCCTCAACCCTACTAGTGCAGTGACTATCTGTCAACACAGGAAGACATTACAGATCATTGGTTATATTCTCCATGCTGTAGTATGTTCTTCATGACCAGCTTATATTATGATTGAGAATTTTTGTGCCTTTTTATTCCCCTCCCTCTCCCCACTCACTCACCCCAACCCCTCTTCCACGGTAACCACCAGTCATTTCTCAGTGTCTGTGAACCTACTGCTGTTTTGTTCATTCTGTTTTGCTTTGTATTTATACTCCACATATAAGAGAAATCATATGGTATTTATCTTTCTCCACCTGGCTTATTTAACTGAGCATATACCCTCTGGATCCATCCATGGTATTGCATATGGCAGGATTTCTTTTTTTGTGGCTGAATAATATTCCATTGTGTATCTGTACCAATCTCCTTTATCTTTTAATAATGCTTCCCCTTAATTTACCATGTTTAGGAATATAATTTGATTATGCTGATGGACATTGACTGCAATGGGGCATATGGGGGGGACTTGATAACATGGGTGAATGTAGTAACCACGATGCTGCTCATGTGAAACCTTCATAAGATTGTATATCAATGATACCATAATAAAAAAAAATAAAAAAATAAGAAATAAAATAAAAAATAAAAATCTTGGGAAAAAAGGAATACCCTAGATAGCACTTCTGCCTCTTTTTTACTGTGACCCCTAGAAATAGAAGCTAAGTATCGCTTATTTTATTGAAGTGCTAGGTCACATAAACAGGTATATCCAGTCTCTCCAAACTATCACCCTTAGTTGAGTCCCTCCTGTTGAAGTGCTAGATCAGGTAACTGGCATAGCAGGCAGTCCAAACTATCACTTTCAGCTGAATATTTACCACAGCATACAAGAGACTGAAAAGATCTGGAAAATTGGGAATCTTTTTGGAGGGATTTGTGCTATAGACCTCCCACATTCTACCCCCATATGATATAGTGGAGCACTCAGTTCAAAGGAAGTGAGGAGGAAGGACATTGGTGGGATCATTTGGACAGCTGATACAGCCTCTGTAATTTGGAAACACCAGATAAACTAGCCAAGGACACATGTTGAACGAAATGTGTATAGGTGAGTAGCTGACTAAAGTGATCCGAGGCCAAAAAAGAGAGGGTTGAATTTGGGAAGTTATTGTACTCTCATAGTCAACAGGTCACATACATTTGTTTGTGATGATTAAATATGTGACAAGCAAGCAAGAAAGCCAACCTGGGCTCATTATAATTATTCCACAGAAGGGTAAGAAAGAGGAGCAATGTGATCATGAAAGAGACTGGAACCTGTTTTAGAATCATGTTGACAAGATGTATTTTACCTGTATCAAAGAAAATGCAGTGAGAGATCCCTGCTTACATGCTTACCTGAAAATCCATAAAGATCCCATAAAATCCATTTGTATTTCTTCTTTGGACAAATATCTGTTCAAGTCCTCTGCCCATTTTTTAATTAGGTTGTTTTTTTGGTGTTGAGGTAGATGAGTTCTTTACATATTTTGGATGCTAACTCCTTATCAGATAAATCATTACAAATATATTCTCCCATACTATAGGTTGCCTTTTTATTCTGTTGATGGTGTCCTTTGCTGTACAGAAGCTTTTTAGTTTGATGTAGTTCCAGGGGGATGTGTCCAGAAAAAAAATGGTCATGCTTACGTTCAAGAGATTTTTGCCTATGTTTTCTTTTAAGAGTTTTATGATTTCTTGTCTTACATTTAGGTCTTTAATCCATTTTGGGTTACTTTTGCATATAGGGTTAGACAATGATCCAGTTTCATTCTCTTGCATGTAGCTGTTCAGTTTTCCCAACACCATTTATTGAAGAGATTGTTCTTTCCCCATTGTATATTCATGGTTGGCGGGAATGTAAATTGGTGCAGCCACTGTAGTAAGCAGTATGGAGGTTCCTTAAAAACTTAAAATAAAAATACCACACAACCCAGCAACTGTACTCCTAGGAATTTACCCAGAGAAAACAGAATCTCTGATTTAAAAAGATATATGCACCCCTATGTTTATTGTCACATTATTTACAATAATCAAGATGTGGAAGCATCGTAAGTGTCCCTCAGTAGATGAATGGATAAGGAAGATGTGATACATACAAACAGTGGAGTATTGTTCAGCCACGAAATAGATGGACCTGGAGGATGTTATGCTAAGTGAAATAAGCCAGGCAGAGAAAGACAAATACCATATGATTTCACTTACATGTGGAAGCTAGAAACAAAATAAATAAGTAAGAAACAGCAGGAGACTCATAGACACTGAGAAGTGCCTGGTGGTTACCAAGGGGAGGGGCCGAGGTGGGTAGATGAGGAGGGTGAGTCAGATACAGGGGCAAAAAAATCTCAGTCATGATATAAATTGGTCATGGAGGTGGAAGTATAGCATGGGGAATATAGCCAATGGTTTTATAACATCTTTCTATGTTGACAAATAATAACTGCATTAGTTAGGGTGAGGATTTATTAATGTGTGTAACTACTGAACCACTGTGTTGTGTACTTGGATATGATATTGTGCATCAACTATACTTTAAAATAAAAGATCCCATGGCAGCAAAGTCAGCTGTAAACATTTACCATGGATGGAGGAAACTAACATCAAATTGCTTTACATTGCAAATGTTTTCTGCTCGGCTACTTCTTCCTACCTCCCAATACCCCAGTCGAACCCTATAGTGGATAAGTAGCATGGCTTGTTAGCAAGAGGAGGTGATGTCTACAAGGGAAAATGCTAGGAAATCTATGTGTTCCATAGGTAGTCGTTATTAAGTTCTGGGAATTCTTTACATATTGTATATATGCTTAAATATTAACTTATTTAATCCAGACAACATGATAAGAGTAACTATTTTAATAAGGTCACAGAGTTAGTAACTGTCGCACCTGAGATTCCTTCCCAGGTGATCTGGCTCAAGTCAGTACTTTTAAATATACTGCTAAATTATCGTATTTGTAATGTGTACCTCAACTCCAACCCAAACAGAAAACAAGTCAATCTGTACTCCTTTCCTTCTGCAAGCTTCTCATCTGGAGTAGGTCAAAGTTGGAATACAGGAGAAGTTTTAACTCTAAAAGGGAATTCATAATTTTGATGATTACATGGAATTACAAATATTGATTCTTATGTGACACTGTTTTTATCACTAGGAGTCACAGAGTGACCAGAATTGTTAATGGCACCTGTCCACAATTTCACCCAAATAGCAGGCAGTGTTTCAGCTTACAAAATGGTTTTGAATGGATGTGTTGGGCAACAAGGGTGGGGATTAAGGTTGCTCTATGATTGCACTTTATAGTCCCACTTATTCAATGTACTTATTGCTGTATTAATGAGGATTTTTGTATGTAAACTGAAGCATATATCCAAATTTGAATAGGCTATCAATCAGTCAAATGAAGTGCTGTTATATGTATTTATAATTCAGTTAAGGGATGACTCTAGACACAATAGAAAAAAGCTAAAAAACCTAAAAGAAAAAAATGTAAAATAAATAATAATTTAATGGAACAACAAGAAAAATAATGTTCAGTCTGGGTAGTATCCAAAGAAATGCATTTACCATTTTATCTATCAAACTAGATAATTTAATGAAGTTAATATTTAAAATCAGAGAATGGGGGGGGTATGGAAAATTTCAAATATTACTGTTGTGGCTGTAAATGACCATAATCTTTCTGAAAATAAATTTGACAATATATATATCAAGAATTTAAAAATTCATTCATTTTGATACTATTGTATTCTAAGTAAATAATCCTTAATAAGAGAAAAAGCTACTGAGTTCTCATCAGTATTATGTATAATATTGAAATACTGGAAGCAATCAATCACTAGTCTAACAATAGGAAATTGATTACATAAAATCTCAATGTCAGTATAGAGACCTAATGGGTCATCAAAAATTGTTTAAGGAGACTATGTCTACGTGGAAGATGTTTGGAATACTGGACTATTATGTGAAAAAAGAAAACACTGGGAATCATGATATATAATTTTATGTACCATATAATTATAGTTATATTATCCTATGCATGAAAAAACTGAATAAATGCAATAAACTTTCATGATTATTTTCCTTGGGTGCTAAAATTAGGGGAGATTCCCCCCATTTGTTTTCTCAGATTACCTGTCCTAAAGATGTAATAATTTCTAATGCCTGAAACTACTTACAGTTATGTTATTTGCCCATCTATTACAAACAATGCTATAAAACCACTATAAATCATAAGAATGATGAATGAAAAAAGAACATGATATGAAAACATTGGAGAACATGGAAATGATGCATTATGTTCTCTATATAATATAGGATCTTTAATTGGGGTCCATAAAAGAAAACATTTTTCAAGTCCCGTTGTTATTAATAGTTTGACCCAGCACACTTGTAAAAGTTTTTATATCTCTCTCTCTTTACATATATATATATAATACATATACATACACACACATATATATATATATATCACACAGTAAATGTTGAAATGTTATAAATATTCATACAACCTTTATATAACATATGTACATATATATATGATGTAATAAATGTTCATGTATTATAAATATTACATACCCACACACACATATATTTCAATCTTAGAGACACACTGCATCTTTACTCCAGTTTCTGTCTTTTATTTGAATTCCAGAAGGCTCAGAGACTACATTTCTGCCCACTTCTAGAAAAGCCTACATGAATTTACGGTATGTGTGTTAATCTTATCTTTCCTACCTAATTTTATAAAGTCCTCTCCCCTCTATTTTCTTCACCCTTCTTATTAATTAAGTTAGTTATAGAAAGTATAATTTATAAGTGCATTGAATGAAATGGGAACTCAATCAAAAAGGATTTATCCATAACATAAATAATCTATATATGCGTATTTTGCTGGTGTGAAGCAGGCTTCTTTAATACTGAAAATAATATCAATCTGGGGATCAGGAGTTCTGAATTCTTATCCCTATTCTGCCATGTATATATCTCATAGTGTCTTTAAAGCTGCATCTTCATTTGTAAAATTAGGCAGACAGATAAGGTACTTCCAAGTTATCCTGTATCCTTACAAATCATCTTAAATTAAGTGGTACATGGGTGGTTAGATGGAGACAAGTGCTATAAAATAGTTCCTTTAATTTCTATTCCAAAATACTCTTGAAAAAATGAGAAAAATGATATTAAGAATTTAAAATGATATCAAGAATTTTTTGTACCATAATAAAATACATATAACAGAAAATTGACCATTTTAGCCATGTTAGAAGTATATAATTCAGTGTTATTAAGTACATTCACTGTGTTGTATAACCACTATCACTGTCAAGTCAGCGTGATATTGGCATAGATAGACAAATATATCAATAGAACACATTGTCCGCAAACAGACCCATTCATATATGGTTAGTAGATTTTTGACAAAAGTGCAATGGAATAAAGATAGACTTTTCAGCAAATGATGCTGGAACCATTGGGGATCCATATGCAAAACAAAATGACCTATAGTTCACAATTTATACTAAAAAATTAATCCAAAATATGTCCTAGAACTGAATGTAAAACTATAAATCTTATAGGAAAAAATACATGTGAAAACATTTATAATCAAAGTAGCCTATATTTTTCTTAGATTTCATTAAAACTAAACATATTCACTATGAAAAACAATGTTAAGAGAATATACAAATGAATCACAAACTGAGTAAAAATATTTATAAATAATATAGCTGATAAAGGACTTGTACTCAGAACATATAAAAAGCTCTCAAAATTGAGCAATAAGAAAGCAACTCAAGAAAATAATTGAGCAAAAGATTTAAATAGATCCTTTTACAAAGAAGATACACATTGATGGTAGGAATGTAAAATGGTAAAACCACTTTGGAAATGGTTTTAGCAGTTTCTGAAAAAGTTAAACTTATACTAACCATACAATCCAGCCATGTTTCTCTCTTAGGTGTTTATCCAAGGAAATTAAAGCATATAGCCATACAACTACTTGAATACAAATATCAAAGCAGCCTTATTTCTAATATCCAAAAACTGGAAACAGCTCAAATATCTATCAACAGGTGAATGCATAGGCAAATCGTATACAGATACAAGAGCACTGTGTAGTGAAAATAATAAACTACTCATCTATGCAACAATGTATTTGAATCTAAAAATGACAATGGTAGGTAAAAAAGGGCCAGACAGCCTCTCCAGGTATTACATTTTGCATGATTCCTCTGAAATTAAATCCTAGAAAATTCAAAACTGTCTATAGTGACAGAAGAGAACGCAGATTAATGGTTGCCTAAAGATGGCATGGAAACTGGGTGGTGAAAGCAAAAGGATTATGAAGAGGCACGAGGGAAATTTTCAGGATTGGGGCATGCTAATTATTGTTATTGTGATGATTTTATGGATCTTGATATATTTCAAACTTATCAAATTTTATACTTTAAATACATGCAGCTTAATATATTAGTTATATATCAATAAGGCAGTTAAAAACAACAGGAAAGTCCAATATCCATTATCAAATATTAAAATGCTTTTCTAAAACTTCAGTTATTTTAAACATTCTAATATATGCATGAAACAGTAAAAATAGAACAATCCATAGGAAACCAAAAGACATTTACCATATTATAATGGTTATATTGTAAATCATACATGAGAGAATTGTCTGATAATTGTCTATCCTTAACAAATAAATTAGCTTATCTCATTTCATTCAAAAGCAATTTCAAATATATTTAAAAGTGAAATATAAATACTAAGTTGAGAAAACAGTCTGAAAAAAATTGAGATTAATATTCATCTCTCTAGAAAAAAATAGATGAATATTTATATAAGCTCGGTGTCAAGAAACATTTATATAAGACACCAAAGGCAGAAATCATGAAAAAAGTTATTAATAGCTATGGGTCTGTTCAAAATGAAAATTCATAAAATATATTATAAACAAAATATAAGCATTATTAAAAGGCTTAGCATAAAAGAAGAAAATTATTTGCAACTATGTTTTAGGCATCTGTTTAACATCCTAAGAATATAAAGAGATCTAACATTTTAGCAGTTGATTAATAAACCAAATTTCTCATTACAAAGTGGGCAAAGAATAGATACAGGTAATTTAGAGAAGATTGAAAAAAAAAAGAAGTGGAGATGACTAACAAACATGAGAAAAGGACATGTTCCAAAACGTTAACAATCCCTATCTCCTAGGATTCTAGTAGTTTGTCTTAGCTCTTGGACTGAATCCTGATGGCTACTGAAGAAATCCTTGAAGCAAAGGTGAATAGGGAAGGCATCCAGAGTCCTAGACAATTACAACGAGGGTGAACACTTCCTGGCTTTGGAAAAGTTTCTATGCCACTTGTCAAATTTAATGTGACTAGTCTCCCTTTTGGATGCAGCCGTATCTTTGCCATCTCAGGAAGATTTCTGATACTTACCTCCATCAGGGATATCTGCATCAGTCCAATTAAGTCAGCTCCCTGATATGGACTTCTTTCTTCCTTCAACATTTTAAGTAACAGAGTATGGTATATTTTTCAGTGACCAAAATAAACTGGGTACCTCTGTGGTTTTCCCCCCACCAAAACATATTTGCTAGAGACCGAATGTACAGTTTCATCTTTCTTTATAATCCAGCCATTGTAGACTAGTGTTTGCTATTCCTTACTTGTCATCCCTCTAGAAAAATTTTCTCTCTGCTTTTGAAAGCTGAAATTGTTTAAATCCTCCTGTTGTTTGTAGATTAGCTGTAATTTATTCAGTGCCCAAAGGGTAGTGTAAGAGGATTAGCCAGAGTAGGGCAGGAACAAGGACAGTCCTTCAGGCTTTGTTATGTTACAGTCATGCAGATGAAACCAAAATTAGGCCAAAATATCACCTCTTTTTGAGATTAGCAGCATAACAAGTTTTCAACTTATTCCCCCTCACTATCTTATTTAATATGATTTCCTAAAACTCAAATCACTCTAAAACATACCACCACCTTAACTGAAAACTATCTTCTATTACTACTATTTTTCAAAATATTTTATCTAAACATATTTCTTGACAGCATAACTATTCTAGTAAAATGTTAAATTGTGCATTATAAGGCTAACAACAGTGATGTCAATATGCTACTTAAAAATGTTTTTATTAAGGTATTATTGATATACACTCTTACGAAGGTTTCACATGAAAAAACAATGTGGTTACTACATTCACCCCTCTTATCGTGTCCCCTCATACCCCACTGTAGTCACTGCCCATCAGTGTAGTAAGATGCCATAGAGTCACTATTTGCCTTCTCTGTGCTACACTGTCTTCCCTGTGACCCCCCACATCATGTGTGCCAATCATAGTACCCCTGAATCCCCTTCTCCTTCCCTTCACACCTACCCTCCCCCATGCCTCTCCTTAGGTAACCGCTAGTCCCTTCTTGGAGTCTGTGAGACTGTTGCTCTTTTGTTCCTTCAGTTTTGCTACGTTGTTATACTCCACAAATGAGGGAAATCATTTGGTACTTGTCTTTCTCCGCTTGGCTTATTTCACTGAATTACGCTACTTTTTAAAAGTACTAATATTAAGAAACTGTGCTTAAAGAAAATTGCTATTTCCTGTGTCCCCACTGACTAACCCAGAACAGGCATTCTGTAAAAATGTGCTCAAGGGGAGACAGTGTAGCACAGAGAAGACAAGTAGTGACTCTGTGGCATCTTACTATACTGATGGACAGTGACTTCAACAGTGTATGGGGGGACTTGATAATGTGGGTGAATGTAGTAACCACATTGTTTTTCATGTGAAACCTTCATAAGAGTGTATACCAATGATACCTTAAAAAAAACGTGCTCAAGCATTAAATAAATAGCTGATTTCCACAGGCCATACCATAAAAAAAATTACACTTCACAGATTCCTTTCACAATTTAACTTATCTAACATCAGAATTATTTTTAATCACTGTTGTTTAGACTGTAATCATGATTTAACTTCTCTTGCACATGTGCCCACTTTAACTGAGCTAGTACAATTGCATATTCTGTACCACCTGAAGGTATGTGGAATTACCAAATCCTTTTGAGTAAATGAAAGAAATTTCAAAGGCACTAGAAGATGGTGTCTAATTCATGCATGGCATAAGTCAGTCATTAATGTGTCACTTATCAATTTATGAAACTTTGTGAAAATTTTGAATGGAAGCTGCTTAACCTCCAGAGCCTTATATTTTAGTAGAAGAAAAAATATCTCATGTCATTAAAATAAGAAAGTGCTAGACCAAAATTCACAGGATGAATATCAGCATTTTGAAAGAAAATCAGAAACGGGAGTAGAATACTCTTAAATACTGCATCATCAATGCTTTTCATATTACAGAACATACTACTGTGCAGCAAATAAAACATCAATTTATCTGGATTGAAAAATAATTTATGGCTTTCATTTACATTCATGAAAGATTAGGAAATGTGATGCAATCCTCAATAATGATAACTAGAAATAGACTAGAACTTGATGACATTTGGGTGTTCACAAACTAACAAATTTCAAAAGAAAAAGGGAATCCAGAGTTGAGCCTGCATTTTGGAATAGCTTTTTCTCTTGGAGGAATCTGCCAAATTACTGAATATGTGATTAAGAGGCTAGGAAGTGGAGGAGAGCTACACTGAACCTCAATGGATCTATGGGATAGGGCAAAAAAAAACAAAAATTGGAGTCCAGGGCACATGAAGAAGGGATAGTGTAGTCAAACCAATATAATTTCAGTGGGGATTCTAAATGGCAAAATCCTAGGAGTGAAGGCAAATCAGCAATCATTTGCTCTCACAGGGAGGGAAGCCTGTTTAAAAACATCTTAATCCATATAATTGGTTTAAAGTACCCTACATTGTTCTTTTCTAGTCCTCCTGTTAAAAGCAAATGTAATTCTCTTGGAAGAAAATGATATCCTGCCAGGCCTTGATTATTTCTACATTTTTCAAATATGGTGTCTATTAGCTTAATTAATTTAGGAAGTGAAAATCAGTGTGAGGACACCATGAAAAACAATAAAAAATACAAATAGATTCACAGAGTACCCAGGAAAACAGATTTTAAAATAACTACACTTAATATGTTCAATAAAAGATTGAGAATATTGTCAGAGAACTAGAAAAAGGAAAAACAAAATGGAAATATTAGAACTAAAAAAAACCCGTTATTGAAATACAGTACTCACTGGCTGGATTTAATTGCAAATTAGGTATAGCTAAAGGGAGTATTAATAAATTTGAATGTAGATTAGGAGAAAATTTCCAGAATAAAACATGGAGAGAATAAAGGATAGAGAAAAGTAGAAGAAAAATGAAAAGATACAAAGGATTTTATAACATATTTTTCAACTATGTAATTGGTGTCCCAGAAGAAAAGGAGAGAGAAAATGAAGCAGAAGCAAGATGACAGTCAAAAATCTTTCAAAACTGCTGAAGAACATTAAGTCATAGATTCAAAGAACCCTAACTGCTTTAAACAGAATATTTTAAAAGAAACTGAGGAAACTACCCAAAGATAAAACATATATTTAAAGACAAATTATCTTCAAAAAAGCAAATATTGATGTAATAGCTTATTTGCAACTTAAACAATGGGACCTAAAAGACAATGTAACATTGGTGTCTTCTAGTCCTGAATGGAAATGACTGGAAACCAAAATCTATGTCCAGGAAAAATATCCTTCAAAGACTATTGCTTCAAGGCAAAGTAAACATATTTTCAGATATTAAAATCTGAGAGAAATAATAAACTATTAACCTAGATCATGTAAGGCCCGGAAAACAGGCCCTGCTCAGCCCAGGGATGGACGGCGACCCAAATACTCACAAGAGACCGGTCTTGATGCAAACAGCAAGAGGTTTATTGATTCCACCAGCGCGCTGGGGTCAAGACTCATGACTCACGCAGGAGCAGAGTCCGACCCCGAGCAGAAATCACAGGAGGTTTTAAAGGAAAAGGGACCACAACCAGGGGGAGGCAAGGGGGAGGTCTGCTGATGATTCAATAGCAAAAATATTTCAATTAGGGTCTCACAGGGCTTTATCTTCACAATCTCAGTTTACCTAGGCACGGGTTTGCAAGGATTACCTAGGCACGGGTTTGCAAGCTATTGTGTCATTGTGTTCAGGCCGGTTTTTATGACTCAGGCCAAGGGTCAGAGCCTACTTAAAATTTTCCTATTCTTTCAGGTGGTTTCGGGGAAACTGAAACTCAGGCCCTCTGATTTCTGAGGCTTTCTGGGGCCTGTCATGGCATTAGTTTGGTCCTTTCATTCCCCACTTCTTCTTATGTATAGTTCTAATCATAGAACTAGAGTTCTATATTGTTAAAAAATTCTTTCTCAGAATTAGATACGGACTGGTAATGCTGTCTTAACATTAAAATTTGTACTGCACTAATCTGTTCTCTAATAAAAGTTACTAATTTGTTCAGGATGCAAGGGCCAATAGTGAGTAACAAAAGCAAAATTAGAATAGGTCCTAAAAGGGAAGATATTAGAGTAGTAAACCAAGGAGATTTACTAAACCATCTTTCAAACCATCCTTGCTGAGACTCTCGGTCTTGCAGGTGTTTATCTAGCCTTTCCCTCAACTTAGACATGGAGTCTCTTATGATTCCAGAATGATCTACATAGAAGCAGCATTCTTCCCTCAATGCAGCACACAGTCCACCATCCTTTAAAAACAACAGATCTGGTCCTCTCCTATTCTGCAATACTACCTCTGATAAAGAAGTCAGGGATTCCTCTAGTTTGGAGATAGATTGTTCTAAGGCTCGTAAGTCCTCATCCATTGCGGCTCTCAACATCTGGAAGTGCTGAGGCCCTTGTATCAAAGCTGCAGTTCCAGTACTTACTCCAGCTGCTACTCCGAGATGGTGTAAGCAAAGTTTAAGAGGATTACCAGTCTTTTCCATGTGCCAGGACTCATTTTCTTCTGCCTCTGGTGCAGCTTTTAGGTGGGAGGCGTGGATCCAGGTGGCTATTCCTTCGACCTTCACTGCAGTGGGAGTTGTCAGCAGGACTAGGTAGGGTCCTTTCCACCAGGGTTCGAGATTCCCAACATGGTGTCTGCGTACGTAGACAGCGTCTCCTACTTGGAACTGGTGAGGGACGGTGGTGGTCTCAGTGGAGTAGGCCTCTTTCAGTTGTTCCCATGCCTGCTGGCGAACTACTTCTAGGGCTTTTAGGCGGACGAGTAAGGGTTGAGAAAGAACAGCATCAGGGTTATGTACGTTTCCTGTTCCCACAAGGGGGAGTGGTCCTCCACATAAAAGCTCATAGGGGGTTAGTCCAAGACGCCCTGGGGTGTTTCTTACCCGGAACAGGGCAAAGGGAAGGAGAGCTGTCCCGTCATTCCCGCCGGTCTCTAAGGCTAATTTAGTCAAGGTCTCTTTTAGAGTTCTATTTATCCTCTCTACCTGTCCTGAGCTTTGGGGTCTATATGCACAATGTAATTTCCAACTAAACCCCATTTGTTTGGCCAATCCCTGACTTACCTGAGCAACGAAGGTGGGCCCATTGTCAGATCCGATTACCTTAGGGATTCCAAACCTGGGAAAAATTTCTTCTAATATCTTCTTGGCCACTATGTTGGCAGTTTCTGTCTTAGTTGGGTATGCCTCTACCCATCCTGTGAAGGTATCTATAAAAACTAGTATATATTTATTTCCATATTTGGCAGATTTTATT
>JAVSCE010004967.1:0-65514 GCA_032199065.1 Smutsia gigantea | reverse complement strand
TCACCTCAAACCCAAAGATATACACAGACTAAAAGTAAAGGGATGGAAAAAGATATTTCATGCAAAACAACAAAGAGAAAAAAGCAGGTGTTGCAGTACTTGTATCGGACAAAATAGACTTCAAAACGAAGAAAGTAGCAAGAGATAAAGAAGGACATTACATAATGATAAAGGGGTCAGTCCAACAAGAAGATATAACCATTATAAATATATATGCACCCAACACAGGAGCGCCAGCATATGTGAGACAAATAGTAACAGAATTAAAGGAGGAAATAGACAGCAATGCATTCATCTTAGGTGACTTCAACACATCTCTCACTCCAGAGGACAGATCAACCAGACAGAAAATAAGTAAAGACACAGAGGCACTGAACAACACACTAGAACAGATGGACCTAACAGACATCTACAGAACTCTACACCCAAAGCAACAGGATACACATTCTTCTCAAGTGCACATGGAACATTTCCAGAATAGACCACATACTAGGCCACAAAAAGAACCTCAGTAATTTCAAAAATATTGAAATCCTACCAACCAACTTCTCAGATCACCAAGGTATAAAACTAGAAATAAATTTTAGAAAGAAATCAAAAAAGGCTCACAAATACATGGAGACTTAACAACACTCTCCTAATTAATCAATGGGTTAACGACCAGATCAAAACAGAAATCAAAGAATATATGGAGACTAATGACAACAACAACACAAAGCCACAACTGTGGGACGCAGCAAAGGCAGTTCTAAGAGGAAAGTATATTGCAATCCAGGCCTATTTAAAGAAGGAAGAACACTCCCAAATGAATAGTCTAAAGACACAATTACTGAAATTGGAAAAAGAAGAACAAATGAGGCCCAAAGTCACCAGAAGGAGGGACATAATAAGATTAGAGAAGAAATAAATAAAATTGAGAAGAATAAAACAATAGAAAAAATCAATAAAACCAAGAGCTGGTTCTTTGAAAAAATAAACAAAATAGATAAACCCCTAGCCAGACTCACTAAGAGAAAAAGAGAATCTACACACATAAACCCAATCAGAAATGAGAAAGGAAAAATCACGACGGACCCCACAGAAATACAAAGAATCATAAGAGAATATTATGAGAATCTATATGCTAACAAGCTGGAAAACATAGAAGAAATGGACAACTTAGAAAAATACAACCTTCCAAGACTGACCAAGCAAGAAACAGGAAAACTAAACAGACCAATCACCAGTGACGAAATCGAATTGGTAATCAAAAAACTACCCAAGAACAAAACCCCTGGGCCTGATGGATTCACCTCTGAATTCTACCAGACATAGAGAAGAAATAACACCGATTCTCCTTAAAGTTTTCCAAAAAATAGAAGAGGAGGGAATACTTCCAAACTCATTCTATGAAGCCAGCATCACTCTAATACCAAAACCGGGCAAAGACTCACCAAAAAAGAAAATTACAGACCAATATCCCTGATGAACGTAGATGCAAAAATACTCAACAAAATATTAGCAAACCGAATTCAAAAATACATCAAGAGGATCATACACCATGATCAAGTGGGATTCATCCCAGGGATGCAAGGATGGTACAACATTCAAAATCCATCAACATCATCCACCACATCAACAAAAAGAAGAACAAAAACCACATGATCATCTCCATAGATGCTGAAAAAGCATTTGACAAAATTCAGCATCTATTCCTGATTAAAACTCTCAACAAAATGGGTATAGAGGGCAAGTATCTCAACATCATAAAGGCTATATATGACAGACCTACAGCTAACATCATACTTAATGGCGAGACGCTGAAAGCTTTTCATCTAAGATCGGGAACAAGACAAGGATGCCCACTCTCTCCACTGTTATTCAACATTGTACTGGAGGTCCTAGCCACAGCAATCAGACAAAACAAAGACATACAAGGCATCCAGATTGGTAAAGAAGAAATCAAATTGTCACTATTTGCAGATGACATGATACTGTACATAAAAACCCTAAAGATTCCATTCCAAAACTACTAGAACTAATATCTGAATTCAGCAAAGTTGCAGGATACAAAATTAACACACAGAAATCTGTTGCTTTCCTGTACACTAATGATGAACTAACAGAAAGAGAAATCAGAAAAACAATTCAATTCACAATTGCATCAAAAAGAATAAAATACCTAGGAATAAACCTAATGAAGGAAGTGAAAGACCTGTACTCTGAAAACTACAAGACACTCCTAAGAGAAATTAAAGAGGACACTATCAAATGGAAATGCATCCCATGCTCTTGGCTAGGAAGACTCAATATTGTCAAAATGGCTATACTACCTAAAGCAATCTACAGATTCAACGCAATCCCTATCAAACTACCAACAGCTTTCTTCAATGAACTGGAACAAATAATTCTAAAATTCATATGGAACCACAAAGACCCCGAATAGCCAAAGCAATCCTGAGAAGGAGGAATAAAACAGGGGGAATTACGCTCCCTGACTTCAAGCTCTACTACAAAGCCACAGTAATCAAGACAATTTGGTATTGGCACAGAAACAGACCCACAGACCAGTGGAACAGAATAGAAAATCCAAACATTAATCCAAACATATACAGTCAATTAATATTTGATAAAAGTGCCTTGGATATACAATGGGGAGATGACAGCCTCTTCAGCAGCTGGTGTTGGAAAAACTGACAGCTACATGTAAGAGAATGAAACTGGACTACTGTCTAGCCCCATACACAAAGGTAAACTCAAGGTGGATCAAAGACTTGAATGTAAGTCATGAAACCATAAAACTCTTAGAAAAAAACATAGGCAAAAATCTCCTGACATAAACATGAGCAACTTCTTCATGAACATATCTCCCCGGGCAAGGGAAACAAAAGCAAAAATGAACAAGTGGGACTATATCAAGCTGAAAAGCTTCTGTACAGCAAAGGACACCATCAGTAGAGCAAAAAGACATCCTGCAGTATGGGAGAATATATTCATAAAAACGTATCTGATAAAGGATTGACATCCAAAATATATAAAGAACTCATGCACCTTAACAAACAAAAAGCAAATAATCCAATTAAGAAATGGGCAGAGGACATGAATAGACACTTCTCCAAAGAACAAATTCAGATGGCCAGCAGGCACATGAAAAGATGCTCCACATCGCTAATCATCAGAGAAATGCAGATTAAGACCACAATGAGATATCACCTCACACCAGTGAGGATGGCCAACATCCAAACACAAACAACAACAAATGTTGGTGAGGATGTGGAGAAAAGGGAACCCTCCTACACTGTTGGTGGGAATGTAAATTAGTTCAACCATTGTGGAAAGCAGTATGGAGGTTCCTCAAAAAACTCAAAATAGAAATACCATTTAACCCAGGAATTCCACTCCTAGGAATTTACCCTAAGAATGCAGCAGCCCAATTTGAAAAGGACAGATGCACCCCTATGCTTATTGCAGCACTATTTACAATAGCCACGAAATGGAAGCAACCTACGTGTCCATCAGTAGATGAATAGATAAAGAAGATGTGGTACATATACACAATGGAATATTATTCAGCCATAAGAAGAAAACAAATCCTACCATTTGCAACAACATGGATGGAGCTAGAGGTATTATGCTCAGTGAAAAAAGCCAAGCCGAAAAAGACAAGTATCAAATGATTTCACTCATATGTGGAGTATAAGAACAAAGAAAAAATACTGAAGGAACAAAACAGCAGCAGACTCACAGAACCCAAGAACGGACTAATAGTTACCAAAGGAAAGGGACTGGGGAAAATGGGTGGGAAGGGAGGGATAAGAGGGAAAAAGGGGCATTACGACTAGCAGATGTAATGTTGGGGGGGCACGGGGAGGGCAGTACAACTCAGAGAAGACAAGTAGTGATTCTATAGCATCTCACTACGCTGATGGACAGAGACTGTAATGGGTTTGGTGGGGGGGACCTGATGAAGGGGTAGTTTAATAATCGTAATATTGCACATGTAATTGTAAATTAATGATAATAAAATAAATTATATTAAAAAAAAAAAAGAAACACACATAATTCTAGTCTACATTTTAACTTTACACTGAACAATTTATTTAGTTTTAACAATCTGTACTTGGTAATGTGTCAAAATAAAGGAATTCCAGAAATGCTAGCATGGTATTATTTTAATGATATCATTGCTTAAAATGGTCCATTCATTTATAAAGCAACTCTGTTGAGTGTTTACTTCTGTATATGCTAGAACGTTCCTTGGTGCAGAACATTTGGCACACATCAGAACAAAGCCTGTATGATTTCATAGAATTATACAAGGGAATAAAATAGAACAAAGATATAGGATAAAGAATGTCTGGGGATGAGGAGGAGGGCTACCTCAGATTTAGACAGAGTTTTCAGGTTTCAGAAGCCAGTCTTATGATGATCTTAGGAAGGTCATGCAGTCAGTAAGGACTCACGGAAGTCCTGGGGCAGTGGTGAGAGTGGTGCAGCCAGGCACACAGCTGGTGCATGAGGAGGGTAAAGAAGCAGGAGACGACATCTGAGAAGTAAGCAGGGTCCATATCGTTAAAGGACTTAAAGGCCAAAGTAAAGACGGGAGTTTTTTTTCCCCCTAAGTTCAGTTTGCAAAATTTCTGTACAAAAATCACTGTGACTTAGTACAAAGGATGAGTTGTGGTGAGGGCAAGAGTGCAAGCAGGATTGTGAGGCAGAGAGGCAAGCCACTAGTCCAGCGAGATGGTGTGATTCAAGGTGGCAGAGAGTCACAAAGTACCTTTTGAACAGGTTCTCCAATGTGTTCATTTTACCTTATCTAATCTGACCATTGTGAGCAATGTCAGGACAGGGTTTAATTTAGGGAAGGAAAAAAGGTTATGAAACATTTTAAAAAGCTAAAGGAGTTCAGCTTTTAAAAAGCAGAATACAGGCTTCCCCTGCTATGGGAAAGTAGGGCATTCCTGAGAAACCTATGGTAAGTGGGAATGGCTTAAAGCAAATACTATCCCCTGCTTTCTAAAAGTTTGCCATATGCCACTTCACATTTTTGAAAAACCTACAGTAGTATAGTCATGGCATACAGTATTTACAACTAGATAGTCATTGGTTTATCATTTCTGCATCAATGAAGAGGTGCATTTTAGACAAAAATGTAGAAACTACAAAGCTAACATTTACTGCAATACCTACCTCTAATGTCACTCATTAAGGTTAATGTTTGAAGTAGGTTTGTCTTTCCAGGATTGACATCTCAAGATTCAAAATTGTAGTGTGGATTTTCCCATAATGTATTTGAACAACATATTTTTTTAAGAGAGCATTTTTTTTCTATTGTAGAAGAGACATCTTTAAGAAAAGCAAAAATATGCCCCTTATTCCATTAACTTTACAGTTAGGTTCTTTGAAAGCTGTTAAAGGGGTTCAAATTTGATTTGGATAGGGGTTTACTCCATTCATACTAGCTTCTCTACTAATCTTTTTTTCTTTCATTTTTCCCAGTCAGCTCTCAATTTCTTAATTAGTAAGAAAAGTAGGACCCTGCAATTAGACTGAAGGGTAGGCCTCCTTAGCAATTAAGAATTTCCTTGTAGCTAACATCTGGGGAATGTACCAAAGGACTGGTAACATTATTTTAGTTATAGGAACTGTTTCATTTGTTCCACTTTATAAAAAATAGTAATTTTAAGCTTTATATGTCATATATTTAAAATTTTAATCATTTGTGAGTGTAGTTTTCCAAATTTTTTACTTGAGATGGTTAGTGTGAAGTATTTTCTGAGTCTGCTACCAATCAGCTCTATGATCTGGAACATTGTTTCATTCAGACAGAAAAATTTGGAACATTAAAGTTGGTATAAGGGAAGCTTTTGTTTTTGCTGTAGTCAAAACTACATGACTACATGTAGAAGAATAACGTAAAAAATAATTATATTAGTTATAAATGCTCTATTAGGAAAATAACTAGTTTCTCTGTTTTTTGGAACAACTAAGAAATTCCCCTTGGCTGACCCTTGAATCTTTCTCTCTTAGCAGCTCTTTGAGTTGCCCCAGAAGCCCATATCTAGCCCTATTTTCCCCATGGAATATCCCAGAGTTTCTTGCAATGGAGATGTAATCTGTAGTAAAGAACTCATTAAATCATAGAAACTCTAGCTAATGGAAAGCATTTTGTATACTTTCATTTCAGTGTAATGGAATACTTCTGTGATTAGATATTCGAAATAGTGACAAAAACACAGAGGTGCTATAGCTTTTTGTATTTATGGATTGCTGTACCAAATACAATAGCATGTCCCATATAATATATGGCTATGCTGAAATGAAAACCAAACTTATTTCAACAGAATCATGCCATTAATGTCTAGGGGAAAGGTCAATGCATTATTTTCAGGGCTAAGAATCCTGAAATAGCCATTGCCTCTGAATGAAAAGGAGAAAAAAAAATCACTGATGTCTTTGGTTGACATTTGTGATGAGTAGAGAATGAATAAATCCACTCACAGTGATTGATGTAACCTAATAAAAATGTCAATAAATTCACATCATTCTATTTCTGTATCTCAATTACAAGTAGACTAAGTTGTGCCTACTTTTATTTTTCCGGTGTAGGAAACTCAGCATTACATTTCTTCATTTTGAAGTTGGGATTGAGTGCTATAACATATAAGGTAGAGACTGGCTAATGTGGGAATACAGAAATATGAATTGGTTGTCTTTCTTTCAAGTTGATTCTGTTCTATAGTAGAAAAACACATGTACCTATATAATTATAATGTAATATAGATAGTTAACATTTCAGAGGAGAAAAAAAGCTAAAATGTGATTGCTGTTCAGAGGAAGGAGAAATTACAAAAACACAGAGAAGCACAATTAGGAGAAAAGCTGACAGCTTCATGTAAATGTGACTGACATTAGAGTGTTTAAATTTAGACCTGGACTAGAAGTCCTTGAAAAATTAGGTTCCTTCTTTCCTTTCCTTTCTTTCCTCTTTCTATTGTTTTTATTCGACTATCTTTTCTTTCCCTTTTCTTTCATCCACATGTATTTAGAGCTCATTGTATGCTCATTACCATGCTAGGCACCACAAAAAATAAAGACTGTTCTCAACAGACCATAGCCTCCCCAGATACCTACTCCAATATAACATAGGATTTCTCCCTCTATTCCAAAGCAAGTAAGTGTAAAACATATTAGGGGTATATACTGGAGATTTGGGAGGAGACTGAGGGGAGAGTGAGGTAGAGCTGGAATAGAAAATTAAGATTCTGTGGAGCAAATGGAGTGGCCACTACACTGAGTTTAACCCTTTATCATTAGGAAATTCAGGGTCATCATAAACCAAATGAAACTGTTCCAGAGAGATATGGGCTGCTCAGAGTATCTTGGTATCTAAATGAAAAATTGAGACGCCAAGTGGATAGAGGAAGCATATCTCTTTGCTTTACTCAGCACAGGGCCCAGCAAAATTCTGGGGTTTTGAAGACCCCAGATAAATATCCCTGAAAAGCATAGAAGACAGTATAGATACTATACTGCTGCAGCTAAAAGCCTGGGTAGAGCTTCACCAGAAAAAACTCAGGGGCATCTGAACTATGGTAAGATCCTAATATAAAAGGGTAAGGGCTACAAAAACAGCAATCTTTGGGCCATGCATATAAATGGTATTCTAGTCCATGTTAAGTGCAATATAGGTATCTAATCTAGTACAGATATTAGGAAAGGATGTTTCATATAAATGAGTCATCCCTTATTAGTAGAGTTTGCTGACTGAGTTAAGGGTGATGGAGATGAAGAGAGAGAGGGGTTTCCAAGAAGAAGGCCAGTATTATCAAATATGTGGTAAAAGAAACAGTATGGTATGTTTGGGAGATTTACTAATGATTCACAGTTAACAGAATATAGACTGAGAGGTACAAAAGGCAGGAGATAAAGGTATGTTGTGAGTGGAGGCCAGTTATATAGAACCTTGAATTTCTATGTTCAGTGTGAATTCTGTCCTGTGGGTGAAGGAACCCACTGAAGGATTTTAAGTAAAAAAGGGAATTTTAAAATGAGGGAAAAGTTTTATATTAAAAAAAGACTCAAAAGTCTACATATTATATATTTCCATTTAAAGAACATTCTGAAAGATAGCTCTTCTTTAAAGAAGTATTCCAATTAATAAATACAGAAGTAATGAGAGAAACAGAATAATCACCATTAGAATGTAACTTAAATTGTTACAGGCAAGATCTACTATGAATGATAAAGTCAGTGGGGAAAAGTTGGAGGAGAAACAGGATGTATGCATAGTCTATATTGTCTCCCCCAGAGTATATGCCAGTTACAAAAGGGGAAAAGTAACTTCATAGTGGAGTGATCTAGAAGACACCACCTTAACCAAGTGATCCATGTTAACAACCCTGAATGAGGCATGTGGGCACCATGTTACTCACGGAGAAGGGTATATAACTTTTGTGATAGTCCTGCCAAAAATGCACAGCTACAAATCCAATCATGAAAAAGCAATAGACGTACCCAAGTTGAGGGATATTCTAAAAAATAACTGACTAGCAATCTTGAAAAGTGTTAAGATCATGAAAGACAAGAAAACGCTGAAGAATTGTTATAGATTGAAAGATATTAAGGAGATGAGAAAACGAAATGCAATGTGGGATCCTGGAACAGAAAAAGGACATTAAAGGAAGAGCTGATAAGATCAGAATGAAACTCTATAGTTTAGTACATTGTAATACTTGGCTTTGATAATAGTCCTATGTTTATGGAAAATACCAACATCAAGGGAAACTGAGTTAAGTTTATATGGAAACTATATTATATAGTCTAAATTATATCAAAATGAAAATTTAGGAAAAATCACAGTAACATATTCCAACAACAAAATAAGCACTAAAATATTTATCATGGGATTATAAGGAGCTTGCTAGATTTCCATTCGTTAATTTTATGTATTTTTTAAAATTAGAAATCACATATATAGTGAGCTCATAATCATTTTCCATGATTAAGACTTCTATTGGTCTTTCTCCAGTTTTACATTAAGACCATCAGGAATCTGGTGAAAGTTCCCAAGTAATGACTGATTGCCTTTACTTGTAGCCTTAGCAGTATGGTTCTCATTCTGAGTTCATGGATGCAAATTCATGTCTCTAATACAGGATTATCTACAGCCCTTCTCATATTTGGAGCCATCAAACTCTTTATCTGAACAAATTGCAACATAAATGATTTAGAAAGAATTTTTATTTTTGCAACAAAATTTCACCCTCTGGATGGCTCTATTCAATTTTATTCAGAGGAGTTAAAAGGCAACATTATGAATGCATAAAATTGTATTTATATTCCCTTTTCTTTCCTACTTCTTAGAGTTTACAATATTATCTTCATATTGAGCAACTTGGTACTAGAATTTTTTAGCCTGTTACTTTTTATTACAGTCTACCCAATAATTAGCAGCTGGTTTAGGAAAGGGAGGGAACCACAGGAAGGTTATTAAGTAGATGTAGGAAGGTGATTAGAGTGATGACCTTGAGAAAACCCAGATACTTAAACACTGAAAGGACAAGAATAAATTCCTTCTGAATACAAAAGAAGTTTGTTCTCTCTTGTAAAAATGGAAGTACACTCTAGCAGAAAGAAAATAAGCTGGTGATCCCAATTAGCCCCAGTGTTGCTTGAACAGAGTGTAATATACAGGGTCACCAGACTACGTCATTTTGTTGCTATTTGTTGTTTATGAATTCCAAATGGCAAATACTTTGCAGAAAATATCCTGAGAATACACTGAGATTCCAAAAACTGCACAAGAATTTTCAGTAACAGCAAATAGTCCATATTAAGGATGTTAAAAGAAGAGAGAAAATACAGAAAATCACAATTTCTTTTCTTTTGCTGCCTCCAATTGTTTCTTTTCCCTTGAGTTGCATCTCCTTCCTTTCATCCTATCACGCTTTCCCTTATTTATCAACAGCCCTCTTTGGCACAGCAGCTTCTGTTATGATCTCCAGGTTCTCGTGTGTCCTCAGGGATACCCACAATCTTCTAACCTTTCCTGATCAGTTTCCTTTCACCCTTTGCAGGAGCTACTTTAAACATTCACCAACACCCCAAACCCTCTACCATCACTTCAGCAAGTGAGTTTGCCTCTTATGTGATTGGAAAAAAGGAAAGTTTGGTAACTCCAGAGGTAGCTGGGCCTTATAGGTGCCAACATCATTTTCATTTATTTGTTATCTATGTACCCAATTAGGGTCAGCTTCCTACATTTTCATCCAGCTTCTTAGGGATTTACAAAAGAAAGAGACACATGAGAGCAAGTTTTGAAATGCTTTTTTTCATTTTGCATGCACGCAATCTAGGATTCAAGAGAATAGTGAAGAATGACACCCAAGCAGGTAGACCCATGATCTGGCCCCAGAGGGCAGGCATTTAGCTTTCTTATTCACTGATACATAATGCTTTGAGAGTGCCTAGCACACAGCAGTTAGGCAGATAATAAATATTATTTGAATGAATGAGTAACTTAAAGAATGCTAAGTATTTAGAATTTAAGAAACCAACACAAAATGTTTGCATTTTAAAACCTATCAGCTTGATGCACTGTACGTATGCCTCATTTACTCTACAGTCTATTGTGATCTGACCTCCATTTCACAGTATAATCTAATGAGCTGTGCTCTCCTAAGTGCTCCATCCCATAGATGCTTCTCAATTATTTCCTCCCTTGGACTTTCCAGGTCATTTTATTCTATTGATATCTTTTAGAAATCTGTCCTTACTCTTTCGGGTTGTTCCTTCTGGCCTTTCATAAGCTTTTCTTTATAGTCTGTTAAGGCTGGGTGATCTCATCCTCCCTATACCTTTAACTACCAATGACCACCCATCTGGTGAGTACTCCTTAATTTGTACCTGCAGCCCAGACTCTCACCCAGGTTCCAGAGGCTTCCTGGAAGGCTTTCAAGGTCTCAGGCTCCTCAAACACAACATGTCCCAATCAGAATTCATTATTTTCTCTCCAAATCTGTTATTTCTCCATAATTTCCTCTCTATCTCCCTACATGTAAACCAGAAACTTGGAAATCATTTGAAACTATTCCCATCCCCTACATACAATGTCACTGAAGTTTCCCAATTTAGCCTGGGAAATGGCTCTTGAATCTTCTCTCTTCCACATATCTTTACTTACTTAATTTATTTTCTCATTATTTTTCACTTGGCTTACTACACTAGCCTCCTTTCTGTTCTGGCTGCCTGTAGTTTTTTCTTTCAATATGTAGTCAGTATTGTTATGGCTTGGCTTCTGCTGTTTTTGATACTCTCCCAATGTGGCAAAGTTTTTCTCAGCACCAGGGGTTTAGAAATTCGTTTCCTCTGCCAGGAATATGCTGCAAACCTTGGCATGGTTTTGCTCCGTCACTTCATTCAGGTTTTTCTCTACTTACATTATATTCATACATTTAAATTTGTTGCTCTTGTTTCTTCCAGTAGATAGAAGCTCTGCCTTTTCACTACCATATTATCAGTGACTAGAGGACTGGGCATTTGTTACATGAATGAATAACCAAATTAATGAATAATTGTATCCAAAACAGCACACATCACACCATAATGAGAAATACTGGCCTACTTGTTTGTTGCTCCCAGAGGATGGGCACCAACAAATATTTTTTGTTTGGTTGGTTGTTTGTTTTTATTCAAATATAGTTAATATACAGTTTTATATTAATTTCAAGTATACAACAGTTGGTTGAACAGTTACCCATATCATTAAATCTTCACCCCCTTTAGTGCAGTTGCTATCAGTCAACAGAGACAGATATTATAGGATTACTGGCTATATTCTCCATGTTATACAACAATCCCTGTGACCAACTTATATTATGATTGAGAATTTTTGTGCCACTTCATCCCCTCACACTCCCCACCCACCTTTCTTAACCCCTCTCCCATAGTAACCACTAGTCACTTTCCAGTGTCTGTGAGTCTACTGCTATTTTGTTCATTTTGTTTTGTTTTGTTTTTATATTCCATAAATAAGTGAAATCATATGGCGTTTGTTTTTCTGCCTGGCTTATTCACTTAGCATAACACCCTCTAGGTCCATCCATATTGTCACAAATGGTAGGGTTTCCTTTTTTATGGCTAAATAATATTCCATTGCATATATGTACCACACCTTCTTTATCCATTCATCTATTGAAGGACACTTAGTTTGCTTTCATATCTTGGCTATTGTAAATAATGTGGCAATAAACATAGAGGGACATATAACTTTTTGATTCAGGGATTTGTTTTCTTCAGGTAAATTCCTAGGAGTGGAATTACTGGGTAATATGGTATTTCTATTTTTCAGTTTTTTGTGGAACCTCCATACTGCTTTCCATAGTGGCTGCACCAATTTACATTTCCACCAACAGTGAAGGAGGGTTCTCTTTTCTCCACATCCTTGCCAACACTTGTTATTTCTTCTCTTTTGGATAGTGGCCATTCTAACTGGTGTGAGGTGGTATCTCACTATGATTTTGATTTGCATTTCCATGATGATTAGCCATGTGGAGCATCTCTTTATGTGCCTGTTCGCCATCTGTATTTTTTCTTTGGAAAAATGTCTATTCATGTCTTCTGCTCATTTTTTAATCAGGTTATTTGTTTTTATAGTGTTGAGTCACATGAGTTCCTTATATATTTTGGATGTTAACTGCTTATCAGATAAATTGTTTATACATACATTATCCCATACTGTAGGTTGCCTTTTTGTTTTGTTGATGGTATCCTTTGCTGCACGGAAGCTTTTTAGTTTGATGTAGTCACACTTACTCATTTTTTATTTTGTTTCTCTTGCCTGAGGAGATGTGTCCAGTAAAAATTGCTCATGCTTATGTTCAAGAGATTTTTGTTTATGTTTTCTTCTGACTTTTATGGTTTCATGTCTTACATTTAGGTCTTTGATCCATTTCAAGTTTACTTTTGTGTATGGAGTCAGACATAATCCAGTTTCATTCTCTTGCATGTAGTTGTCCAGTGCTCCCAACACCAGTTATTGAAGAGACTGTCATTTCCCCATTTTATATTCATGGCTACTTTACACATATTAACCATATATGGGTGGGATTACATCTGGATTCCCTATTCTACCCCACTGATCTATGGTTCTGTTCTTGTGCTAGTACCATACTGTTTTGATTACTGTAGCTTTGTAGTACAGCTTGAAGTCAGATAGCATAATACTCCCAGTTTTGTTCTTTCTCAAGATGGCTTTGCCTAATTTGGGTCTTTTGTGGTTCTTTATGAATTTTAGGATTATTTGTTCTGGCTAATTGAAAAATGCCATCAGTGTTTTGGTAGGGATTGCACTGATCTGTAAATTAGTTTGGGCAGGATGGTCACTTTGACAATATTAATTCTTCCTATCCATGAGTATGGGATAGCTTTCCATATCTTTGTGTCTTCTTTAATTCTCTCATCCATGTCTTATAGTTTTCAGAGTACAGGTCTTTCATCTCTTTGGTTAGGTTTATTCCTAGATATTTTATTCTTTGGAATTGTAAATGGATTATTTCCCTGACTTCTCTTTCTGCTAGTCATTGTTAGATATAGGAATGCAACAGATTTTTGTGTATTAATTTTGTAGCCCTCAGCTTTGTTGAATCTAGTTATTCTAATAGTTTTTGGTGGAGTTTTTAGGGTTTTCTATATACAATATCATGTAATCTGCAAATAGTGACAGTTTTACTTCTTCCTTACCAATCTGGATAGTTTTTATCTCTTTATCTGATTGCTATGACAGGACCTCCAGTACTATGTTGAATAAAAGTGGTTAGAATGGGCATCCTTGTCTTGTTCCTGATGTTAGAGGAAAGGCTTTCAGCTTTTTGCCATTGAGTATGATATTAGCTGTGGTTTTGTTGTATATGGCCTTTATTATATTGTGGTACATTCCCATTTTGTTTAAGTTTTTATTATGAATGGATGTTGAATTTTGTCAAATGCTTTTTCAGCATCTATTGAGAAGATCATATGGCTTTTATCCTTCTTTTTGCTAATATGGTTTATGACATTGATTTTTAAATATTGTACCTTCCTTGCATCCCTGGAATAAATCCCACTTGGTCATGATATATGACCTGTTTCATGTATTTTTGAATTCAGTTTGCTAATAATTTGTTGAGGATTTTTACATTTATTTTCATCATGGATATTGGTCTACACTTTTCTTTTCTGTAGTGTCTTTGTCTGGTTTTGATATTAGAGTGATGCTGGTCTCATAGAATGAGTTTGGAAATATTCCCTCCTCTTCTACTGTTTGGAATACTTTAAGAAGGATGGATATTAGCTCTTCTTTAAATGTTTGGTAGATTCAGCTGTGAAACCATCTGATCCTGAATGTTTGTTTATTGGGAGCTTTTTGATTACCTGTTCAAATCTGTTACTGGTGATTTGTCTGTTCAGATTTTCTGTTTCTTCCTGGGTCAATCTTGGAAGGTTGCACTTTTCTAGGAATTTGTCCATTTCTTCTAGGTTGTCCAATTTTTTGGCATGTAATTTTTCATAGAATTCTCTAATAATTCTTTGTATTTCTATAGTATCATTGTGACTATTCCTTTTCACTTCAGGTTTTATTTTTGTCTTCTCACTTTTTTTCTTGATAAATCTGGCTAGGGGTTTGCCTATTTTGTTTACCTTCTTGAATAACCTGCTTTCGGTTAATGATTTTTTTTCTGTTGTGTTATTCTCTATTTTATTTATTTCTGCTCTGGTCTTTATTATGGTCCTCCTTCTACTAACTTTGGGTTTCATTTGTTCTTCTTCTTGTTTCTTTAAAAAAAATTGTGAGTTTAGACTGTTTATTTGAGATTGTATTTGTTTCTTGAGGTAGTTTGTATTGCTGTGTATTTCCTTCTTACAACTCCTTTTTCAGTATTCCACAAATTTTGAACTGTTGCATTTTTGTTTTCATTTGTCTCCATCTGTTGCTTGATTTCTTGATTTGTTCATTGATCTACTTATTATTCAGAAGCATATTGTTTAGCCTCCGTGTGTTTGTTGTTTTGTTTTCCTTATGTAGTTTATTTCTAGTTTCTTACCACTGTCATCTGAGAAATTGCTGAATTTATTGAGGATGTTTTTGTGGCCCAGTATGTGATCTGTTCTGGAGAACATTCCATGTGTATTTGAGAAAAATGTGTATCCTGCTGCTTTTGGGTGGAATGTTCTATAGATATCTGTTAAGTCCATCTGACCTGTGTTGTTCCTCTGAATGTATTGTTTAATACTTCTGTTTCCTTATTTATTTTTCTGTCTGGATGATGTCCATTGATGTAAGTGGGGGTGTTAAAATCCCCTGATATATTGCATTGCTATCTATTTCTCCCTTTCAGTCTGCTAGTATTTGCTTATATATTTAGGTGATCCTATGTTGGGTGTATAGATGTTCTCAATTGTAATGTCCTCTTGTTGGACTGATCCCTTCATCATTATGTCCTTCTTTGTTCTTCTTTGTCTCTGTTACCTTCTTTGTCTTGAAGTCTATTTTGTCTTGGATAAGTACTGCTACTCTTGCTTTTTTCTCCCTTTTATTTGCATGAAGTATCTTTTCCATCCCTTCACTTTCAATCTTTGTATGTTTTTAGGTCTGACATGAGTCTCATGTAGGTAGCATATAGATGGGTCTTGTTTCTTCAACCATTCTGCTACCCTACATCTTTTGATTTGTGCATTTAGTACATTTGCATTTAAGGTAGTTATTGATAGGTATGCACCTATTGCTATTTTATTAATTGTTTTTTGGTCATTTTTGTAGTTCCTCTTTGTTCCTTTTTCCTCTTATACTCTTATCTTGCTATTTGATGGTTTTTTTCTTTAGTGTTATGCTTGGATTCCTTGTTTTAATTTTTTGTGTATGTGTTGTAGGCTTTAGGTTTTTGGCTATCATAAGGTTCATAGATATTTTCCTAAATATATAACCCTCTCTACTGGTTTCTCAATTTTTAACACATTCTAAAAGTACTACTATTTTATTCTTCTTTCTCCTCCACATTTTATATATGTCAAAATCTATAGCTTTTGTGCATCTTTTAACTGATTTGATGTATAATTGATTTTACTACTTTTTTTCAAACATCATACTTGCTTTGTAAGCAATTGGTCTACTAACTTTACTGTAGGTTTATTTTCACTGATGAAAAATATTTAGGCTTTAGAACATTTCAATCTGCAGAAATCCCTTTAACATATCCTGTAAGGCTAGTTTAATGGTGGTGAATTCCTTCAGCCTTTGTTTATCTGGGAACTTTTTAATTTCTTCTTCAAATTTGAATAAAAATACTGCTGAGTAGAGGATTCTCAGTTGAAGGTCTTTCTGTTTCAATACATAAAATATTTCAAGCCACTCCCTTCTGGCCTGTAAAGTTTCTGCTGAGAAATCTGCTGATAGTCTAATGGGGTTTCTCTTATAAGTATGTCTTGTTGTCTTCCTGGGTTTCCTTTTGTTAGGGGCTCTTTGTGCTTCCAGGATCTGGGTGTCTATTTCCTTCTCCAGATTGAGAAAATTTTCAGCAATTATTTCTTCGAAGAGACTTTCTAACCCTTTGTCTCTCTCTTCTCCTTCTGGCACCCCTATTATGTGAGTATTGTTTCATTTGGTGTTTTCACACAGCTTTCTTAACATCCTCTCATTTCCAGAGATTCTTCTGTCTGTTCCTTAGGTTTACTGTGTTCTTGTTCTCTAATTTTCATCCCACTGAGTCTCCTCTACTTGCAGCAATCTATTATTCATTCCCTCTATTGTTTATTTCATTTCAGTTACTGTATTCTTCAGCTTTTTTCAATTCTTCTATCTCTTTGTTGAAGTCTTCCCTAAGATAGTCAATACTTTTCTGTAGATGAGTGAGCATATTTATGACTGTTACTTTGAAATTTTTATCAGGACGATTGGTGATCTCTATTTCATTTAGCTTTCTTTCTGGTGTCTTATCTGGTAGTTTTGTTTGGACAATATTCCTCTGCCTCCTCATTTTGTCAGGGTTTCTGTGCTCCTTCCTTTTTATTAGATGGATCTGGTATGCTTCCTGGTATGGACAGTAATGGATTTATGAAGAGGGTGCCTTGTGGTGCCCAGAAGCTCAAGACTCTATTCTGCATGCCTGGTTCTTTGCAGTGGAGCCCCATTTCTGTCTTTCTGCCCGACTGGTCTATCTCAGTCTTCTATGGATGGAAGCTGGCCTCAGCCAGCCCTTTATGAGCAGAGAAGTAGAGTTTCTGCTTGGATTGCTTTGGGTGGGGCTGCCCTCTGTCTGCCCTGCAGCTATGGTGTTACTGCTGGATTAATGGGGTGGACAGGGTGGGCAGTGGCTCTAGGGAGGCCTGTGGGCATGGTGCTGGGCTGGGCCAGGAGGAAGGAGCACTCAAAGCTGACTCCCATAGGCACCTCCCAAGTTGGCCTGAGGGAGGGCTGTGAAAGCTGGGAAGGCCTCCCTCTTCCTGCCAAGCAGGAAAGTCTCTCTCTGCTTGCCAGGCAACAAAGTCTGATGCTGCTGATTAGAGAGAGCAGAGTGGGTGTGTACCCTGGGAAGTGCTTTGGGGCTGAGCCACCAGTGATGGGGATGGAGAATTTGGAGCTCCCATGAGCACCTGACCAGTTAGGCTGTGGGAGGGCTGGGTAAGCATCAACCTGCCCTTTTTCCTGCTGAGAGAGCTCTGTCCAACACTCACCCCTCTGGCACCCTTACTACTGCTGGTAAGTCTTTCAAACTGCAGCCTCTGTGTTGGGTTGCAGCAGAACTGATGGAGCATGCCTGTCCTCCACAAACGACAAGAGGTCTCAGCCTCCCAGAGTGCGCCAACTCTTCCTGGTGTCCAGCCCTGTTAATCACCAATACCTGAGGCAATGTGGACTCATATTCTGAGAGCAGATCTCCAGGGCCAAGTGTACAGAATTCCTGAATGCTTATCCCCTCCCTGTTCCATTCCTCTTCCTCCTGCCTGTGGGCAAGGATGGGGGAAGGGCTAGGGTCCCTCTCAATCATGGCTGTGTCACTTTGCCCTTTTCTGTGTGGTCTTCTCTTCTTCACCAGGTGTAGATGGTCTGTTCTGCAGTCTTCAAGTCATTTTCAGTGTTAGTTGTATTTGCTGTAGTTGCTTCTTTGGTGTATATGTAGGAGGAGGTTTCTGCCTTGTCACCTTACTTCACCATCTTCTTTCCTTTCCTCTATCTCTGTGTTTTAATCAGCAATGTCTGACATATGGTGGTGCTCAGTAAATGTTTCTTGAAAAAAAAAAATTCAACCTATCTTAGCTAGCAGAGTAGATGAACTCCAGAAAAAAACTATCTGATTTATTTAGTTTTGCAGAATATTTTACTCCTTACAATGTATTTACCATATATTTAAACCTTGATTTTGCTTACAGGGAAATTTTACCTATATTTTCTACTTCACAAATTGTTAATATAAAACTGTATTTAAGGCACTTTTTGTTTCTTCCTGAACCTCTATCTTCTGCTTCTGTCAGTGATAGGCACCTGAAATTATAAATAAGTTGGAAGTGGGGTGATAAGTTATCATTGGCACAGTTTCCTCACAACATCTTCTGATTCTCTTCCTTGGAATGAACACAAACTATAGGGCTAGATGTGAACTTTATTGTTTTCTAGTCCAAACTGCACTTTTCAGTCTTTTGTGCACAGGGAAAAAGTGAGGCCAAAAAATGTTGAGTGACTTGAACAAGCCTGTGGCTAACAGCAGGATATACAAACTGGTGGAGAGGCAGATATCATATCTGTAACAACAGTAATAGTCAAAATCGTCTGGAATCTATCACTTGACAAGTAGGATGCAATTCTGAGACTGTGAAGTTCTTGGACATTTACTGTACAATTACTTGACTGCCTTGAATCTAGCCTCTGACTTAGATTCCATGTAGGCCCTTCAAAACTGTCTGGAAGGAACCCAAAATATTCTGGTGTATTTACAGAGGATTTGAGCAGGGCCAGTGCTTTCTGTTATAGCTTCTGTGCTGTCCTACAGAATCTTTATTAATGTCTCACAATGAAATTAAGTTATGTTGGAGAGTTTGTTTACTGTTCTTATTGGCTTCTATGATGCTTTACTGGATTTATGACTTATTTGAGATATAGTCTGTTATCTAAATTTAGTTGTTACCTACTAAACTGGGAAATAGGCACTTCATTATTTCTCCTTTTGGGTCTTCCATCATCACAAATTCAAACTTCATGGTCCAGTCTTCTGGAGTGTGGTTACTGCACTAAATTTCTTCATCATTTAAACACAATTCTTATCTTTTTATAGAAGGGTAGAAGTTTCTATTTTGATTATGTTAGTTAATGACACTGGTGTATATTTTAACTATTATAAATTGCTACTCTTCATGCTACTTATGACTACAAGGCTATTCTCTAACTGATGGCTTCTACTTGCTTCTCTGAGAAAAAGAATGTGCTAAGCATGTGGTTTAGCTTAATTTCTTTTTATATCACTGTATCTTATCAGGTTAATGAAATTGAGATATATATCAAATAAATAGATTCAGTTTTTATCAAATACATTTTTATATAATACAGCTTTTAATCATTTAACTTTCAAGTTTAAATTAAAGTAGTTATGCACCCAAATATGAAAGAGCAAAAAAAAAGTGTTCCCAAGAATGTTGTAATATGTATCTCAGAGATAAAACCTATACAGTAATATAAAAAAGTACACATATTAAAAATTTATAAAGGGATCTCATGAAGATTTTGATCTATAAGTTTGTATTACTTTCAACTGAGAGTGTGTACATTTTATTTCTCAGAAGCCCAGGATACCCTACAAATGTGACAGTATAAACCTATACTGCATCTTTGACAGTACTATCTTTTATGCAATATGGCAGTCCTTAGGGAGCATTAATTGCTAGCTATCTTTTAGTTACTTAAGGGCAATTACCATGTACTTACAGAATGAAACATTCATTTATTTATTGCCTTTCTCTTACAAAATCCCATAGCACTTGAGTCAGGGAGATAACTGTAAATATGCCTACTAATTTTTGTGGGAATTATTCTTTTCTCCATCTCTACCATCCACCTCAGCTGCACTACAAAACCCTTTTATGGGGCTTACTCATATTAGTTTAAACTATAAAGATAATTTCTACTCCCAAGCATATTGAATCTATCTGATTTTAAAATTATCTTTTCTCTTTTCATCTCTCCCTTCTCTCCTTCTCTGCTTTCCATCTTTCTTTTTTTTGAAATGGAACAAGAACCTTGACTTAGGGACATACAAATTTGGGTATGTAGAGGTCACTGGTCCCATTTTTAGATAAGATTGTTAGAGATGTAAAGCAATCACTGTGGCTTTTTGGGCGTTCATGAAAAATAAACTGAATATTTCAAACAGGCAGACAAATATTCAAGACTATCTTATTAAATCTGTTCAATTGATTTAGGATAAATCATTCCTACTACTTCATAGGGCTATAAATCTTTTTTCCCTCTCACATACTTTCGTGTGTGTGTGTTTACATTTGTATGTGTATATATAGATAATATGTAACTAAAACACATAGGAATACATTAAAAAATCACATAATTGTGATTTAGTGAATGGAGAAAATAAAGATATGATATTTTCAACCTTTTAATTTATTGCTGCACACTTATTTCCAGATATTTCATATATAAATACACATAAGAGGAATTTGACATTTTCCTGAAATTGTTTAAATGATTTGCAAAGATTCATAACCCAAGATTAAAATTATCTTTTTCTTTCCAGAGAGATGCAAAACAGAAGGAATAACTTGAAATGTTCATGTTAAATTAATGACAAGGAAGCCAGAAGATATAAAAGAAATAATTAATATGTTATAACTTCTCTCTCTCTCTTTTTTAGATTATAATCTTTACTAGCTGAATCTCTCCAAATTTTACATTTTAGAGGTAATTTATTTCATTAACCTAAATATCTTCCGTATTTTACAGAGTAATTTTATGTTGTTTTATTCAGATTGTCATTCATTTAATGTTCCTTAATTCAGATAAAGTATAAAACTCTGACTCATTCACTGTGATATAGCAAAAGTAAAATAAAAAAGAAAGAAAAGAAGAGGAAAGAATACTATGGGTTTTAGAGTCAGACCTCAGTTTGAATACAAGTTGCGCCTTTTACTATGGATTAGAGGTCCTTACATAGGTTAATTAACCTATCTGAGCTTCAGTGGATAGTGATACTCATAACAGTCGCTATGAGGATGAATGGTACGTTATATGTGCAGAGTTCCTGGCACACAGTACCAAAAATGATTACCATTTAATATGGCTTAGTCTGAACCACATACTGTGCTAAATGGTTTACACACTTACAATTTAATCCATACGACATTCCTATGGAGTAGGAGTTAATGTTGGCCCTGTTTCATAGATGTGGAAATAAAGGACAGAGATACTAAATAGTTGACCCAAAGCTGCACAAGTCTTATGTGTCAGGAGCAGAATTCTACCTGGGGTTCATCTGTTTATTATCTATTGCTGAATAATAAACCATTCAAAATTTAGTGGCTTAAAACAACAGTCATTTTATCTTCTCTCATGACTTTATGGGTTGACTGGACTAAGCTGGTTACTCCTTTGCTCCACAAGACGACTGCTGGTGGGTGTGGTAGAAGGGAGGGGTTGCAGTGTCTGAGACGGTTCGTCACGAGGCTGGCATTCACAGCTGACCACGCTGTGACCTCAGACAGAGCTGTTGCCGGAGATGTGAATTCATCTCCACTTTGCAGGACTGCGTGCAGCCTCAGCACTGGAGGCCATTTATAGGAAGGAGAGGTGTGAGAGGATAAGCTCCAAAGTACAAATGTGTAAGATGCCACTCCTTGCATCACACTTGCTAATGTTCTTTTGGCCAAGGCTAGTCACATGGGAAGCCCAAGAATCAATGTGGGAGAGAGCAATGCAAGGGCGTGAAAAACTGGAAGGCCCCATTAAGGCCGCTAAAGTAACAGCCCACCACAACAGCTGTCATCAAAAGCACTCTTTTGTGTCCTCCAAACTATTATAGCTGTCAGTAATCTGCTCCCCTCAGGCAGCATGCTGGCCAATGCCTTGCTAGAAGGACTTAGGAGTTTCAGACATAGTCAATTACATGTTTTCAATAAATTTTAACACTTTCCTGCTTCCAAATATGACATAAAATTTCACTTTCACATAAATGATTTTTTTTAATTTCAGTTTTTATGAAAGAAAAATGCTTTCTCAGATTTAAATTATTTTTATAAGTTTTTAAATGCCATTTTGCATTGGGCTTTATGTGTTATAATTTATTAGTGAATGAAATAGAGAGAAATATAGTTAAGCTTTATGTCCTATCATTATTCAAATAAAAGTGACTATACAGCAATCTATTTCTTAGAGTATATGATTAATTTTGCATTTTTAAGAAATTTCTCTTTAAAGGAATGGCTTTAATTACACTATTTCTGTAGAAACGGGATTTTTTTTCAGAAATTATAAATTTTTTTTCATTTTATATAAATTAAAATAATTTAATTGTAATGACATTTATGTAGAGTAGTTCCATAGAGAACTTATTGTTTAAAAGTTGTACTTCAGATATGGCATTCTATATTTGTATATGAAAGTAACTTCTAAACAGAAGTATTTTCCCTTAATGATCCAAAATATGTTTCTTCCATTAATATTGAAATTTAGGTAGCTTTAGAAGTGAATAGCTCATAGAAATTAGAAAAAAATATGTGACCATTAATTTTGATTCATTACTTTAAGTTAAATTAGCAAATGACTTACAAGTAATACGTACCATTTTAAAGCTGTTTGGTGACTAATGCAAACTTTGATAGTGTCATAGCCTGATACTAAGACTCTAAAGGGTGACATCAGAAAATGACATTTGAACTAATTGCCTATCCCCTTAAGGCTGTGCTATTGCTGTTAATTTTTGTTTTTTTGTTTTGTTTCAGGAACTGAGATAGATATGTAAAAGAAGTAATGAAGATAATCAGTACTTACTTTTTGTGACAACACCTTCTAGGCGGATGATATTTGGGTGGTCAAATTGACCCATGATACTAGCTTCTCTTAGAAAATCTCTTCTCTGCCGATCCATGTGGCCACCTTTCAAAGTTTTGATTGCAACTGGGATTTCTCTTTTCCCGGGTGTCTTCAAGCGCCCACTACAGACTTCTCCAAATTCTCCTTAAAATATGAACAAAAGTAGTTGTTTGTTTAAACAGAATTATATTTCAGAAGAACTGAGTTGTCATACAGTACCATCTTTTTGTTTTTTAACATGACTCTCAAATGTGTCATTTTTACATTCTTTCTTTAAAATTAAATTTTTAATGGTGATATTCTTGATCAATATCATCTGTGATGAATGACAGAATGCATTTTCATATGTCGTAGCACAGGGACTCCCACTGATAGATATCCCTGATCTGCTCAGAAATTATGGCTAGCAGAATGGGAGATGCTAATGGAATTCCATAGAAAAGCAATCACTGCATAATGTTTCCTGTTCCTGTTCTCAATACTGTTATATGGGCCAAATGTCTGTTCTATTCAGGGATCTATCAGGCATGAGTAGTTGATTTGATCCCATGGGCCATATGCTTGAGCTTTACCGCTATGAGAAATCAATGCTAGGGTCAATTGGTGTACAAACATATTGAAAAGACCACAACAAACTGAACTATAATAAGTAAATATACAGATTAAATTGCAAGTCATGTGGTTTGGAATACAAATTCAAAAATATGATGTATGGTTCAGCAGGAGGCAGATTAAATAATCAAATATTTATCATGGATTTACTACCTATATATCCAGTGAATTTCAAAAAAAGTATAAGACTTGGTCTCTGTTCCCAGAATCATATAGTCTAATAGGAAAATTTAGATGAACATAAATAAAGACATAATAACTAATACTGGCAAATGCTGTATTAGTTAAGTAACAACAGTGAGAGCTGGAAGACTTCTTGAAGGAGGTAGAGCTTTTGCTGGTTCGTGAATAATGGGTATGATAGGATATTCAAGTAAAGAAGCAGCATTTCATTTCAGACAGAGGTACATGGAGGGAGGGAGGGAAGTGAAGACAAAGAGTCAAAGGTCAGAAACAGTGAAGAGACAAGGCTGAGTACAAGGGTTCCAGTGGGAAAGATGGTCAGGGGCTTTCTTGGTACAATGCAATAAATTCAGTAAAGCTTGAAATTCCAGACTTACATTTTCTAGGGCCAATTACCTTCATTTACTTAAGAGCATGATGCTTGATTCCCAACTTATTCATCTATAAAGTGAAGATAATGACACCTTCCACAATTCTATAATGTTCCTTCCTCATAAAGATATTGGGAAGCTCAAAAGAATAGTATATGTGAAAGTGCTTATAAACTGCAAAGTGCTGTTCATGTGCTTTAAGTCATATAAATCTTTGGAATGGTGAAAGGAATGAAAATTTATGTTCAGCTGGTATCTTAGCTAGCATAGCTGGTCAGTAGTTTGATGCAATGTAAGTTAAGTGTAGAGAATCAAATTAAATTTTCCCAGTACCATTGATTTCCATTATCCATATTTTCTTTGGACCAATTCATTATAGGCAAGTAAATGTTGACTATACATGAATATTAACTACCTTTTGGAGTAGTTATGAAGATTTTTTTTTAAATGAAGAAAAAAAAAGTAGGAAGGAAACCACCCAAAACTTTGCTTCTCGAATTATGTGTAAACATGCCAATTAGAAATAGAAAGAAGTCTGAGAATAGTTTATTCTACATATGTTAAATAAACAAATGAGCAAACAAAAAACACTGACTAGAAGGCGATCCCTAAGTTCAGTGCATATGATATTGGAGTTTTACAAATCTTACATAACTTGACATCAAAGCAAGAATAACCTTCTTTTACTTAATGATGCCTTCAACCTGTTGGGGTTAAATGTTCTTATGTCCACAGGAAAAAAAAATGCCATAGTTTTTCAGTTTTGTTTATAATAATTTTTTTGAGTTTTTAAAGATTTTACTTTACATATAAACAAATGACAATTGATAGAAATGTTCAACATTTTTCTGTTGAGGTTTTGAACTTTGAGAGAAAAGGTGTGTGCATGTGTTTAAGTTAATGTACAAAACATCCAGACCTACTAAGATACTTGAAATTCCTCAATTCACTCTTTTGTTGTAATGAAATCTAAAACAAAACAAATATTTCTTTTTTCTTCTTTACCTTAATAAATACACTAACACACGATTCAGCAATATTTTAAAACCCTTCACCTGCTATAAGCTGATAATCCAAGTGATTTTCTGTTAACATTTCATAGTAAGTCAAAGCTTTGAATATAGTGAAATGATTAGAAAAATCTGTTGTTATTTGTTCAAGATAAGCATAGTGGTAATTTTCTTTGGTTTTCTGTTGTCTGAAATTCACATATCTTATTATCACCAGGCAGGTGTTTTCTTCACTTCAAACTTTGCATGACTAAGCTGTTATCACACTTACTTCAGTGACACTAAATGCAGTTCCCACAATTAAAGATCTGAGACTCCTAGTGCATTCTTTAGGCAAAAATTTAATCACAGAATGTATTAAAATACTTATCCACAGTAGGCCTCGATGTATCAGACATTATCAGGCAGACAGGAAAAAATATTTCAAATTAAATGCATTTTTCAGATATTGTCAAAAACTGATCCATTATATGATTTCCCTTGTAGCAAAAGTAGAGGCCCCGTATATAACCATAATTAAGAGAAATCATTCCTCTAAAAGATTTGTGAAAGTTTATACATACTGGTTCGTCTATTATTAACTCATTAACTATAGGAATATGGTGTTAACTACTTTGTTTTTCTTTTCCAACACATTGTCACCATCGTTATTACATAGATAGCATTTAAATAGTGCTTATCATGAGCCAAGTCTAAAAACCAAATATATATTTTAATCTTGACAATAAACCTTTTAGGTGGGGACCATTATTATCCCCATTTTACAGATGAGGAAACCGAGGCACACAAGCTAAGTAAATTGTCTACAGACACATAACTAGAAAGTGGTAGAGCTGTAATTTGAGCCAGGCAGTTTGACTCTACAATTCATGCTTTTAACCATTATTCTCTGATGTCTGGGATGTTTATCATTGTTCATATTTTCTCGTATTAGTATGGTAAATTCCTAATTGGTAACAATGGTGTCTTCAAATCAACTATTGTATGGTGTTCAAACAAGTCTGTTGGATATGTACAGGTGGATTGAATGATAAAATCACATACTAGAAATCCTTCACTATAAAATATAAATGGACACCTAGCTCAAATATTCTGTATGTTAGATGGTCTGGAAAAAAATCACTATAGTCTTTCTAGTTTCAAGAGAGCAAAGAAAATTATATCTAGGATAATTGATCTTCTGTGACTGACAGCCCATTCACTGGCTAACAACCCCATTTATCTCCTTGAATAGTGGTAAAACCTTTCTGGATAAGCAATTTTGTTGTGTAACATATAGGGTCGTATTAAAATACCAATTAGCATTGGATTTTCTTCATAAGCCTATATAATCAAACAAAAACTGTACACAGGATGGTGGAAATGGTGAAGGACAATCCATCTTGGAAGACTGTCATATTCTCATCCCCTGGAGGCTTTCCAAAATTTTTCTCCCTGTGTTCCAAGATTTTGGTTCTCCCCTATTACCAACTCCTTTTATATTTGCTGAAGCAAAGAGCCACGCTCCTGATGGATTTTTTGTAACATACTTCTCAGGTGTAATGAGGTATTTCTTTCCTCACACTAACTGCTTCTCTCTGATGGGAATGCTGTCCACAGTTGTCCTACTTCCTCCTTTGTCTCCACCCTTCTCAGTCCTTTATGTGGATGGCTCCTTATTAGCAGTGAAAGCCAAGATTTGAGGTCCTTCCTTCAGAAACCTCTCTTTTATCATCCATCTAATTTAGTTCCTCACTATCACCAGTTCCTTCCAAATGACAAGGAAATTATAAGCAGCTCTACAATCAGAAGCTGGCCTTGTTTTCAGAGATGAGCTATGTTATTCTTCTATCATGCATTATACCAACCTTGACAAGGTTACTCTCAAACCACGATAAAATGAGGCCACTGTACATAATGAAAGGAAAGCAAAAGAGACTATGAGAAACAATATGAAACAAAACATCATATTGGAGAATTTCCTGTCCTCTACCTCTACTCTAAGATATCCCAACTTTGGGTCTAGAGTTGTTTTTTTCCCCTAACTCATTCACTTCATTCATGTAACAAATATTAAATTGTTGTTTATCATGTACTAGACACTGTGGAAGGCCACTGCATAATTTTGCCTAACCACAGACAAAGGCGAGGTCACAGTGCCAAAAATACTAAACATCCCCTTCTCCCTTGGCTAGAATGAGTAACTGCTACTTTACTAATTATCCTTCTTCTAGAGTCTCCCCTCCCTGTCTGAGATTCAGTAAGATACTGTGGTGTACGTCCTAAAATTAAGACCCAGTACTATATGCTCCATTGACATCTGGTGGGGGGGCAGACTGGAGGGCCTCAGATGGCTTTACCACAGGTCCTCCTCCCAACTCTGCTCCCAAAGACAAGGTCTCAAAGCCAAACAAGCCTCCTTATCAATGGACCAGATAAAGCTCTTCATTATCATTATGTCCTTTCCTGCCAACCTTTGGAATTATTCAAACAAGTCAACTGCATCTTCCTAAGGGAACCAGGGGGCACCTCACCCTTTTGGTACTACAGAGCTTGTCTTCCATAGCCCCCAGTTGCTCATTCAGTTCTCAAGTGTCATCCTCATATAGGCCTGTATGGTGTGTGGTGTCCTCCACCTGACTGTGAGTATATGTAATTAATAAGTAGATGTCAAGCTCATTAGTCCAATACAGAGCATTGTGTGTTTGGCCATCCCATAACCCTAGGGTGGGAATCCGTACCTTACCAACAGGAAAATAGGAGGCAATTAAAACAGATACTGAACCACAGATTTGCCTCTGCTTTCTGATAGCTTCTAACCCAGTCCAAACTCATTCCTGGTTCCCTAGACCTTCTCCCAAATCACTCATCCAAAGCCCAAATCCTATAATAGGCTCCTTTAAACACCCTCTTATTGACACGTACTATATTTCCCCTCGCTGAAATGAACAATAAACCCAAGTTTTTCAACTAAAGTGTGTTTCTGGGGTCTTTGGGTTGAGCAAAACATATTTACTGCATAACACTTTTGATTACTTGAAATTACCTTTGAACTTACCTTTGAAATTCATTTTTAACTAGTTTACTTATATATTAACTATTGCTCCCTTTCAACACTTCCCCTTGACCCTGTCCTGTCAAATATAATCTAAATCATGAAGGAATGGGCCTTGATAATCTTTATTTTCTATTGTATTCATAGTGTCTAGTACATGTTAAACAACTCTTTAATATTTGTTACATGAATGAAATGAATGAGTTAGGGGAAAAAAACAGCTCTAGACCCAAAGTTGGGATATCTTAGAGTAGATAGAGGTAGAGGACAGGAAATTTTCCAATATGATGTTTTGTTTCATATTGTTTTGCATAGTCTCTTTTGCTTTCCTTTCATTATGTACAGTTAAAAGATGCCTCAGTATCTTCTGTATTCAGTGTTTTTAAAAAAATTTAACAGTTTACAGTCCACTTTCCTTCCTGCCTGTAAAGGCAACAGGAAGATTATTTTTGAGTGTTGTATAAAGGAAGAATTAAAAAAGAAGAGGGAAAATATATAACTGTGATACGTAGCATATTATCTGCATATGAAAGAGAGCAACATTTGTTTAGGAATTTTTAAATCTCACACCAGTTAAAACGATACCTGAATATTTCTTAGTCTCTTAGAAAGATTCAACATGATGCAAGATTTCTCATCTCAAGGCTTATCAATAGGAGGAGTTAACTAAGACATGGGAGAGGGCAGTTCTTAAAAGTTAGGGCTTCTATTTCTGAGTTCACCACTAATTTGTTTTGGGCATTAAAGGAAGCATATTACTGTTTTCTGCTTTCATATCATTGTGGGTGGGTTAAATACATGCCACCTATCTCCTTCTTAAGAAACAAATATTAATATGTAAATATTTGCAAAGCTTTTTGAGTCTTAAAAAGGTTCCATGTAACCACTACATCTTTTAAAATTAAACTAATACCATAGAGGATATGTTAAATATGTCACTCTAAGTATCCTTCCTAGGTTCTTAAAGTCTAGATCAGGAAACAGGATTTCTTTATGACCTGAGAATGAGCTTTTCAATGTCCTTATCAAACAATAGGTAAGGATTTATTTAGTGAGTAATTTAAGTAGCACATTATACCACATTATCCACTTTTTTCCATACCACATTCCACCATTAGACAGCTTCTCTTTTTTTTTGTTGGGGGCAAAGTTTTTATTCTTTTTTGCTAAAACATGTTCCCAAATACAACAACGTCCTCAAAGATATTAAAACTTTCTTTACCTCTGATATATCATAAAGTCCAGCATATTACTTCCTTATTCGACACTTTTTTCAAAACATTTGACTTTTCAAACTCACTGATACCTCTACCTCTAGAAAACCTTTTTAATTTGGTGTATCAGCCTCTACCAGATGGCCTCTCATACTACTTGCTTTCTTGAGGTACATGAAAGAGCTCCTCTTTAGACTAAAAATTATTTACATTTCAAAACTGTTTGATGTGCTATTAAAACTGATTCTCCATTCTGCCATCAAAATAATCCTGTTAGAAATAAAATCTAATTAAAAAAAATCCTTGTGACCCAGAGAAAGTTACTAAATGTCTTCAAATCTCATTTTCCTTATCTGTAAATTGTGACTGCTTTGTGGAGTTGTAGGAAGTAAAGGTACAAAGCACTGCCTTCGGCAGCTCCTGTTATTGTCCTAAACACACACTTCCACTTGCCCTTAGGCCACCCACACTCTGAAGTGAAATTTAGGACCAATCCAAACGTCTGCCAGTTTCTCCTCCCACAGTCAGGCTACTGAGCACACTGCACTGGATAATAGTGTTATAGAGACGTATGGCCCTTTTCTCAGCTATATTCCTTTTTCAGTATACATATTATCTCAGAGTAATATCTGTCACCACTACCAAATACTGCTTTTAGGCTGTTAAGTTCCAGATCTACACTTGTAACTCAGACTTCTCTCTTGAACTCCAAACTTGTACAAACACCTGGAAGTCTCCTAGAGGCCACTTGGGATGCCATAAACAAAATGTTATTTACTGGGTGGCTTAAACAACAGAAATTAATTTTCTCACCATTCTGAAGGGTGGAAAGTCCAAGGTCAAAGTACGGTCTGATATGGTTCCTGGAGAGAGCCCTCTTCTTGGCTTGCAGACAGCTACCTTTACACTGTGTCCCCACATGGTCATTCCTCTTATAAAGCTACCAAACCTATCAGATTGAGACTTAGCTAATGACCTCATTTATCCTTACTTGAAATCTAGAAGCCCTATTTTAAAATATAGTTCCATTATGGGTTAGGGCTTCAACACATGAATTTTGGAGGGACACAATTCAGTCCATAGCATCTCTTAAAACCACCTTCCCATCTCCCCTTAGTTCATTTAGTAGCTGTGGTTGGCTGAATTGCTCCCCCAAAATGTCCACTTTCCCATCTTTATCCCTAAATTCATTTAGTAGCTCTGGTTGGCTTAATAATTGCTCCCCTCAAATGTCCACATTTTAATCCACAGAATCTGTGAATATGTTACCTTATATAGGAAAAGGAACTTCACAAATGTATTGAGTAAATGATTTTAAAATGTGATTATCCTGGATAATCCACGTTGGCCCCATGTGATCACAGGGATTATAAAAGGGAGGCAAGAGGGACAGACAGAAAGGACAGGATGATGGATATAGGTAAGAGAGTCAGAGACAGATCTGAAGATGTTGGCTTTGAAGATGGACACAAGCCAAGGAATGCAGGAGAATTTATAGAAGCTGGAAGTCAAGGAAACAGATTCTTCTCTGAAGTGCCCAGAATGAATCAGTACTATCAACACTCTGACTATAACCCCAGTGAGACTGATTTTGGACTTCTGACTTCCAGAACTATAAAAAATTTGTGTGTGTGTTTTTAAGCTCTTAATTTATGATAAAACATGAACAGCTCTTAGCACAGGGTTTGGCACAGAGTGAATTCTCAAATACTAGCTTCCATATCAGCTGGAAAATATCCTCCTTTGAGGTCTGACTTCTTACCATTCTCCAATGTGCCCGCTTTTATAGTCTTTTATTAACAGGACTTATTGGTTTTAAGTTTCTCTCCATTTGTATCTCCCACCACACTGAAAGTTTTGATCACAGAGATTCTGTCTTTGTTTTAATCATGCTGAACACCATGGGTAACTAACATTTACTGAATGCATGGTTGGACAGACATCCTCATGATAAACACCTTTATCAGCATTTAACTGTCTGTGAAAATATGCACTAAACATTTTCAAGAGTTGTTTAAGAGGGCAACCACAAGAGAATATCATTTACCCTGGTATGTGTGAATTCCTGCACTACCACAAATAAGATATTTTAGAATTCAGTCAGGCAGTAAAAATGATCAGTATTCGCAGTGGAGGACTTGTGTTTAGACAAGCATGACTATGAGAAGCTAGTAAGTAGATTGTCAACTGTAGTGGTCAAAATGTTTTAAAATATGGGAGAAAAAGCATCATTCCAAATATACATAGATAATTATTTTGATTAAAAAAGCCAGCGATTGTACTGAATTACTATTAAAAGTTATATTATATGAGTTTTTAATGGCAATAAAGACTTTGTGTAGCTTTAATATACTAATGTTTATAAATAAAACTATATTAGATCACTTTATCTTAAAGTAAATATGCATAGATAATTACTACCTACCACCTCTGTAAATTAAACCATGATTCAGAATTGTAGACATTTTAATGTAATTTTATTTACTCTCAAAGGATAACAGGGAGATGTTCTAATAAAATAGTAAGTATTAAAAAGTAGGTTTTCATGTTAAAGCACTGCTTTCACAAATGTAAACCTTACTGTTTTAGGTAAAAATTTTATTCATTTTTGTCTTTCTGAAGACATTTACCATATTTATCTTTTAAAAATGTTTCTGCTTCATTATTTTATTTAAAAGATTTTTTTTCACCGAGTCCAACACTGTAATATATGCCATCGTTACATGTACTTCTAGGAAGGAAATACTGCTGCCAATTAAGTCATGAAAGCTGTCAGTTACAGTAAGCAACTTAAATTCAGTGATATTAAAAGAAGAAAATTTACTATAGCAAAAACTTGAAAGAAAAAAAGAAATCATCCATAGGCTAATAACTAGAATACAATCTCATTTTGCTATATAACCTTCTAATCTATTTTCTAAGCATAAAGTTTGTTTTCTTTTCATAATGTTGTAGTCATAATTCAGGGTGTTTTTTCTGTATATACTTAAGACCCCTTTATATTCACTTACTATTAGAGTATGTGCAGTTTCCATTCTATTATATATAACATAATTTATTTAAACAACCCCCTTTTTGAAGAGCTTTGCAGTCAAATTTTTTCTATTTTATTAAAATCAGCTTTTACCATCAAATGTCATGAGTCATTATTATAAGAAATATAAAGCAATACTTTTGCAGTTTAAAATGTGTTATAATTCTACTCCATTACACTAACAGAACAGTAATCATTTACAACAACCTTATTGAAACAAAGCTAAACCAAGTAATGAGGTAATTTTTGTTCAGTCATATGTTGAAACAAAAGAAAATGCCCAGCACATACTTCATTAATCCCAGAATACAGATCAAACATTTTTCAGCTAATAGTTTTGTTTGGGAAGTAAAACTAATATTCTTTGAAAGAGTTTGCGTAAAGTTGGATTTATCTGTTTTTCGGACTTACGTGTTTGGTAACACATCAAAAAATTTCAAAATTTGTTTCTAATTTCCTTTGTGGGAAAAAAATTGTTAAATACTAATACAGCTTAAGTAACAGATATAGAACATGTAGGTTCCTGTTCCTCCTGAGTTTCTGAAACTTCTCTTTCATACAATTCTTGCTTTTATTGTCTATATATTATATAATGTTTACAATATTTTCCAGTTGGCTTGTAAATATTTGTTTATAAGTAATTATATCTTTCCCTTTTTCTTTATGTTGATATATTATGTTTATTGAAATATATTTAATATACAATCTTATATATTGGTTTCAAGTATACAACATAGTGATTCAACAGTTATATACATTATTAAATCCTCACCCCAGCTAGTGTAGTTAACATAGAAAGATATTAAAATTTTTTTGACTATATTCTCTATTCTGTGCTTTCATCTCTGTGGCTAATTTCTATTATGACGAAGAATTTGTGCCCTTTCTGTCCTCTTCACCTGTTTGACCCACACACTCCAACCCCTCCGTATGGAAACCACAGTCACTTCTCAGTGTTTATGAGACTATTGTTATTATGTTCATTTTGTTTTGTTTTGTTTTTAGACTCTATGAACAAGCGAAATATATTCATCATTCTCCCTGGATTATTTTACTTAACACAAAACTCTCTAAGACCATTCATGTCGCAAATGGCAGGATTTCTTTCTTTTTTATGGCCAAATAATATTGCATTGTGTTTATCTTCTACATCTTTAATCCGTTCATCTATTGATAGAAGCTTAGTTTGCTTCCATATCTTGGCTATTGTAAATAATGCAACAATAAACATAGGGGGGCATATACCTTTTTTGAATCAGAGATTTTTCTTTTCTCTGGGTAATTCCTATTTCTATTTTAAGTTTTAGGGGAAACTCCATACTGCTCTCCATAGTGGCTGGACCAGTTTACTTTCCCACCAACAGTGTAAGACATTTACCATGTGTAAGAGGGTTCCTATTTCTCCACATCCTCGCCAACACTTGTCATTTCTTCTCTTTTGGATAATGGCCATTCCAGCTGGTGTGAGGTGATATCTCACCGTGGTTTTCATTTTTTTTTCCTGATGACTAGTGATGTGGGAGCATCCTTTCATATGCCTGTTGGCCATCTGAATGTCTTCTTTGGAAAAATGTCTGTTCAGGTCTATTCTGATCATTTATAATTGGGTTATTTGTTTTCTTTGTCTTGAGGCATGTGAGTTCTTTATATATTTTGGATGTTAACCTCTTATCAGAAAAATTGTTATGGATATATTCTCCCATACTATAGGTTGCCTTTTTGTTTTGTTCATAGTGTCCTTTGCGATAAAGAAGCTTTTTAGTTTGATGTAGTCCTACTTTTTTTTTTTGCTTTTGTTTTCCTTGCCCAGGAAGGCATGTACAGAAAAAAATTACTCATGTGTATATTCATGAGATTTTTCCCTATGTTTTTTTCCTAAGAGTTTTATAGTTTTATGTCTTACATTTGGTCTTAAATACATTTCAAGTTTACTTTTGTGTATGGTGTTAGGGATTAATCCAGTTTCATTTTCTTCTATGTAGTAGTTCAGTTTTCCCAAAGGCATTTATGAAGAGACTCTTTTCCCCATTGTATACTCATGGATCCTTCATCATATATTAATTGAACCATATATGTGTGAGTTTATTTCTGAACTCCCTATTCTGTTCCATTGATCTATGGGTCTGTTTTTGTGTCCATACCATACTGTTTTGATTACCATAGCTTTGTAGTATATAGCTTGGTGTCAGGGATCATGATAGCCCTAGTTTTGTTCTTTCTCAAGATTGATTTAGCTATTTGGGGTATTTTGTGGTTCCATATGAATTTTAAGAGTATTTGTCCTAGTTCATTGAATAATGCTGTTGACTTTTTGGTAGGGATTGCTGTTGGCTTTTTGGTAGGGAATCTGTAAATTGTTTAGGGCAGGATGGACACTTTGACAATAATAATTCTTCCTATCCATGAGCATGGGGTAGCTTTGCATTTCTTTGTGTCTTCTTTATTTTGTCTCATCAGAGTCTTGAGTTTTTAGAGTACAGGTCTTTCATGTCCATGTTTAAGTGTATTCCTAGGTATTTTATTCTTTTGGATGCAATCATAAATGGAATTCTTTTCATGATTTCTCTTTCTGCTAGTTCATTGTTAGTATATAGGAATGTAAGAGATTTCTGCATATTGATTTTGTATGCTGTATTTGCTGAATCCAGTTATTAGTTCTAGTAGTTTTTTGGTGGAGTCTTTAGGGTTTTCTGTGTGTAACAGCATGTCATCTGCAAATAGTGACCAACTTACTTCCTCCTTACCAATTTGGATGACTTTTACCTCTTTATCTCATCTGATTGCTTGTGATCAGGAGGTCCTTGTGACAAGATCTCCAGCAGTATGTTGAATAAAAGTGGTGTGAGTGGGCATCTTGACTTGTTCCTGATCTTAGAGGAAAAGCTTTCAGCTTTTTGCCATTGCATATGATGTTAGATGTGGATTTGTTGTATATGGCCTTTATTATGTTAAATTATGTTCCCATTTTGTTGAGACTTTTTATCATGAACATATTTTGAATTTTGAAAAATGGTTTTTCAGCATCTATGGAGATGATCATATGGTTTTTATCCTTCTTTTTGTTAATGTGGTGTATCACATTGATTTATGAATATTGCACCATCCTGTATCCCTGGAATAAATTCCACTCTATTGTGATGGATGATTCTTTTGAGGTATTTTTCAATTTGGCTTGCTAATATTTTGAAGATTTTTGCATTTATATTCTTCAGGGATGTTGCTCTATATTTTTCTTTTTTGTAGTGTCTTTAGTTTTGGTATTAGAGTGATGCTGGCCTCATGGAATGAGTTTGGAAGTATTCCCTCCTCTTCTAGTTTTTGGAATACTTTAAGTAGGATGGGTTATTAGCTCTTTAAATGTTTGGTAAAATTTACCTGTAAAGCCTTCTGTGTCTGGACTTTTGTTTGTTTGAAGTTCTTTGTTTGCCAACTCAATTTCATTCCTGGTAATTGGTTTGTTTGGATTTTGTTTCTTCCTGGGTCGATCTTGGAAGTTTACACCGTTTACACCTTTTCTAGGAATTTATCTTTTCTTCTAGGTTGTCTAGTTTATTGGCATATAATTTTTCATAGAATTTTATAATACTTGTTTGTACTTCTCTGGTATCCACTGTGACTATTCCTGTTTTATTTCTGATTCTGTTTATTTGTGTACTTTCTCTTTTTTTCTTGATAAATCTGGCTAGGGGTTTGTCTATTTTGTTTATTTTCTTAGAGAAACAGCTCTTGGTTTTGTTGATTTTTTCTATTGTTGATTTTTTCTATTGTTTTAGTCTTTTCTATTTCATTTTCTGCTCTGATCTTTATTATGTCCCTCCTTCTACTGACTTTGGGCTTCATTGTTCTTCCTTTTCTAGTTTCATTAATTGTGAGTTTAGACTTTATTTGGGATTGTACTTGTTTCTTAAGGTAGGCTTGTATTGCTAAGCAGTTCCCTCTTAGAACTGCTTTTGTGCCATCCCACATATTTTGAATTGCTGTATTTTTGTTTTCATTTGTCTCCATGTATTGTTTGATTTGTTCATTGATCCATTTATTTAGAAGCATGTTGTTTAGCCTCCATATGTTTGTGGGCTTTTTTTCTGTTTTCTTTGGGTAATTTATTCCTAGTTTCATACCACTGTGATCTGAAAAGACGTTTGATACAATTTCAGTATTTTTAAATTTATTGAGGGTCTTTTTGTGGACTAGTTTGTGATCTATTCTGGAGAACATTCCATATGCACTTGAGAAAAATTTGTACTTGCTACTTTTTGGTGGAATGTTCAGTATATATTTGTTAAGTCCATCTGGTCTAATGTGTTGTTCAATGACTCTGTTTATTTCTTTATTTTCTATCTGGATGATCTGTTGATTAGCAGGGTGTTAAAATACCCTAATATGATTGTGATTTCTTCTTTAGGCCCACGTGTATTTTAAAAATTTAGGTGTTCCTATGTTGGGTGCATAGATATTTGCAATTGTTATATCCTCTTGTTGGATTTATGTAATGTCCTTTTTGTCTCTTGTTACTGTCTTGTTTTGACATCTATTTTGTCTGATATAAGTACTGTTATTCCTGCTTTTTTTCTCCTCTTTATTTGCATGAAATAACTTTTCTATCCCTTCACTTTCAATCTGTGTATGTCTTTAGGTCTGAAATGAGTCTCTTGCAGGCAGTATATAAATGGGTCTTGTTTCTTCATCCATTCTGCTGCTACCTTGTGTCTTTTGATTGGTACATTCAGTCCATTTACACATAAGGTAATTATTGCCAGGTATGTACTTATTGCCATTTTATTAATTTCTGGTTGTTTTTGTAGTTCCTCTCTTTTCCATTTATCCTCTCATACTCTTTGTTATTTGATGGCTTTCTTTAGTGTTATGCTTGGGTTCATTTAAAAATTTTTTCTGTGTGTATGTTGAAGGCTTCAGTTTTGTGGTTGCCATAAGGTCACAGATGGTTTCCTAAATATATAACAGTATACATTAGGTTGATGGCCAATCAATTTCAAACACATTCTAAGAGTACTATTTTTCTGTTCTTCTTCCTTCTCCACATGTTATGTATGTCATAATCGATGACTTTTATGTATCCTTTGACTGATTTTGTGTATAGTTGATTTTACTACTTTTGTTATTTTAACTTCATATTTGCTTAGTAATTGGTCTACTACCTTAACTGCAGGTTTATTTTCACTAATGAAAGATATTTAAACTTAAGAACATTTTCATATAAAAAAGTTACTTTAACATATCTTGAAAGGCTGGTTTAGTGAGGGTGAATTCTTTTAACCTTTTATGTGAGGAACCTTTAATCTCTCCTTTAATTCTGAAAGATAAACTTGCTGGGTAGAGAATTCTTGGTTGTAGGTTCTTCCCTTTCAGTACTTTAAATATTTCATGACACTTCCTTCTGGCCCTTAAAGTTTCTGCTGAGAAATCTGCTGATAGCCTTATGGAGTTCCCTTTATAGGTAACTGTCTGCCTCTCTCTTGCTACTTTTAAGATTCTATCTTTATCTTTAATCTTTGCCATTTTAATTATTATGTATCTTGGTGTTGTCTTCAACTTTTTTAGGAGCTCTCTGCATTTCCAGGACTTGGGTGTCTATTTACTTCCCCAGATTGGGGACGTTTTCAATTATTATATCTTCAAATAAACTTTCTACTCCTTTGTATCTCTCTTCTCCTTCTGGGACCTCTATTATGTGAATATTGTTTCTTTTGGAATAGTCACATAGCTGTCTTAGCATCTTCTCATTTTTAGAAATTCTTCTTTTCCCTCAATTCCTCAGCTTGATTATTCTGCTATTCTCTATCTTCCATCATACTCATTCTTTCCTCTGCTTCCAGCAGTCTGCTATTCATTCTTTCCATTGTATTTTCATTTCAGTTATCATATTCTTTAGCTCTGACGGGCTCTTTTTCATATTTTCTATCTCTTTGTTGAAGTTCTTCCTGAGATCATCAATTATTTTACCCAGTTAAGTGAGCATTTTTTTCATTAAGGTTTATTGATATACAATCTTATGAAGGTTTCACATGAGCACATTGTGATTAGTACATTCACCCATATTATTGGGTCCCTTCCTACACCCTAGGGAAGTTAACTTGTAAGTACTTGTAAGTTGAAAGTCTTTCTGGGTAGAGTATTCTTGGTTCCAGGCCCTTCTGTTTCATTGCATTATATATACCATGCTACTCCCTTCTGGCCTGTAAGGTTTCTGCTGAGAAGTCTGGCGATAGCCTGATTGGTTTTCCTTTGAATATGATATTTTTTCTCTCTCTGGCTGCTTTTAATAGTCTGTCCTTGTCCTTGATCTTTATCATTTTAATTATTATATGACTTGGTGTTGTCTTCCTTCGGCCCCTTTTGTTGGAAGCTCTGTGCTCTTCCATGGCCTGAAAGACGATTTCCTTCCCCAGATTGGGGAAGTTTTCAGCAATTATTTCCTCAAAGACACTTTATATCCCCTTTACTCTCTGCCCTTCTTCTGGTACCCCTATAATGCAAATATTGTTCATTTTGGATTGGTCACACAGTTCTCTTAATATTCTTTCATTCCTAGAGATCCTTATTTCTCTCTGTGCCTCAACATATTTGTATTACTGTTCTCTATTTTCTATTTCATTTTCCATCTCCTCTACCTCCTCTAATCTGCTTTTAATTCCCTCCAGTGTACTTTTCATTTTGGATACTGTATTTTTCAAATTTTCTATCTCTTTCTTGAAGTCCTCCTTGAAGTCTTGAATATTTTTTTGTAGCTCCATGACCATGTTTATGATTTTTATTTTGAAATCTTTATAAGTAAGATTGGTGATTCAGTTTCACTTAGACTTCTTTCTGGGGTTTGTGGGATTTTGGTTTATACCAGGTTCTTTGGCCATTTCATATTTGTAATGATTACTATAGAATAATAACTTTGTGTAGGCAGCACTCTCCAGTGCCCAGAAGCTCTACTCTCTGGAGCTGTCCAGCATCTGGAGTGATGGCTGGGGTTGTAGGTGAGCAGCACCAGTGCCTACCTGGAGGAAAGAGCTCTTTCCTGATTCTTGGCTGCAGTGCCTGCCTCCACTGCCAGGGCCTATGTGCTGAGCATGCAGGAAGGAGTCTTTATATTATGCCGCTTTAGCTGACATATGTGGGGTGGCCCACTGATTGGCCTCAAGCCATGGCAGGGGCAGCAGGATTGCAAACTGATGGCTGGCCAGGTGGAAGGAGTGGCAGGCTCTATATCACAGTAGGGGGCCTTGGTGCACATCACCAGCCAGGGGGATGGATCGCATAAAGTTCCTGACAGTTCCCAACCTTCTAGGCAGAGTGTGCGGGATGATTTTTTCCACCTATTCTTTCTCCTGAGCAGCAAGCTCTGTGTTATCTTTTTGCCCTTTTAGCAGCTCTCTTGCTGTTGGGAAGTCGTTCAAAGTGCCCACCTTTCTTTTGCCGTGAAGTGTCTGGTTCTGGATACCTGTTCTCCACAAGCTGCTGGAATCTCAGTCTCTCCAAGTATTCTGCCTGTCTTTGCTTTCCAACCCCACTAATCTCCAGAGCACCATGTAATGTGGGTTCTTGCTCTTGAAGCAGATCTGCAGGGCTGGGTGTTTAGCAGTCCTGTGCTTCTAGTCCCTCCCAACACTATTTCTCTTCCATTCACCAGTGAGCTGGGGTGCAGGGAGGGCTTGGGTCCTGCCAGGTTTCAGCTTTGCTACTTCACCCTTTTCCGTGAGGTTGTCTCTTTTCCTAGATGTAGGCAGTCTGTTGCACTCTTCTTTCTGTTGGCTGTTTTAGGGTTAGTTGTATTTGGTTTATTTTTGTATTATATGTGGTTTGGGGAGGTAGTTTCTGTCTCGCTTCTCATGCCGCCATCTTTAATCCTCTCTCCTCAGTGAGTAAACTTCTTAATGACGTTTACTTTGAATTCATTATCAACAATATTGATAATCTCCATTTCATTTAGCCCCTTTTCTCATGTATTATCTTGTTCTTTTATTTGGAACATATTCCTCTGCCTTCTTTTGCCAGGGTATTTTTGATTCTTCCTATTAGATGCACTATGCCTCTGGTCTTGAAAGTAATGGCTTTTATGATGCTGGTGTCCCGTGGTGGCCATAAGTTTAAGACTCTATGTTCACCTGTCTTGTTCTTTTTTGTGGCAGAGCTGCAGCTGCTGTTGATGGGCTTGGGCAGGGCCACTTTTTGCCTGTCTTCTGGCAGTGGCTGATCCCACAGCTTGCCTTCACATGCGCTTTATGTAACATGAGGCATTTCTGCTAGGATTTGTTGTGGACAGTGGCATCCTCTGCCTGATGGTCAGAAATGGTAGATTGCTCGTGGGCCAACCATGCAGGGCAGTGCGCACAATGCAAGAGACTGCCACCATAGCTGAGCCACTAGTGAGGGAGCTGGAGTTTCAGAACTGGCTCTTGAATGTGCCTGGCCAGTTGGGCTGAGAGAGCATTGGGGAAGCATTGTCCTACTGCCTTTTATCCTTTGGAGAGAGCTCCTTCCAACACCCACTTCTCTGGCACACTTCCCACTGCTGGTAAATCTTTCAAACTGCTGTGTCTGTGTTGGGTCTCAGTGGAACTGATGGAGCATGCCTGTCCTCCACAAGCAACTAGAATCTCAGCTTCCCAGACGGCTTCTACTCTCTCTGTTTTTCAGCTCATTAATCCCCAAGGCCAGATGCAATGTGGACCTATGTTCCCAGAGAAGATTTCCAAGGCCAGGTGTGCCGAGTTTTTGAGCACTTACCCCCTCCCAGCTCCATTGCTCCTCCTCATGCTTGTGGGCTAGGATGGGGGAAGGGCTTGGTCCTGTTTGATTGTGGCTTTGCCATTTTACCCTTCTCTGTGTGGTCTTCTCTTCTTCACCATGTGTAGATGATCTCTTCTGCAGTCTTCCGGTAGTGTTCAGGATTAGTTGCATTTGCTATAGCTGCTTCTTTGGTGTGTATGTGGAAGGAGGTTTTGGCCTTGCCTTCCTACTCCATCATCTTTTCCACCACTCTCCTGTTTTCCATTTTGGGAATATGTGTTTATATACTTCATTGTTGAGAGATATAAGGTGCTGACATTCAGAACTGTTATCCCTAACACTAAATGTCACCTTAGAAATTAAGAAAATATTGCTCACAAAGTGTTAGAATAGTTACCCTTCAAGCCTGAGCCTCGCTATTTTAAAATTATGCTATATTTAACTATATTCATTACCTACTGTTGCATGAAATGTGAAAATAATAATATACCTAAGCAAGTACTAGGCACCATTTTAAGTATTTTATGTAAAATAATTAATTTTAAAAAGCAAATGACTATATTAACTAATTATGTAATTTAAAAAATACTAGAGCCTTCAAGCTTATTTAAATGAGCCCCTGATATTAATAGAATTAGCTAATTCAATGATATCCAGGAGTTATCCATACATTTCGGAATTTTAGTGGAAGACAAACACATTCTTTTCCATAATGTCCACTAGTACCATTCTCACTGTTGGGGTGGATTCATTGTTCTCATCCATATGATAGTTCTATTGTCCTTAAGAATATTAATAGTATATGGAATATAAACCTTGAAAGTTCTTATCAATCTGATAATCTAGAAACTTGTTTCTTAAGCAGATCCTTAGATATTTAATCCATTTGAAATTTATAATTTTGGTATGGTACTTACAACTCCCAATATAAGACTTTGTTATTTTCAGCATTCCTAAATTAGTCAAGAATATCAGTAGTCACCCAAGATTAGATAGCCCCATTTATCATGTCTGAACGTGAAAAAATGGTTTCAACTCTACTCCTGAGTTTTGCAAGAGTATATGCTAAAACCACATAAATGAGTCTTATTAGATTAAAAGCTCAATAAATGGCAGACAGCTATAAATTATCATGTTTTGATTATTTTTATAGCTTAACCACATTATATTTTGAAATCAAAATAGTTAAAGAAAAAACTGGAGAATTTAAAAAGTCAATAGGCCAATGGAAGACAGAAGAGAAATGTACTTGTAATAATGTGAATACATAATCATATAACTCCTTGAAATTGAATTTTAGAATTTTCAGAAATTTCAAAAAGCATTTTGTGTAGGCATATAAGACTGAAAGCAGAGTAGATAAATATGCTAAATAATGTTTTGTTATTGTTTCTTTTTCTTTTTAAAATAATGGTACGTCAAATGATTGCCATGAATTTCACTGCACAGAAAATCATGGATTAGGGAAAATATGAGTGTTTATGTTCATGATAATGGAATAAATGAAACTGCATGTTGCTTGTATGGATGCTGTGTTTCTTTTTAATTAGATAAGAACAACAATCAGAAAAAAAAATCACAGCCAAAGAGTAAAATATATTGCATTTAGTCTGCATATGCAGAGAAACTTTTATCTGAGATGTTATAAAACTGGTATTTCATACATTAGCTGCTATCTTGAGATGAAAACAGATTATCCTATTTCTTAATTTATTATTTGATTTTATGTTTAATCAAATGTAAGCATTAAATATTCTTTAAACAAAATATTTTGAATAAAATAGATTAATAATCAATTTTTTATGTTAAGTATTTCAAGTTTATCTAGAAAAATACATAAAAAGCAATTCTAGCAGTCATACTTCATGTTGTGAAAAATGACATCGAAAGGGTTTAGGGTTAAAAATAAAAGAGAAAGTCAGAAATCAATTAATAGAAGATACTACAAGAATGTATTTATTTTTGAGATATCTTCAGTGCGTGTCTCATTTTGTAGACTATTGAAAACATAGCTCTGGTTAAATATAGTAATGTAAACATGTGCTTGTCTCCTTTTCCTCTCTGACCCCACTCTAATAATGGACAAGGAAAATATCAGGTGGGCACAGGACAAGAGATGGGATGCCAGTGGATGAGAGTCAGCAAATTCTTGAAGATGGAAAGTGACTGGGGAGTATTACTGCATGAGAAGGGCACAAGAAATGGAGACACAAGGTTGCTTTTTTGAGAGGAGAGGAATTCACATGGCAGAACCACACATGAACTTCTGGCCCAGGCGCACCCATTATGGCAAAGGGCAGGAGTGAGACATAGGCCCCACACAGGGCAAGGGTCTAGTTTGAAAGTTTTGCAAGAAGAGTTAACCACTAATTCCCATAAAATATCACTAGATTCTTTTCTAGAAAAAAGTGAGTATTCCCAAGGAAAATACAAATCACCCACTGGCATTTTAGTACTTCCAATAAAAGTCTCCTAACCACCCAAAGTGATGCCCACACGCCTGCACCACACAGGCCTCACTCAGGAATCTGAATGGAAAGCAAAGAATCACTGGACATCTGAGGAGAATCCCCAGTATGGAAACAGAGCAATAATGATAATAATGATAATAAAACATGGCAACTAAAAGAAGCAGTGATGGTATATTTCATTTCTCAAGAAAGATCCAGATGCTGAAAGAAAAATAAGAAAATTAGAGGGATATCTGGAAATTAACATAATAGCAGAAGAAATGCTCAATAGAAGTTATGGAAGATATGTAGTTATAGTTGGGAAGTCTGCCAGAAAATATAACAAAACTGCACTAACAAAGAACAAACAAAAAATCAAATATGAGTTTTGTACTGACAAAGATAAAAACTCAGTCTAGGGGTTCCATAAATGACTATTAGTAATTCTCAGGTGAGAAAAATTGGACAGAAATAATAGGAAGATTTTTAAAGAGCTAATATCTCCAGATTGAAAGAGCCTGTACTGTGCAGCACACTAATATGTAATTCCAAGGTAGAAGCTTCCAGTCATGCAACTGGTCAGCAGCAGTGCTGCCTGACAAAGACAGTAGAGCAATGCCTTTAAAATTCAGAGGGAAAAGTATTTTAACTTACAACTCTATGCCCAGACTTATTATATATTGTACTTATTAAAAAGACAGTATCAGATATAAAGGAATCCAGAAAGTGTAATTCCTCTGGAAACTTTCCACTCTTGATTAGGACCAATGGAGGATTTGTTCTGGCAAAATGAAGATGGAAATTTGAGAGAAAGAAAGATCATGGGATACAGGAAATAATGGCTCCCAATTTAGTCAACTGACCAGAAAAAAGGATGAGATCCATCCATCAGTCCAAATGAAGCAGGAGAGCAGGCTGTAGGAATGCAGTCACTCATACAGCAGTGTGGCTATACTAAATCATGCTGCAGTCTAGAGCAGCAGTTGGCAAACTCTTTCTGTCATGGGCCAGATAATAAATATCTTAGGCTTGTGGAAAATTTCTCTGTTGCAACGAACTACTTAATCCTGCAGTTGTACCGCAAGAGTAGCTATAGGTAATAAGTAAGCATATGAGTGTGTCTGTGTCTCAACAAAATAGGCAATTTGGCCTGTGGGCCATAGTTTGCCATGCGCTGCTCTAGAGAAGCTCAGCCATGAATTTCCAGCAGCATTGCCAATAGGATAGAGAAGAGAAAACCTATTCTGGAGAAGGTGGCATCATTAAAAAGGACCTAAACCATTTAGCAATCAGGTTAAGAAAGGCTAAACCTTTCTCTCTGTCAACTTGGCAAAAGATGACATCTGACTACCAGGAGCTCCCATAACAGAAATTCAGCAGAAAGGGACAAAACATTTTACAAGCATTAGTATAGCACATTGAAAATAAGCTGTTTTTACATTTCCATTTTGATTATAGGTAAGAAATTACCATAAGTATAAAATATAGTGTCTATATTTGTTGAAAAAATACACAGAGACTTAATGTTTAAAGTTATAAAGGTAGCATCAGTTACAAGGGTAACAACTGAACTGAAAGGGATGTGTTGTAAGGAAGCTAAATTTTTATTTTTGATAATAGTAAGTCAATAGATAATGTCTAACATTAGGATGGATACGGAAGTAACCATCAGAATTAAAAAAGAGGATGAATTAAAAAGCAATATCAAAAATGAATAGGACTTGGGGTTAGATGGGAATTAAGGGAAGGAGTGATATGCTTGTGCTTTTCATTGTAAAACATTCTATTTTCTTTATTTTTTCATATATATACAAGTTACATTTGTTTTTAAAAATTAACATTTGTGACTATTTCTTTTGTGGAGAGTATTGTCAAACTCCATGGAGCAAAGTAAAAGGTGCCACTCTTCTCCAGTACTTATGGACATTTGTTCCATCAATCAACAAGTGAACTTTAATAGGCTAATTTATTATATGTAAGATAATTCAAATTTATTGTTTTTTCAAATTTACCTTCTAAGAAAATGAAATTTAACTTTCTTCCCTTAACCTGTTCATTTTTCTATCCTTAGCCAGATACGATACTGGCTTCTGCCATAACTGGGCCAACTACCCAACTAGAATCTGAGCAAAGCTTTCTGAACTTTACTTAGAACTTTATCAAACAAGACAGTCCTGCCCACTTTTGGGAAGAACTCACTTTTCACATTCTATCACTAATCTAGTCACAAGCATTCAGAAAATGGGCACTGTATTTTGCAGATTTGCTTTCCATGGGGCAGGGCTCTTACACTGCAACTAATGTCTTTATAATATCTCAGTTATTTCATCTTCACAAAAGTATAGATAAGGGGGTAAATAAGTATTATATCAAAAGCATACTAATTTTCACTTCTTATAGAACTCACTGCCATAATATCTAAACATAATGCATATACTTAAAATTTAATACTCTCTAAAATTGAGGATTCAAATTCTATTCACAAACAAAAGCTACAATGAAATAGTTCAAACTTTCATTCTTGGCTTGGAAGCTTCTAGACTGTTTCTCATATATGTCAACATGTCAAATCTTCTAAATATCCTTGTGTTCTTTAGCTTACTCATTCATGTCAGAAAACTCAGACTTGTTCTGTGACTCTTGCTCTCATGAATCCCTGCATTCTTACTGGTTTCTCTGCTCCCAATTACTGTGCATTGAAATCCTTCTTCCACAAGACATGAGTTATCACTTTGTAAATCTGATTGTGTAATTCTCCTAACATTCCTCAGTTGCTCTCCAAATCTCTGCAGGATGAAGTCATCATTTGGGTCAGCCTTCCTTTATTCTTACTTTCATGCCTCTTCTCTGAGAGGCTGATCCATCTATCATGCCTCCATCATAACACTTAACCTTGGGAATGTATAAGGTAAATTACTATCTCATTCCCTTCACTCCAATTCTACACTAGGCTATAACCCTTTTGAGGATAAAAGTCATTTAATGGATGAATAAATAGTTCAATCATTTTTGTAAGTTATAAATTCTATATCTATTCATTTAAGTTGATGTAGCACCTACTACATGCCAAGTATTGTATAAAGGACTGAGGATACAGTGGTGAGTAAGAGAGACAAAGAGGAAGACAGGCAATAGAAAAAAATAAAGCAAATATATATCAGTTGGTAATAACTGCTGTAGAGAAAAGGCAGGGGAAGAGAGAAAGAGATTGTGGGAGGAAGATTGCTACTTTTTAAATACCCTTACAGGTCTCTGATAAGGCAACAACACTGTTCCCGGGGTTGGATGAAGTGGGGCAATAAGAAAGGAGTCAAGGTGTTCCTGGAGCTAAGAGTTTTGCAGTCAAATGGAACATCAAACACAAAGGTCTTGAGATGGGAGTGCATGGGGTATGTTTGAATAAGAGCAAGGAAGGAACTCATTGTTCTTAAAGAGAAAGAGAGAGGTTGTGGGACATGAAGCTGAAGAGGTAGCTAAGTAGTAAAACAAACAGGTTTTTACTTGGAATGAGACAAGACGTGACTGGAGGTTTTTGAGCAAAGTGACACAATCTGGTTTACATTTCAAGGAATCCACAGAGTGGCAAAGGTGGGTGAAGGAGAACAGGAGAGATTTTGGTGAGTTGGGCAGTGTTTTAGCTATGAAGTGGTAAAAACTGGGTGGATTCCGAGATATATTTTGAAGGCAAAAGCTGAAAGGGTTTGCTGATGGATTGATGTAGCATACAACTATGTGAACTATGTAGCATATGATGTAGCATATAACATGTGAACTGTGCTTTATATGAGGAAAATTTGTGATCTCACTCTAAAGAATGACCTCATGACAACAGTCAAATCTGCATTAATGTTACTCTGCTAAGGCCCTTGGTTTTTCAGTGGATAGATGCCCTCAGTGTTAGGTAGTGGTGGCAATGACAATCCACACTACCCCGACACATCACAGAAACACATCAGCAACCATGATGCGGTCTTCACATCATGGAGCTGGGAAGTGATTGCTGATAGACAGATTGACAGATGCCTGGAATGAAAGCAAGGGACACAGCCAAATTCACCTACAATAGGTGGAGATTGTGGTGATCAAGGACAGTTTAAGAAATAGCATTACACAAGTACCAGAAGAAGATATACTTATGCATGAAGTATAGATCCACAAATATAAAAGGTTATTTGTAAGAAAGTAGTGGTTAATAAAAGCATGGGCTCTAATTCAGACTACTCTGAGGTTGAATTTGGTTTTATTATTTATAAACTGGTTCACTTTGACCAAGTAATTTAATCTCTCTAATCTAATGGACATATATAATTCTTGCGATTATTTGTTGTGAGGACTGAGGGAGATGATAATATATATAAGGCTTGCTTCAAGCACGTAAACATTTAATAACTCTTGACTATTATTAATATCAAAGAGAGATTACCTTTCCAGATCGGATGAAGCAAAGTGGGGAAACACAAGAAAGATTCTGTCAGGAATAGAATATCAAGTTTGCATTTAAACGAGAAACTGCATGAGACCACATGGAAAGCCCATGTGCTTCAAGCTCTAAACAATACTTGCATAACACACTTTTCCATCTGTAAGTTTATTTAATCTACCATGAAAGCAATAAATGAGAGTCTATAAAAAATCATAAATATCTTCCTTGCTTCTTTTTCCAACTTTCGAAAAGTCAACAGGAACTGTACTTGGACTTAGTTCTGAATAAAGACCTATCAAGTATAAGAGATGGGAATTTAGGAAAAACTGAACATTTTCATTTTAAGATACCTAACAATCTAGGAAAAAGCTGTGGCCATAATTATAGATACTAAACTTCAAGGTTGTTGTTTAAAAACATGTACATAGATTAGATGAAGTTTCATGATTAGAGATTCTATAAAAAGTGAGGAATAGGTATCTATAAAATACAGGATTTCAACAATGCAAACACAACTATCCTGATGAAGAAGAAAATCAGAGAGTGTACTAATACTGCTGCATAGGGAGCTCTGAGCTCAATTATGATAAAGACACACAGCTAACCTGCAAGGTAGAACAACTCATGGATGATACGGTGAAGGATGATAATTGTACAAGCTGTACAAGATGCAGAAGTGACCTGGACAGTTTGGGAAAATTCACCTATAGAAACATGATTAAATTTAATTGGAATATTCATAAAATTGGTATATGAGAAAATATATTTGGATAGGTTGAGAATATATACTTTATATAGATATATAGTGTGGGTGTATAAATAAAATATAGTCTTGTACTCAGCAACCTGAAATCAGTTGGACAACTATAGAAACAGGCCTAGCTTAATAGCAACTCATTTGAGAAAGACCATTGGGGCTAAGCTGGTAGTAAGCTCTCCCTATGCCAACAGTGTATGGCAGCTGTTCAAAAAGCAAATGCAAACTCGGGCTGCATTCACTGAGGCACAGCAGGAAAGGTGCTAGCCCTGGATTTTCTGCATTGATGAGAAAATATTCAGTTCAATTATGAAAAGACTTAGACAAAAATTCTAGTTTTCCAGAGGAAAGTTGTCAGACTGATGAAGTATACAGAAATCATGTCAGATGGAAATGGTTGAAATGTTTAGACAATTTGGCCTGGAAAGAAAGATTTATGAGGTTCATATGTGGTCTTCAAGCATTTGAAGGGTCATGGAGTAGTGTAGAAGGATTAGTCTTACTTTGTGTAAATTCAGTTTTGCATAACAAGTACCAGTGGGTAGTGTTATAAGATTATATACAGTGTTATAAGGATATAAATTGTTACTCACAAAGATTCTCGATTTACTGGAACTGTTCCCAAGGGAATGGGCTGCCAGGGAGGCAGTGAACACCTTCAATGGCAGTGTTCTGATAAAGGTGGGATGGTCAGTTAGAATCTACTTTACCTCATGTGCTTCTACCAACAGTCATGAAGTAGCAAAGGCTTTTTATTTATATTTTTATTACTTTTCCAATGAAATAGAAAAATCATCCTTTTCTTCATCATTTTAAACTTTGTATGTCACTGGAAATCAAAAAGTCACCAAACTAAAAGGCACTATTACTAGTAGCCAAGAAGCAGGGCTAGAATTACATGTGTATTAAGAAAAAGGAAAACCAAGGCTTTGATGAATAGACAGTGTCATTAAACTTTAAAATCTCTTGAAATTGTCCAAAATTCCTCCTCACAATCTCTATTTTTCTTATTCTACCACTTTTCTCTTTTCCTGTGTGCCTTTTCCTGGTCTTGGCATTCCCTCTTTCAATTGCCATCTCCCTAATGAAATCTGACCACCTAATCTGCAATGATTGTAGATTCTTTGAATTTCAATGGTGATTTTTGTCTATTTGTCATGCTTCTTCTTTCTATCTTGTCCTTTCTGAATCCTTTTTCTTTCTACCTCCTATATTATACTTTCCTTAGCTTTTCTTTTGAGCCTGAGCTCCTTTATTCATTTTTGTAAACCTCATAGTACCTAAACCAAGGCAGATTACTTAATAATCTCTAAATAAAGAAAACATGAATACCATTCACTATGAATGTGAATGGTCTTAGAGACAAAATAGCAAATAAATTCATAATCTGTTATCCATTCTAGCCTTGCAAAACAGTGATTTGCTTTTTTTTTTTTTGTCAGCTACGTGGTAGATTATAAAACACAACCACAAATTCTTCCCAACCCTGTATGCATGTCCCTTGCAATATGACTTTGCTGTTCCTTTCAAGAGGTAGAATTTATTTCTCCACCTTGTTAAATTTGGGCTGGCCTTGTAACTTGCTTTGACCCAACGCAAAGTGTCAGAATTAAGCTGTAGGAGTTCAGAGCCAAGGCCTAAATAGGCTTTACAACTCTTTCTATCATCTGTTTAGAACATAGCCTTGAGACTGTCATGCTTGGCCTGTGGGTAGAGAAGAAGCCATATGGAGCAGTGATGAACCATCCTTGCTCAGACTCTATAGACCAACCACTTGATTGCAACACCATCCAGTTGAGCCACCATTCACAGGAGTGACCCCAGGTGAGACTGGAAGGCAAGACCCCCAGCTCCAGCTGAGCCCTGCCTAAATTGTTGATCCACAGAATCATGAGCAAATGAAATGAATATTACTTGAAGCCATTTAGTTTTGGGATGGTTTGTTACATAGCAATACATAACTTGGACAGGCTACAAAGACAAAAGTCATTAGTTAAATACATAGGCAATTAGATTGAGAACACAAGTGTCACTATGGGAACAATCAACTAATTGCCTCATGCTAGACAATCTATAGTATGACATAAGCAAGTCATATAATCAGATTTATGGTCTCAGTTCACATCTCACTGTTCACCAATACAGAATGCACATGGTCTCTCAGGCAGCATTCCTGAATGTGTAGCATTATTATGTAATCATAGAGCATAAACAACATGTCATTTCTTTAAAAGAGAAATTCAGAACTGTCTTCAATTTTTATCTAAACTCATTCCTCTATCATAATTCTAAGAACCTTTCATCATTAATATATTCATAATAAACCTAAACCTTCAAATGAACTTCAAATTAAAAAAATTACTATATGTGGTAGATGGATTTCTAAGATGGCCTGCATCCCAGTATCCATACCCTAAGAATGCAGCAGCCCAGTTTCAAAAAGACAGATGCACCCCTATGTTTATTGCAGCACTATTTACAATAGCCAAGAAATGGAAGCAACCAAAGTGTCCATCAGTAGATGAATGGATAAAGATGTGGTACATATACACAATGGAATATTATTCAGCCATAATAAGAAAACAAATCCTATCATTTGCAACAACATGGATGGAGCTAGAGGGTATTATGTTCAGTGAAATAAGCCAAGCAGAAAAAGACAAGTATCAAATGATTTCACTCATATGTGGAGCATAAGAGAAAAGAAAAAAAAAATGAAAGAAAAAAACAGCAGCAGACTCACAGAACCCAAGAATGGACTAACAGTTACCAAAGGGAAAGGGACTGGGGAGGATGGGTGGGAAGGGAGGGACAAGGGGGGAAAAGGGGCATTACACTTAGCAGACGTAATGTTGGGGGGGGCACGGGGAGGGCAGTACAACTCAGAGAAGACAAGTAGTGATTCTATAGCATCTCACTATGCTGATGGACAGTGACTGTAATGGGGTTGGTGGGGGGGACCTGATGAAGTGGGTAGTTTAATAACCATAATGTTGCACATGTAATTGTAGATTAATAATACCAAAATAAATTAAAAAAATAAAATAAAGAAAAGAATTTGTTGATAAGGGTGTAGCTCTTAATGTACTGATGAAAAATGAAACTTCATTTTTCATTACTAATATTCAACTAACACTGAAAATCATAGATATAAATCTAGTTACCTAAGACATTGAATTTCTTCATGGGTAGATATTTATATCATAAGGTATTTTGAAAGTTGGGCATGAAATATCATTTTTCTTAGCCATCTCAACTAAATATAAAAACTCTATTTTTAACCTAACAGTCATGTTTCTACCCTTTCTTTGAGTGTCTTTTGTATGACAGACCCTCAATATATATCATCTTTAATCCTTACATAAATCCTGCAAGACAGCAATTATTATAATTATGAATCCATTTTATTGATGAGCAAACCAATTTCTCAAAGATTACTAAACTATTGAAGGTCACTGAGTGAATTAATAGCAAGGTTGTGATACAAGCTGAGTCTGTCTGCCTTCAGTCTGTTATTTTTTTGTTCATTTCAAAATGTCCAAGGGAAATGGATAAAGCCCAACTTTCATTATACCATTTGATTTAGAAAGTATGAAATTCTTGAGTAAAGGCACAAAAGTCTTGCTACAATCTGTTGATGATTCTATTTTCAGTATATTGGTTGGACGAAGGACTTTTCAAAAATAGAAAAGAAAATTAATCTGACCTGTACCACGAATCCTTTAAATTGATGGACAAGAACAAAATTTACATCTGATAAGATCATCTCATCTAAATATATCGGAAATGGGACATAAATATAAGATTCTTCTTGTAAAAAGTGAACTATGAAACCGTAGTTGGGATACTGACTACAAATCTCATTGTCATATTGCAAGAAAATATATACAGCTTTAGAAGAGCAACAAAAATAATGAAAGGGACAAGAGAGTTTCTTTAATATAACTAAAATACAATAGATTCTAGAGTAGATAGGAGAGGTTGGCTGGGAGATGGTAGGAGTATTTGCAGAGGCACATAAAGTAGGCATTTTGTCTTGCCCATCATCACATGCAACTCTGATCTCAAACAAGATGGCAATAACAGAACCAAATACTAGAATGAATAAATCACTGGTTTGACATTCACTTTCTATATCCTTTTTGTTGTCCTTTTAACTATCTTTTACCTGCAGATGATTGCTGAGAGACCAGTACTTAAAACTTCATGTACTATTCTAGGAAGAGAAAAAATATGGTGACACTAAGCCAAGACAAGAGAAGACTGACAGTGGAGGCAATAATGAGTTTTATATAGATAAAGGGATAGAATATGAATGATGGGGAGATATGCATTTCCACTGAGACTAAGGAAAGAGGGAAGGTCAAACATAAGGAGGGTGCCCTATGGGCTTAGAGACACAAGAATGATTTTTTAAATGGAATAATGTTTTAAAATTATAGATACTCTGTTTGGTAAGTTTTTCTTATAATGGTTTTAGGTTCAGCATGCCCTGAAAAGGGATAGCCTTTCAATGACCTTTTCCAGTCCATGAGTAAAATTTAGTTTACCAGTTTTCTCATGATCTCTCAAGATATATGTAAAATAATTATTGTACCCTAATCTGACTTGGCTCTTTTAGCCTAGAAATTTCAGTTTTACAGTCCTCTGGCCCCAGCATTTCATTTTATGATGCAATAAGTCAAAGGAGATAAATGATTTTAATAGTTTCCTATGCAACAGAGCTCCTCACTTCATTTAAATGGAAATGTGCATTTTCATGGAAATTCAGGCCTGTATTGATGAACAAAGATAAGCTGCCACCATTAAATAGAATGGTGATAAAAGAAAAGTATCCTAGAAAACTCATTTTTTAAAAAAAAGTAAAGCTTACAGTACAAGGATTTTTAAGAATATATATATGTGTGTGTGTGTGTGTGTGTATGTTCTTAGTCTACATATTGGATAAATTAAATTTTCTATGGGTTTTTCACATTATATTTGGATGGTTATAAAGTTGAAAATCCCAGGAAAAAGGTTGTGGAAGACAGACTGAAGACATATGTCTTTGATGAGCTTTAAGACTTAATATGAAAAAACTAATTAGCACAGTGCCTTTTATAAGTAGATGTTAACCTTCTTAATAAACATTTTCAGTGTGTGTGTTAAGAAATATCACGGGTTAGGTGTGACATTATTTTCCATTCTTTTTCTTTCTTCACTTTTTAATGTGGCTATTTTGGGACTCATTTTTAAAAACTCATTTAAGAAATAGTTGATAATTATATATTATGTCTTCCTAATAGAAACATGGAAATAATTCATTTTTAACAGAAAAGATGCTACTTAGTATACTAACATCACATTTACTAATTTCCTCTGAGACAGTTAATGTGAATTACATTGATAAATTATTGCTCAATGATACTACTTATTGTGAATAATACCATTAGTTAAATTAGGGGTTTTAATATTATAGCAAGATATACTTTTATTTAAGAAGGAGAGGGAAAATTTTAGAAAAGTAAATCCAAACAATAAGTGGCATTTGACAGTACTGGCATTAGAATGACATTTGTTCTTTGGAGTAAAACCCAGGGAAAAAAAATCTAATAGGACACTCTGGGCAGCAGCAAATAACAGCTTTGCGTGGTGTCAACTGGACAAGTGAAAGTCCGCCCCTCACCCCAACCCTCCTACCCTGTCATGAAAAGTTCTCAATTGTTTGCTCCTTTTATTTATTTGAAGCATTATCTCTTTGGCCTCAGAAATAGCTCTGTCCATTTTAATTTCAGGATTAAAAATTTTTTTTTTCATATTCTCATATTTCTCATATTTATCCAATAGTTTCACATTTTATGATTTGGGAGTTTGTGGGTTTTATGTAATTTTTTAGCTCATATACAAAACAAAACTAACATTTGGAATCTTAAAAGAACACAAATGAACTTTCATGTCTACAAACTCTCAAACATTTTCATGAATAATAAACCATTAATAAAACGGTATGTACTACAATTATTTCTAAATTGTGTATCTCTCTGTAATTTATTCTTTAGAATTTGGTTTTCTTTTCTCCATAGAATACATTTATTCTCTAAATTTCCATCAGAATAAAATATTCAATATTCTTCATCAAAATGATTTCCTGATTGTCTTTCAATTAAAATTTTTGTTTCAATAAGATATTTAATGTCTTTAAACAATAAGATATTTAAAATTGGGAACTGTTTATTTTTAAAGCACATTTTGATACCTTTTATGGACACAGAAAATATTTTGGTTTGAGGAAAAATAAGGTGAATAATAGCATAGATACAATATAACTGGTTAAGAATGACAGTGTGGGGAGTCAGTCACTCCTAAGTTTAAATTCTAGGTCTCCTACCTAGTTTCATGACCTTGAGTAAGCCACTTTATCTTTCTTAACCTCATTCCTCATCTATAAATGAGAATAATACCACCACATGGGGTTATTATGATGATTTTATGAGATAATATATGGAAAGTACTTAACATTGAGCCAAGCCAGGTAGGAGCTGAATAAAAAGTAAGTATTCACCATCATCATTAACAGAATTGAATAATCTCCAAAGTGAAGAAGTTAAAAAAAATAGGGTAAGAATTATCATTATGAAAGGTTGGAATTTGGTTTCACAAGGGTAGTGTCTATTTATATTAAAGCTTTAACAATAAAACACACTAAAAGGGAAAGGTCAGGATGCTTCATTTCATTCCTTGAACAGGATGCCAGAGTTTTTTTTACACATAAATATCAGTTAAGCCTAACAAGAACTCCAGAAGGGAGGTGGTATATGCCCATTTTGCAGATGAGGAAATTGAAGCTCAGAGGGGTGTAGTCTGGCTAAGATCATACAAGTGAAAACATGCAGAATCACTCCTGAAGTCCAATTCGTTTGACTCCAAAGCACTGTTTCAACCAAACTCCCAAATTAGAGTCATTCTGGGGACTATTCAAACTGGACTGTTCACCCTCAGCCAAAGTAGATTTGAATCAAAAGCATGAGCTTGTAGGTAAGTTCAGGCTTTAAACCCTCAGCTTTTATTTTTTCATCCAAAATCTAATCACACCAAAGAAACCCCAGAATTCAGAAAGCTAGTAATCACATATAAACTGACTCTGCTGGCCATTCTGTGCATGGAGTTAGAGATTTCATTACCCTGGACAGTGCCCAGGACAGCTCTTAACTACTTCCTTGCCAAAAACCGTTAGGTCTTGTAGATTTTTCCTGAGCAACGAACTGTGACTCAAGGTATTCCTCTCTGTTGCTACTCTCAATGTCCTAATCAAACTTACATATCTTAGGCCTGACAATTTTAAGACCCACCATCTTGCTGCTCTCTCATTTCCTACACTCCACCCTACTCTGTCTAGCATCTACACTGCCACCTAAGTCATTTACTTTACCCTTCCAAGGGGAATGCCTAATGCACACAGATGATGAGGAGGTGGAATCTGAGAAGAAACAATCAAGCACCTGGGGAAAAAATAAAGGTTATGAGGTAACCTAAGGAAATTGTAGTAAAAAGTAGGGCCAGTTACCAGGTGTGCAATTATGTTACCAATGTTACACAACTCTGTAATTTTTCTCTAGTTTGACTGAACAATGCTTTTTCCACACTGCTGCTATAGGAAATGTCCATACTTTTACTTCCTGATAAAAAAATCTCTATTTTTCCACATACTAATAAGAGTCTTAGGAACATGACCTAACAGGGTTCCTTAACAGAGTAGTACTGGTCAGGGACACAAAAGAGGAAAGTTATATTACCACAGCTTTGTCTCACAGAGCATTTTTATTTTTACGATTTTTCTAAAGAAAGACAGTAAAAGGATACTTAGCATATTATGCCAAAGTTTAAATAGTCAAAGAAGAAAATATATAAAAAACAGATACAGATGTATAGCATTGACTACATGATTTAGATATTCTGTCTATGCCAAATGAGAGGAATTCAATTATGACTTATTAGGGGGAATATGATATTAAAACAGTTTATTTAATGGTTATATTTGCTTTGTCAATACCTGTTATACTTCTAGGTAAATTTTATATTTTGGTTGAAGAAAACCCCCAAATTAAAGAAAAAAAATTTTTATACTTAAGATATTTGATTTTATCTTTCAACATTGCGATTTCAGACACTTGCATTTAATTTATGCCCAAAAGGCTACAACAGAAAATGTTTCCAGTGTATCTACATGAATATTGAACACTGAAGCTTTTTAAGAGGGGAGACCAGTTTTTCTTGGGGTCAGCAGAAGAAAGCCAAATATAGGGTACAAGGGAATTATTCAACCTCTTCTCCTCTCTGTCTCCTGTCTTAAGTAAATGAACCCAAAAACTAAATGAATATAATGCTCACTTTTTCGAGTTATGTTCTTAATGCCCATTGATGTGCTTTATCGTCAGCAGAAGAGGATAGATAATCTGGTTTCATTCTAGGTCCTCAATCTTTCTGGTAAGACAGCTTGAGCATGTCTTGGCTGTGAGCATTAGGATTAAGTGTATAGGACCCTTGAGTCAGTTTTTAGAGGGAAACCTGGCTTTGTAGGAGATGAAATGGTACATGTGTATAAGGCATGAAGTCATATAAAGAATGACTCTCTCGAAATGTCCCTGGAATTCATAAGTTAGTTCTTGTTCTCTGTGTACCTGGGAAACAAGGTTAGCTTAATGAGCCTGGAGTTGTACAGCCTTGAGTTTATAAGGGCCCTGACATTTGTTTAATGCCCTGTTGTGATGGTCTTGACATTCTTAATAACTTTTTTACTAAGGTACTCTACAAATTTTGCACTGGTCCCTGCAAACTGTGTAGCTGGACCTTCTGGCAATGAAGGGCTTTAGAAGGGACAAAGGATAATCAGTTGATTTCTTTTAGCTTTTGCAAAGACACACCTGGACTGGTCATGCTTTGGTATGTTCTGCTTTCTCCAAAGGATTACACAGATAGCCAGAATCTAGAGAAGGTGCATACCCCCTTTCGTGACACAGTTTCCATTCTCTGTTTAGTAATACTTTCCCTTTCCCGTTTTTAGCTGCCTATGTAGCTTCCCAGTGAAAGATCCTATTTCCAAACTCTCTTGCATGTAAGTGTGCTCACATGGTTGTATTTGGACCATTGAGATAGGAATAGACATGTTTGCAATTTCCAGGTTACTGCTTTAGAGACAAAGATAAGGAGATGGAACCTATCCTCGTCCTTTCCACAGGCTGGAAGAAGATGTGCTGGTGTCCCAGCTGTGACCGTTCAGAGGAGGATGACACACTAGGGGAAGGCAGAGCACAAAGCAGAAGGAATTCTAGTCCTTTCAAGACCTCCTGTATTAGAGCTCCTCTGCCAGCATGGTCTACTCACCTTGAATCAAGGACTGGAAAGACAAATTAATATTCTGCGGTTTCTTTGTTACACTGCTTAGTGCCTGCATACAGAAGTGACAAACAGTACAAATTCTTGGGGGTTTCACAAGTATTTACTGATTCACAGTAAACTTGTATTTATCCAGAACAGGTGAATAAAATAGTGTTCTTAGTGTATGAACATTGTACATAGGGAAAATTACTGATTTGCATTAAAGTGATATAAAACTGTTTTGAACCTAATTTTATCCTCAATGATTCTCAGAAGATTTCTGGATCATGCAAAGCCTCAAGGTCATCAATATGAATACTAATTATCAAATATGTCTACAGATATTGGGGCTTTGGTAAATCTGAATTAACCTGACAAACTCCTGAAGCTGCATTTACAAAATAAGTTCCAGAATTACTTTAGATTCATTGTAATTTATCTCCCTATTGAAAGAAGACTATAGAATGTTAAAAATAACTTTTATGATTTCTCTTTGTTTGAAAAATGAACTTAGGTGCTTACAATATTTTTAAGAACATTTTGCACATATAAGATAATTTTACTTTTCATAAAATTTTTCAGTGATTAAAACTGCTAAGATTTAAAATATATTGATAAACCAGTTACAAAACCATTAAGGAATCCTATCTTCAAAAGTGTATTATATGTTTACCTGCCCCAATGACTCTCTCGATGCGAATTCTTGAGGGATCAATCTCCTTTGCAAATTCATGGACTGCTAGTGATGGGTCTTCATATGTATCTGGATCTATGTAAGTTTTAATTCCTGGGAAGTGTACTGCAACAAAATGAAAGACTGATTTAGTTTAAAGGTACTGTAGTAATTCCACATCTTGGGAATATTTAAAATGGAGAATGACATGCTGAAGTAGTCATTCTTATTAATTACTTAAATTCAATACTCTTTCCTACTTCTGTCTTCCTCCTCTCCCCTACCTCCCATCCCCACTTCTACCACTAAAACATTGAATACTTGGAATCATTTATTTACCTGTTAATGTAAAATGACCTGGTAGTTTAAGTGAGCTGACAGGTTCCAGAAAACACAAGATTATTATATTTCTGTAAAAAGTTGAATCTGTTCACTTATCAACTAACAACCCATACACTTCCCATCTGATCTAGCTCTGGGCATGGGGAAAACAATGGGTAAACCACTTTTACAACAAGCAAGTCCTTTAGTGTTCCTCCTGGACCTTTCATACTCTAAGGCACAAGGTTTTCCTGAGCTCATGCCTCAGTCCTGTGGTCTCTCCCTTTCCAGAAACTCTCAGGCAGTAAAGAACAGACCCTGTAGCACAGTGACAGAAAATGACAATGGATAATAGACCTTCTGGTGTTATTTTAGTTACTCCATGGCCAGATTGTATGTAAGGTTCTGGAGAGGACTCTGTCTGCTCTGGAGGGAAGGATGGGAATCAAAGGCCCAAATCTGGTCACTGGCTGTGTAGCTGCTACTTCTCTGATGGGGCTGGATTGCTCACAACCCATGGGCAGTTAGGATGATGAATAAGGACGGCTGGAAGACTTGAATATTTGATTGCATATTCATTTGCAACTTCTTCAATATCCGAAGAAGTCGCAGACTGTCTGTGGATATTCCTTTGTCTCGTTCATTGGTTTCTGTTTTTCATGTTGAGAGTGGCTAACTCCTGGAGGACAGGAGATCATTTTTTACACATCTGTCTTTTAAAATACCTTATCTTTACTGAGTGTAAATTAGTAGGGATTAAAAGATAGTGAAAATTTGTGGCATAGTGGAGGGATATTGGGTTTTGCTGCTTCTTAGATTTTGGAAGCCATACAACACCCTGAGTTAAGTGTTGTCCAGGTCTCCTCAGAAACATGCTTTTACAAGGAAACTCAAACGCAAACAAACAGAAGGTAATAAAGTGAGTTTAGAGGATGTGATGAAATGCCCATTAGCAGCAGTAATTTGCTTCCTGCGTTCTCAGCTTGTTGGCTTCTCTTATTACTTTTTCGCCTCCTGCCTCCTAGTACTGGATATATACCTGGAAAAGATTAATGTTTCTCAAAGTAGCACCAGGAAAGCATATTTCTGGGTATACTTAGACCTGACAATGATTCTGAAATGTTTCTTCACTTCCCAAAGTTTAGATGGGAGGAAAGGAGAACAGCTAACCTGTAATTCTATTTCATATTCTATATGATATTTTTGTAACTTAGTTGAAGTTGTGATTTCAGATTGAATACTAAAGCTCAAATCCAGTGCCTATTACTAGATTATTAGGGGTATCTAACTGGATACATGGTCATGTTAACAACATTACTTTAGGCAAAGACAAAATATATCATTAATTAACTCATTACATGATTTGAACAATTCAACCTTTCAATTATTTAAGGTGAAACACATTTCTACAGAATAAATAAATTGATTAGTTAATATCATTTTTTTTCTTTAAACACAATATATTGCAGTTTAGGGGAAAATAAATTAAGTTCCTTTTTGACTATCTGGTTACTTATTTAACTTATCCATGTCTTCTTAAACATCAGTTTGTTATCTTCTATCTCCTTGGGTGCCTTGGGTTATTTTCATTGCTTCTTGCTGGGCACATCTGGTTTAGTTTATGCTAAACTCTAGCTGGAAACAGATAATAAATACCTCAGGAACATCTTTTTCCCCTGCATTTCAGTACTAAATGACCTGCAGTGAATCTTAAAGTTGCTTAGCCTAAGTTGTCTGTCCAGGTGTCTGGATCCCAGTCTCCACATCTGTTTACAGTGTTTACAGTTCATCCCATACCTGGTAGTGGCTGCCTCGGTTTTCCCTTCCTTCAGTGTAGTGAGCCTCAAATTTACTGTACCAAAGAACAACCTGGGAGAGCTTGCTAATAATGTGTATGTCTTGGCCCTACCCTGAACCTTCTGAGTCAGAACTTTGATGATTGAGGGTGGAACATTCTAAAACAGATGGGTTCATACTTTGAGAAGTCATGTAAACCTTAGAAATAGCCCTGAACCGTCTGTCTAATGTATAACTTCCTCGCTTAAATTCTTTCCCTCCCCTAGAAGGTAATACAGATTGAAAAGTCTCTTATTCCTTTTGCTCAATTAGAAGCAGAGGATGAATTTAAATAGTTAAACAATTTGCCTCACATATTATCTCTATACTGTGGTTAATTAGAGAACATCCTTTCTTGTTAATTCAGCATCTCACGACAAAGAAACTGTCTTGACAAAGTAGTTTGCCATTTAGAGGTGGAGGTGGAGGTGGGCGTTGGGGAGGAGAGGGTGGCAATTATCAAACCAACTATAGTGGTAATTATAGCTTGCTTGGGAAGAGATCCTTCAAATGAGTATAACCTTGTAGTCAGCTGAAGGATTTCATACATATTCTAAGAGTTAAAGAGCTGATTTTCTTTTTTAGTGTTAATGAATTGTAAATTGATTTGTTATATGTTTAAATGACAGTTCCTACAAGAAGGAATAAGGATTCCTTAATATTTCTATGGCTAATGCTCCACTAAATAAAACCAACTCACATTCTGGAACCATTGTGAGTGGTAAATAGCTAGATGTAATCAGTCAACTTTTGTTTTTAGCATATTCAGTCTGTCGTGTTTTCCAGCAAGCAGCATTAGGGAAAAGGTAATATCATTTAATGAGAAGCAGGTGCAATTTCTTCCAGCAAACCTGGAAACCAGAAAAAAAAAGTCATAATGTTGAAAGGTTGGAAGTGAATTGTGTTTGGCTATTTCAATTCAATGGATACAAGTTCAGAGTGAACTCTTGAAGTGCTGGAACAGATAAAATAATGGAAGAGACAATGCATTGCTTACAATGCCCGTTCTGTAAGTGGTTTCTTCTCTTCTCTTCTGACTTCATTTTGGCCTTTATGTACCATTGGCACCTTTAAAAAGGGAAGCAGAATAATATTTTTAGAATTATGATGGATGAGAACCAGAACAAATTAAGATACATTTGACCCATGGACAAAGTTCTTATCATGAAGACCACTTTGAAGAACCTTTTTAAAACATGTGAAAATACCCCATAGCAAGTTTTTTGTATACATTAAAATTAGCCCCAGATAAGAATAAAACTCTTAAGGGGATTGGTTGATCCAAATGTTAGGAATCTTAGAAAATATTTTACAATCAGCAACAACCCATCATGTCCTTCCTCACAAGACTTCTAATAGCTACAGTTGGTGAAAAACATTAAAAGTCAAAATGAAAACTTTTTTCTCAGAATCTGAGACACTTAGACAACTGTCTTCCAGTTTCAGTGCTAAATAGAATGGTTTTTTAATGTCAAATTTGGTGGAGGTATGTGTGTTTTTTCCTCAGGATAATCATGCTCTGCAGAGAGGCAGGTGCTTCTCTCCCATGACTCCTTCAACACAAATAAACCCATCAACATCCACATGCTGTAACAGTTTATCGAACTGCTAATTATAAATAACTAAACAGAATACATCTCTGGTACATAATCCATCTTTCAATGTCAATTTTTCCTCAAATCCTATGGCAAATTGAATATTCAGAAATGTCTTACAGTTTTAATAAAATAATGTCCCATTAATCCTCCCATGTCAGAGTGCTTACAAGATACTTCAAAATGATTATTTTAATGTTATATAATTGAAATTGCTTTAGTAGGATGTCAAATGTTAAAGCAATTTCTGTCATATAAATTGGTAAACATGGAAATTGAAAGCTGAAAATAATTTAGTACAAATTTTTCTTCATCACTAAATTCTCTTTTTCAGTGGTATTCAAAGTCTGCTTCAGGAATCCTAAATAAAGATAACATATGAACCCATGCCTGATGTTTATTAGGTCAAACTTAGCCTGAAATGACTGTAATGTCTTCTTTTGTTTGTACCATATTTTTATTAAGATGATATTTTCTGATATTTTAATGAAATGCTTTCCCTATGTGTATGTTCTACTTAAAATCATTTTTCTGAAATACTCTATGAGGAAATAAGGCCTTAATTCATGTTCTACAAATACATACAACTTAAAAATTACGTCCAATTTTGCCATAAATTGATTCACTATCAAATAGAGCATCATTAATCAACCTCCATTATGAAGTTAGAGGCATTTTTAAAAATTGTGGATAAAAATGACACTGCTGTTGAAATAAAGCCATACTTAAGAAAGCACCCCAAACTTTTTCAAAAGAACTTTCAATTTAGAAAATGAGAATATTTCTCAATCAAATTACCATCATATCACAATTACCACAGTCTAGTTGACATTATATAATTTGTGTCTTTGGAGTTACTGTCACCTTATAAGACCCCATTATACTTTAATAACTGAATGACCTTTCTAGGCTCCAAACTGTGTGCCGCAGGATAGAGTATTATCAAGATATCAATGCCCCCAAATTCACAATATAGTACTTATGTTACAAATGGCAATGAAAATACAATATTATTCTTCTACTTAATATTTTTCTAATAAGGTTTGCCAAACATGTAGCAACCCATGAAGTGTTGGCATTTTGACTTTTTGAAATTAACCAAATTATCATTGTGACTTCTTATGTACCAAATGCTTTTGTTCTCTTCTTTCCTTTTACTAGACTTCACCTTTAACCCTCTCACACTGATATTTTTCTTTTTCTTTTTTTCCTTTTCCTACCCATCACTCTTCTTGTTTTAACCCCTCTTCTTGCAAGAAAGTCTTAGGATCAGAGCTCTAACTTTTTTTTTTAACAAACAAGCTTAGACCTCTACCAGGATATGTAGGGTTTTGTTTCTTTTTTATAAACAGTTGTGTCCTGCGAGTGATTAAGGATTTTGTAGGTCACGTTTGGTATTTGTAGGCTTTAGTACTGAGTATTTTGTTTTCAATGTAACTGATCAGTTGGCATAGAGAATCCAAAATTTGTCTTCTGCCCACTCTAAAAGTTGCATGTATCAAAGCCATGATAGTGGCAGAGTCGTCAGAGGTTAGCTCTAAGCACAAAGGGAGAGAGATATCGGAGACAGTTGGGCAATAGTAGCTGCTGGTGGTGCCATGGCACATCCAAACTAATACTTGTTATTAGGATGAATTTATCATTATTTCTTGCATTTTTCTCATATCTTGTTTTTATTACTATAGCTAGCATTCTCCAATCAGCTGATCAACCGTTTGAAGCAAGAGACTCTGAGACACTATTGTTTATACAATACCATGTCTGTTTATACACACGAATATTTTAAGTTAAAATAGGGATAAATGTGCCTTTTATACAACTAATTTCATAAAGAAATCACCTTCAACTCAGCCATGCTAGAAAATTCATGTGTTTCTTTGTTCCCTAATAAGTTCTGTAAAAGTGGGTTTGTTACAACTAAATCTGATACACCCTTAACAGGTAGCAGTTACATTTTGTCAGGGGCACACCCTAGGTAAGTGTCTTGTAAGTACTTGCCAGCTTACTGACCTATACCTTCAGTTTGCTGTCAAAATTATAATTTTTCATACATGTATATCCTCCATAATTTTTAATGAATTTTATAAAAATTGGAATGTAAATAGAGATTTAAAAATGAATAAAACAAGGGTGCTCACTGAATGATTGCTCCTGAAAGTAGCTATTTGCTATTTCTGCTCATTATCAGACATTGAGGTTTTCCAGTAGAGATGGCATACGTTAGCTGGTGTAGCCTGGATGTGTATTATTTGGCCGGCATTCTTACTGCAGTTTCAAATCATGACATTGCTTATTTTGCAGTATGTATGTGCTTCCGATTATCCAGAAAATTCTCAAGGTATTCTTTTGTGTCCCTATTGATAATCTAGAAGGAATATTTTTCCCCTTGTAGGAATGAAAATATGATCTGAAGAATATTCGTGATTTCTGACAAAAGTCGTGGCCTAACGTTAAGTGCTAAATAAGAAATAACACTTGTTCTTTTAATAATTTCATACATGTTATTTTCAATCACTTCTCTGTATTGTCAGTACCTGGTCTCTGGTAACAATCCAATATATCTAAAAGTCAATACATGGTTTTAATGTATTATCACACTAAATCTGTGTAAAAATAGAAATACAAAGTTTTGATCGGTGAAACATTTTGGTCAGCTAGTCAGGATTCATATCTAGATCTTTTGCTATGTTAAATTTTTTGTTACTTTAAATTTTCACCCATATTACTCTAAAGAGGAGAAATACTGGCTTTATAAACCAGGTTATATCATTCTAATATAGATACTTTCAATATTTAATGGATAAAAATGACACATATCTATAACACTAAGTTTATAAAGAACTTCTATACAAATTGTTCAA